>OY728163.1:937892614-938517614 GCA_963277665.1 Viscum album | reverse complement strand
AAGAATATAAATGGGGGATATCATATCAAAATAGGAAACACAGTGTTTTCCCTCATAAGTATCAGCATTATCTTCACAATTGACCATGATAACATTCAAATGTATGTCGAGACTGATATGGGGTGGCTGTGTTGGCATACATAAAAAAATCGACAAACCGAAAATCAGTTACATAATACTATTGGGAAAAAAATTACATGAATATGATCTAGATGTTTGATATTTTCATATAAATATTCCATTTATGATTTTATTTATATATCATGTATATATACTTCTAATACTAGTAAATTTTTTCCCCAGTAAGTAAATTTGTCTGTATAATGGTGAAGTTTAAATTTTAATAGAACCATATTAGAACAATTGAACAACCTAAAAAATAAATATCTATTATAAAATTGAATAAATATTATATTCAATAGATATTCTCCAAACATTACAATTATCCACTATATTCTCATTTGATCATTTAAACTCACAGAATTAATCAGCATATTTGTGGAAATGTGTGAAAAAATGAGCATATCAACGAGAGTTGATCATGATACATGAATTTATATAAATTATGATATAAAATAATTTTATTGAATACATGGTGTGATTTAATGGAAAAGATGGTGTAATATAAAAGAGAATAATTAATGTATGTTCCATATAAATCTGGTCACAATATAATCAGGGTTCACTGATTCATTTTGAACCATTTTGAAAATTTACCTCTTTATCAATAAATTAGTGTGATTATATATTTTCAAACATTCAAGTGGAAAATATATTCCCCATTGAATTTCATCCAGAATTCATAAAGTGTATCAAATTACGATGTAAATGTTTCATGGCAATGATATTAGTATAATGAAAATAATTTAGAATAATGATTGGTCTTGTGAAAAAATCATGTATGTTCTATCAGATATGCTCACATTATTTTGTGTATTGTTTAATATGTTGGACATAATCTTCTCATGAATATATAATGGTACAACCACTATAGTTCTCACATACAACATGAGATAATTTTAATTTATATATTAACCACTTGAACCCATTTCATGAACCATGATCTCAATATCTCATATGTTTCGCCTCATTATTATATTTGGGTATAAGTAACATGGAACATGAGAATGTATAAAGTGAAAAATGATCAATACAAATAATTGTATACAAATATGTAGCATGGGAAAATTGTTCTAGTTTACAACATTATATAGTACAAAACATATAAAGGAGAAGGAAATTCTAGCCGTTGAGGATAAAAAGATTAGAGAGAATGTTGTTGGTAGAGATATCGAGGCTCTAATAATGGAGGCAGAATACACAGTACGGTTCCCCTAACATATATGGATGTTGGAAACTTTTAATGATAATAATACTCTTATTAGAGTCAACATCATATCATTATTGGTATATAAATATCATATCCCTCTACGTTTTTTATCCCATAATAATTGGCTCTTGGACAATTGGTGCTCCTCTATTTTTCATATTAAGGTAGAAATATTATATCTCAAAAACATGTTAATTTATTTAAATTTTTATTTCATTGAATATTAATTCATAATATTCTTGAAAAATATAAAATTTTGTTAATATAATAAATTAATTTAATTTTAAATTATATGTAAATGGATTATGTAAATCATAAAATCAAATCACTAGTGAAATTATAAATAATTTTAATTAATATGTTATTTTTTAAACATTTAATATCATAAATATATAGATGGTATGTATATTGAGCCACACAGACAGTCACCATAATCTAATGTTCATTCATTAGATAAATTAATATTTTATTTTTTACTTCACATAATCAATTATGCTTAAACTGATGTATTTGTGAGGAATATGGTTTCACATATACCGTGAAGGTATTCTATGGTTACCCAATTTGATTATGTGAGTGAGTTGAGTGAATTATTATAATTAAAATCATTAATGTTGAGTTTTAATGAGGATTTAATTTCATTTTTATGTACATTTAAAATTAAATTAAACAATTTATCATTTTTTTTGAATCCATTTGATGGAATGTATAGGAGGAATAAAAATAATGTCAAATATTTTTTAGTGTTTATAGATCTCATGAGAACCTCAATAATCAGTAAAACGATGAATGTTTTTCTATATGATCATTATCTATCTTTTTCTTTTACATAAAAATTTTATTTTTATTTTATAGTGATGGGATTATTAAGAAAGAATATTTTTTTCATATACCAACATCGGTGGGTTTTCAACAAGCCGTGTTTATTGGTTTTTAAATGCTCAAATATTTATGATGATATAAGAAGAATATTATAAAATGTGAAGAATTTAATTAATACCAATATTCCATTATGAATTCTCAAGCATGCTCGTTATGAAATATCTTAATTTTCCCAATTTTGGTTTTTTCTTGTCAAAAACATTGTGGATGATGTTTAAGGTCATAAAACATGAAAACACATGTTATTTTATAATATGGTAATATATCAATGATAAAATGATTAAAGGTTCTATATAGATGTAAAATAATGGCAACCTAGATATAAATGTGACCCAGCTACAAATATAAACCACCACAAAGATAAATTCATTTAACATAATATCATGATTCATAATCCATGTTTTATTAGAGTTTAATCTTGTATAACAATTATCAAATGCTAACAATATTGTTTTTATAGGATAGTGAGGGGAGAATAACTCAAAAACAATGATTTAGGGCCTTAATTAATAAAAATACACTTAAAAGGTCTCTTTAGTTTCAAATCATAATGTTAAGACCATGATTTTTAAAGATTTTATTATAAAAAACCACTGAAAAAAAGAAGTGAAAACATATATAGTGTATAAAAGGAAACAATATAACATAAATGATTTACAAATAATAATATAATCCATATTGAAGGGTGTTTTTTGATTTTTATTATCCTGATAAACCATTACTCAAGGGTCTGATATAAAATATATAATGCGCCACAATATTAATTAGATATCTAACACCTGGTTACAAGGATTGTAATATATGTAAATTATGACATGAAATATTTAATATGAGATGTGATGAGATCAAATAAGTCTTATATATTACACCCATTGAAAAATTAGGGTAATCTTTTTCATTATAATTTTGTTAAGGGAATATCGGTATAGAGAATGTTCTACCTAGGAAAAAAATTCCTCAATGTATAAATATTGATATGGTGTAAAATATATAATTTACATTAATTGGTGTTATTTTGGAGTCTAATTTACTAAAAAATAAATGAAATGTTTATTGTGATTAAGAATCATAAGTTATGAAGTGATATTATATTTGAACTGTATATTCAAAATTGATTAGAATACTCTAGAAATGAACTAGACATGGTTTTTCTATTATGTGACGATGAAGGGGAATGGAGGATGATGATGATACTTAACAATATATGAAATATATGGTTCATATATCTCTATATATCATATAAAAATAAGAATAATAACCAATTTAGTTCTTATAAGGATTCATAGTGTCAATCTAAATAATGCCCAAAATATAGTAGTATTGTCATGACATGTCCCCTAGGCCCCATGGCGGGAATACCCCAAGCCCGCCTTCTATAGGCTAGGGGATGGAAACAAGAACCAAAGGTATAAATTCCTAAACTAGGAAGGAATTTCCTTTATAAAGAAAAAAACACACAATACAGTAGGTTCTATAAGTAAAACACTAGGAAAAACTGTATAAAAATGACTGCTGAAAAGTAAAAGGGGCCAAAAATACAACCCCAACAGGAATGTACAAGTACAACTAAAAAATATGTACAACTGAAGAAATGTAAGGCATCTACTAGGTCGTCATCCAAAAATTCCTACCTAATGGTTAGGTACTGATAGCCTCCTTAACACTCCATGTCCTTCAGTCTCCTATATGTACCGATTCGTTGGATGGTCTACCACCGGGTACCGTACATTCTTACTACTCCGATTCTCAGTTCGCGTTATCCATCGTCTACAACCAACACAACAATGTGTGGGCGTAGCCCGTGTAGGGTTGAGTATAACGATACTCAGTAGTGACCCCGAAACCCTCATGGTCTCCCAAAATACAAAAAAGGATAAACCACAAAGTATAAAATCAATATATAACCTCAATTAGGTTTATTCCCATACATATACCTAATTTATCAAGTAATTCATCTCAATCATAAGGTAAACAAAAAAGTTACGGAATCAGCTCACACGGGTATACAACATATGTAGAGAGATAGAGATGATCAGATATAGCCACTAAATCATCTAAGTTGTCAGACCCAAACTAGATCCCGGACCAGCTGTAAGAACTGTCAGACCCACTGAGGATCCTGGAATAGTAGTCAGAACTGTCAGACCCACATAGGATCCAATACCAGTTATTCTGTCAAACCCACACAGGATATACGAATAGAAGATTGAATTGTTGGACCCAAACAGGATCCAGGAATAGTAGTCAGAGCTATTGGACTCAAACAAGATCTAGGAACAGTAGTCAGAGTTGTTGGATCTACAAAGGATCTAGGAATAATCGTCAGTGCAGAGCCAGCCATCAGGCATCCATAAAGAATGCTTCATTATGGGTGAGTCCTCTACTCAATCCATGAGTTGATACATCAACATCCATGAATTCCCAACTATATTTATTCATAAGTTTTGTCTTTCCATAAGAAACTCAATGCGATAGACGGTGCGTCAATCGGAAGTCAGGACTAAGAGTTATTGGAATTTCCATTCTGAGGACCCGGTTGTATTTAGGTTCAATCCCTACAAACCGTACCCCAACTGCATCCAAACCTCACTTTGGGTATTCCAATAGAACAGTCTCGCTCCAATCACTCTGTCACCGCATATGGTTCTTCAATCGGACACATGTAGCCCAAGATATGGGCAAAAAGGTAAAATCGTGTCAAACTGGTCCGGACAGGGGTTTGACCCGGTCAGCGGATCCGACCAGGCCTGCGGAGGTGGCCAAGCATGCATGGGAGGCCCGTCATGCGAGGGCGGCCCAGCCTATGGGGGCGGCCTGGCCAGCGCTGGGTCTAACCTGAATGGCTAGCGGCCATGCCCGGTTGGGGGCCCCTGCGGCTAGAAGCCCGCTCGGCTGGCGGACGGCCCATGGGGTCCGCCCTAGCTGCATCCAGGGGGAAACTTGTGCCCCTGGATCCTGGAAGACTAATCCATTCAGATGGAGGACAAACCGGCACCATGTGGAGTCGGTCCGCATCACGTGGGACCCGCTGGGACCCACTTCTCCCGACAGGTCGAGCGGCCAGCCACCTCTTGTGTGGCGTCCTTGGGCCACACCACCACCAGCCACCTAGTGGCTATAGCTTCTAGTCTTCATCGCGGCTATACAGGTGCCGACCGCCACTGGATTTCCATGTCCAATGGGTCACGACCACCCTTCGAACCGCTGTGTAGTGTCGTTGCGTCGAGCCTTCTCCGGCGAACCGACGCCTTGGGCCGCTGGCTTCCTTCGCGACCGGAATTTCGCCGGCCACCACTACACCACCGCGGCCCATCATCCATGGTCTTCTCATCTAGTGGTGCAATGGTTCCTCCTCTGTCCATGTGGTTTCTATTGTCGTACCATTTTTTGCAAACTTTTTTCGGGGCACTGGGCGAGTTCTGGTTGCCCGATTCATGTTTTAGAAGAAGTTGCACACTCCTCGAGATGTCACATTTGATCCGAAAAAAAGTTGACAAGATATTCTCAACCCATAATCATGCCACATTGGGCATCAAAAATACATAATAAAGGTGGAGGGTTCGGGCCGTGTTTGTTCAGCATGCACCCTCTATGTTAGGGTGATATCATGCGGCTCCGAATTCTAAACCACGACAGGAAACAGAAAACAAGGAACAAAACAAAGTTCGAACCCCTACCTCAGATTTGTTGTTCATTGATGATGTCTTGGAATGGAGGAAATTGATTCGTTGCTGTTAGCAAAGAAGATGAAGAAGTCGAGGATGACGTTTTCGATGTTCTTCAAGGATAGTGATTCCTTCCTTGTTCCAGTATAATATCGTTCTTCGTTGGCGGAAGAAGTGTTCTTTGTTGGAGAATTATTTAACTCCAATGCTCTCCTTTTCCCAAGATCCACCCAAATGAAAAATTCCCACAAAAAAATAATGGATTAAGATAATCCATTATTTAATTTATCATCCAAAAATTCAAAAAGATACAAATTAATTAATTATTTATCCATTAATTAATTTGTCTGAATTGGCACCATAAATTGGGGAGGTCAAAACGATCTCCCCACTTAATGGGAAGTTCATGAGGCTTTCAACTTTGGTGGTCCCTAGCAAATTAATCATCATGTTGGAGGTTGAGTTCAGGTAGGCCCCACCACTGTAACCTCTCATGGGAGGTTAAGGTGTGGTGGCCCCCACCTCCAACCTCTATCTGGTGGTTATAAAAAAATAAAATAAAAATAAGACATTGAATTATTCTATTTTATTATTCCATGTAAAACCCAAAATATATAAATTATTACCGACCATCTGTCATCAAAGTGAAAGACATTTTAAGATAATATCAGCGTTGTGACATCAAAGGTGCCCTCAGATTTCAATTCCGATCACCGGTTCAAAAGTTATAAAATCTCACTCATAAGTTTACTGAACATACTAGACAGAAACATCAGAAATTGATTCCGTCAACACCAAGATTCAGAATCACACGCCTTCAGTTTTCACGCACTCGTAAAAGTCCCATACATTTTTGAACAAAAAATATCCCATGGAAATTCAGGGTCTTTACATTATCCCATCCTTAGGGATTTACGTCCCAGTATTCTACTACTCGAACGAATGGTACAAATGGGGGTACTAAGCATGCACCTGAGCCTCCAGCTCAAATGTGCTCTCCTGGAGGTTCATGTGCTTCCAACGAATGCACACCAGAGGTATCGAAGGTCCATGAATGACCCACTCATGTCAATAATCAATATCAACTTGTACCTCCATAAATGTTGCCCCATATTTGAAGTCCATATCCACATGGCCGATAAAGTGAGTAGGTTCATGCACATATCTCCTCCGCTGAGATATGTGGAAGATGTCAAGCACCCGGTGCAACTAAAACGGATGTTCTAAGTAGTATTCCACCATTCCAACTCAATTGAGGACCTGAAAAGGTCTGCTGAAAAGCAGAGACAACATGGCGCCTTGGCCACATCTCCGTAAACCTCATCAAGCTGAGACCAGTAAGAAGACTTTGTGTCTATCCTCATTCTCTAGAGGTATCCATCTCCTGTCAGCATATGAATACATCCAGCTCTATGCAGTCTTCATCTTCACTTGGACGATCTACACCTTCTTTGTTGTAGCTCGTACCATCTCTGGTCCCACTAGTGCAGACTCCCCTGGGTCTGTCCAGCACAGTGACGATCTTCAAGGTCGACCATAAAAGAGCTTAAATGTTTTATCCCAATGGTAGAGTGGTATCTGTTGTTGTATGAAAACTCCACCTACAGTAGGGGATCCTCCCAGCTATGACTGAACTCAAGGAAACATGTTCGGAGCATGTCTTCATGGGTCTGAATGGTCTACTCGGTCTGACCATTCATTTGAGGATGGAAGGCGGTGCTCAAGTGAAGCTGCGTACTGAAAGCTTCCTAAAACCCCTTATATAGCCGGGACGTAAATATTGTGTCATGATTGGAGACAATCATCAAGGGTATACAATGTAGTCGCACAATATCGTACACATAGAGGCGTCACAAGCATTCTACTGAACCATTCTCTATGATCGGTACAAATTGGGGCAACATGGCGAGTCGGTCAACGATCAACCAAATGGAATCATGACTCCTGGATGTACATGGAAGACACATAATGAATTAAATGGATATCCCATACCACTTCCACTCTGGGACCTCTAAAGGCTGAACCAAGCCTGCTGGTACCTGATGCTCCTCCTTCACGTGCTGACATGTGAGGCATCGGCAGACAAACCCCGCTACTGCCTTCTTCATACCTGGCCACCAGTGATGTCGTTGAAGTTCCTGGTACATCGTTTCCACTAATGGGTGTAACAATATAGGGGATTTGTGGACCTCCCTCAGCACTTCCTCCTGAAGTGAAACTGGAACCATAGTACACAATCTGAAGAGGATGTTGTGCTCCCCACCTTTACAAAATCTATCAGGTTCCTGCCCTGGGAATATCTATGCACATCGTGTCTCATAGTCAGTGTCCCCATGTTGTGCCTCCCTGACTCGCTGAAGAAGTGGATGAGTGACTATAAGAGTGTAATGAAAAACTGATCCATCTCGGTCCACAAAGGATACATGTAAAGCAGCCAGCTGCTCTGTCGCCTCACCTAGAAGCTGTATACCAAATATCTTACTGAGTGTAATCAGAATAACGTTCCCCATCCCAAGAGTATATACAATCTCAAAGACATAGTCCTGGAGTAACTCAATCCAAATTCGTTGTCTCAAGTCCAGGTTCTTCTGAGAGAAGATATACCTCAGACACTTGTGATCCGAGTAAATGGTAAAACGTTCAACCATAAGATAGTGCTGCGAAATCATCAAGGCACAGACCACTTCTCCTAACTCTAGGTCATGGGAAGCATAGTTCTACTTGTGTTATATCAGCTACCGTGAACTATAAGCGATCACTACTCATTCCTTCATCAGGACACATCTGAGACTGGTACATGATGAGTTGCAATAAATTACATACCCTACGCCCTCCTCTAGAAGCCTCAAGATGGGGGCACTAGTCAACCTCTACCTCAGCTCCAGAAATCTCTGCTGGCATCTCTTCGACCACACAATGGGTTTCCCCTTCTTCGTCAAGGTTGATAGTGGTGCTACAACTCTGGAGAAGTCCGGAACGAACCCCCGGTAGTACCCAACCAAACCCAGCAAACTCCATACCTCATTCACACTCCTGGGTGGCTCTTAATAAAGTATCACTCATTATTTATTACATCCACTACAAATATAGCCTCCGAGATGATTTGTCCCATAAAGTGAACCTCTCTAATTCAAAGTCGGCATGTCAGGAGCGTACCATAAAGGTAGTGATCTCGGAGTATTTCCACTACTACTCAAAAATGGTAGGCATGATTCTCCTCTATAGTGGAGTAAATCAGAATTCCATCGATGATGACTATAACAAAGTGATCGAGGTATGGCTGGAATATCCTGTTCATGAGTCACATGAACACTTCTGGAGCATTGGTTACGCCGAAAGGCATAACCAATAAATTGTAGTGGTCGTACCGACATCGGAAGGTTGTCTTCTGCACATCCTCATCTCAAACTCCAAGCTGGTGATTACCTGATCTGATGTCTATCTTCAAGAACCATCTATCTCATTTTAGTAGATCAAATAGGTCATCAATCCTCGGGAGTGGGTACTTGTTCTTCATGGTCACCTGGTTCAGGCGTCGGTAGTCGTCACAAGGCCTCAGGCTCCCTAACGCCTTATTGGCGAACAGAATCAATGCTGTCCAGGGAGAAACAAGGGGCCAGATGAATTCCTTCCCATGAAAGTCCTATAGTTGTACCAGCGTCTCGCATAGCTCCACAGGTGCGATCTGATATGCTGGTGTATATATCGGTGTCTTCCCATGGCACATGTCAATGTATAAATCCACCTCTCTATGAGGATGTAGACTTAAGATATCATTAGGGATGAAATCTGCATACTAGTCCAGCACTACAGGATAAGTCGGACTTTCCAAATCAACTACTATGAGGGTAAGGCAAGCCAATTGATGAGTTATCAGCTGCACCGTCCTCCGAGTAAGTTCCTCTTATGATGAAAAGGCTCCATTCTAATCGGTGATGGTAAACCTTGTACCATTCATGCAGACACACCTCACATTGTGCCTAATATAGTTGATCTGAGCATGGACAGTAGATAACCAGTCTATATCCAAGATGACATCGTACGACCTTGACGCCACTACGAGAAGATCCCAGCCGATGATCTCGCCTCCTATAGTAAGATCAGACTACCGACACTAGTGCCTAATCATTGTGTCTGCTCTTGAAGGAGTCTCTAGCCACAAGGATCGATCAACCAGCTCTGTCAGAATCTCTGAGCTCTAAAAAAGGGTAGTGGAAATGAATGAAAGACTAGGACCTCTGCCTATATGAACTGTAGCTATGGTGGAGTAGAGACAGGTCATACCTCGAATCATCTCCAGAGCACCGTGATCGTAAGCTAAAGCTGCCCGGAGCTAATCTCTCACCTATCTACATGCTCCCTGTAGTCAGGGTGGAACTCCTAGTGGTGGTGGTGGTAACACCTCGTAATCCCATCCACCACCAGCTATACGAACATCTCCTCTGCCATGTCTGCTTTCTCTATGCTATCCACCACGATCAAATCTCTATCTCTGCCTGGGCGGTCCATCGACCATATATAGATCATCAGTACGGTGAGTCGGACAGTCACGAGCCATGTGACCCTTCCCACTGCAAGAGTAACATAGCCCACTACTAGAATGATTGGATCTGTCTTGTGTTCCCCGCACAAATGAACCTGTATCCTGAGGTCGTCCACCGGATGGTCTGGTCATCTTCGACCTCTGCAACATATGTCTGCTGCCAGCAGCAGAAGACTCTGCTCCGGGATACCCAGTGTTGTGTCTCACTGCTGGTCACTACTCAGCATGGAAACTCTCCACTAAGAAGGCTCACACCAACACACCAGCCTCTGTCGGGATGATAATGGACATTATCAAAACTCTGATCTCTCACCTGATCCCATGCTTAATGGATCGGGCCCTAATGAATGGGTCACACACTATATCTGTTGAGTAGAGCAAGATTTCAGTGAACCTCGCTGATTACTGTGACACCATCATGCTGCCCTGCTTTAGATGTAGTTGCTCTTGTATTCATACCGCACATAGGGTGGCTGGGACAAACTCTGCCCAAAATAGGCTCTCGAAATCTGCCCAGAGTAGTGTCGCCTCATCATGCACCTAGAGCATCAGGCTCCACCATCTTCCGGCTGCTTCCTGAAAAATACTCGCAATAAGGATCACCATAAGGTTTGTTGGTGTCCCTACTAGTTTGAAGACTCTCATCATAGCCTCCATCCAATCCGTAGTTGCGTGTGAGTCCATCTCACCCCTGAACCTAGGCAACCTCTAGTGTTGTAACTCGTTCAATGTGCTCAATCAGCGTTCACTATCTATTGTTGGGGCCAGTGGTATCAGTGTCCCAATGGGTAGTGGTCCGACTGGTGCCTCTACTGTGATAGGGCCCTGCATAGGGGCCTCGTCACTCGGTTGTCTATCATATTGTATAACTCTCAGAACCCTGGATGGCTGGCTATGTGGGACCATCCTGAAAAAAATAATGGTGTGCCACAACAAATCACTTATACCTGGTGAGATAAGTCAACGAGATCACAAAGAAAACATTTAAAACACACACACATTCAGTGTTTTCATGCACTAAGTCGGAAATCAGATGTCAGGGTCCTGGTGTATGGATACGTTAGCCGCTGCACCAAAAATGGACTCCCAGAACGGAAAACCCCACTCAGCACTTTACATTGTTGCTTCACAGAGAAGAAATAGCAGAGTCCTACGTTTTGTGGTATGATTGAATCCTCCAATACCAATTGGTCAAAAACCATCCCCCGGGGCCATCCTGTGACTACTAGAAACCCACCTTCCATAGGAAAGGGGTTGACGACTAGCACCGAAGGCGTAAATTCCTAAATTGGGACGGAATTTCCATAATAAAGTGAAAACACACACAAAATCATACGAGATGGAAGTAAAACACTAAGAAAAACTGTATACAAAGGAGTTCTGAAAAGTAAAAGGGGTTGCTAATTCAATCCCTAAAAAATGTACAAGTACAACTGAAAAACAAGTACAAATGAAGAAAAGTAAGGAAACGACTAGGTCGTCCTCCAGAAATTCCTACCTGAAGGGTAGGTATATATACCGTCCTCAACACTCCACATCTTTCAGTCTCCTCCATGTACCAACTCATCATATGGTCTACCTCCGGGTACCGTCCAGTCCTACTACTCCGATCCTCAGTCTGTGTTGTGCTTTGTCTCCAACCAACACAACGAGATGTGAGCATATCCTCTTCTGGGGGTGAGTATAAGGAAACTCAGTAGGAACCCCGAGACCCTCATGGTCTCCCAAAATCCAACAAGGATAAACCACAATGTAGAAAATCAACAGATAACTTCAAATAGAAATATGCACATACATATTCCTGAGTGATCAAGTAATCCACTACAATCATGAGGTAAACACAAAAGTTACCGAGTCAACTAACACATGTATACATCATATGTATAGATATAGAGATGATCAGATATAGCCATTGAATCGTCTAAGATGTCAGAGCCAAACAGGACCTAGGAGTAGCAATTAGAACTGTCGGACCCACACATGTCTGAGGAACAGTAGTCAGAGTTTTTAGACCCATAGAGGATCAAGGACAAGATATTCAGTCGAACCCACATAGGATCCAGGAACAGAAGTCAGAATTGTCGGACTCACACAAAATCAAGTAATAGTAGTCTGAGCTGTCTGACCCACTGAGGATCTAGGAATAGTATTCAGAGCTGTCGGACCTACACAGGATCCAGGAACAGTCATCAGTGCACAACCAGCTACCGGGTTTCCACAGAGCATGCTTGATTCTGGGAGGGTCTTCACCTCAAGACAATATTCCATGCATCAACTTCCACAATCTCCCATGTTTAGGTATCCAAATTATCTTTCTTTTAATAAGAATCTCAATGTGATAGACAATGCATCAATCAGATGCCCTGTCTGAGAGTTATTGGAATTTCGGTTCTGAGGGCCATTTTGGATTTTGGTTCAATACAACCCGACCATACAATAACTACATCCAAACCTCATGTGGGGTATTCCAAAAGAACCACCTCTCTCTAAGAATTCTGTAACCACTGAATTTTCATTAATCAGACACCCATAATCTGTGTTATGCGTGAAAAGGAGAAATCGGGCCAAACGGGTCTGGACTAAGGTCTGACCCGGTCTGCGTGTCCGACCCAGTCTGCATGTCTGACCCGGTCCACGGATCCGACCCGGGCCATGGAGGTGACTCATCTTGCAAGGGTGGCATGTCCCATACTGGGTCTGGCCCTCTCTTTTGGTGGATTCCGCGAGGAGCAACCCGTGCTGTTGGCGGCTCGCGCAGCTGGCTGACGACCCATGGGGTCCGACCGAGCCGCGTCCAAGGGGTAAGCCGCGCCCCCTGGATCCCGAACGGCTAAGCCATTCAGTTTGAGGAAAAACGGGTGCCACATGGCGCCGGTCCACATGACGTGGTATAACTCCTAGTCCTAGTTACCCAGAGTTGGTACATTATCACATAACATTGGAATGATAAAAAAGATCAAGTCTCAAATGACTGATTAGTTTAGTAGTCTTGGAAATACTAGATACATTCATAAGTTTTACATTACATCATAAATGGAAAACTACAACAACATTGTTTCCATATTAAACACTTATATACCATAGACAATCCATGTAGGGCTGCCATAATATACCTTTTCACATCCTAGGAGAAATAAAACATAGAAAGGGGTCAGCACAGATGCTCCGTAGTGATAACAATATAGCAAAAACATTCATAAATAAGAATAAACATTTAATTCAATGTATAAAACTATTACAAAATCCTTTTATAGTTGAACATTAGCATAATATGGAAAAGAAAAAATCAGAATAATGCTATTTACTTACTCACATGGATATTATACTAGTAGAATAATCACATGCAATATCAGTAGCCACTTTCATAATGATGGAATGCATAATGCCAGACTTTCAAAACCATATAGTCAAGGCCTTGTACGAAGACTACAAATAATATTTTGTGAAGGCCTTGTGCCAAGACACTAGTTTGTCTAATGAGACCTTTAGATTCATCGAGAAGATATAGTGGGCCCCACCCATCACTTACTAATTATAATGCATTCCTCATATGAAATGGTTTAAACATAACATAAAAATTCATATTAAAACATGCATACGAAATGTTAATACTTTATCCCTAAACTCCGAATGGTATAAAAGTAACACATCCACAATCAAACAAATCACAAAACCTTCAGTACAATATGGATGTTTTGTATCATAATAAATCAACTTCAAATAATCTTAAAATCCATCAAATGATGTTGACATAGATGAATTAAAAAACTTTTTTAGAGAAATAAATATAACGATTTTTAAATAATTTAAGAGTCACAAAATTATAATGAAAATTTTTATTTTGAAAGTATTTTTATAATATCGTAAGGGATGCTTTGACAATTTTATAACGGTGGAAAATTGCCTCACTCGCGGTATAAGATTAAAAAACATTCTTACCCTCAATTTGTCGAAAAGGTCAAAATTACCTTGTTTGGAAAACAACGGAAAGATTCATTTCAAAGAAATATAAAGTCAAATGAGGGTATAAATGACTTTAACACATTTTCTATTAAATAGTAAAAATGTTTTGAAATACATTTTTAAGAATCATGGATGTGGATGATAAGGAGGTCCCAATAGATACTTATGTAAAAACAACCTCAGATAATAAAGAGATTGTGAAATTAACCCTTAACTTGTAGTTTTCCCTGGTTGAGGGTAGTTTAGCCTCCTGTATAATGGTGAAATATTTTTTATTAAATTATAAAAGAATAATATAAATTAATATTATATCATTTATGATCTTTTAACATTTTTTGTTAATAATATCTTAGCATTGTCATTGTTTCGGGGTTAACATATTCATTTTCCTTTATATTCATTTTAACTTGAGTCATATTTGTTATGGATGGGATGTATCTTATTCATATCCAGAATTATATCATGTTTTTAAACATTATTTTTAATTATCTAATGAGATTTAGTCATGAATGGATATGACAGGGAATGAATCTCATCACGTTCCTCGAGATGGTAATCCTTACGTACGCACAAGCGACAATATCATTCTTTTTATATTAAAATAATATATTATTTCATGTCATATCATATATACAGAATCATTATCATGTTATATTTATTATTTACATCAATTACAAATCATAATTATTCCCATCCAAATAATAATTTATTGAATAACAATTTCAGCATGATGTGTCGATGGTATGTCTTACGTAAGCTCATATGGTGACATTTAATTCAAAGGATGGATAGAATAATGAATTTGGTTTTTCCCTATTTATAATAACATCAGAATATATATTTAAAATTGGATTTATTATTTTAGAATGGAAGCAAAAAAAGTAAGTGGAAGAAGAAAGGAACTTGAAAGAGGTGGTGAGATATTTACCACTTCTTCAGGTTTTTCCTTTTGATTTGATCAAAATGGCTCCTTAGGATGGATTTATAACTAGATTAAGGCCTCCAAGATGGAGGGAGGGGAGTTGATATGGTATTTGGGAAGTTTTTGGCAGATCCAAATGGATTTAAAGGTGTGAATTAGAGAGAAGGGGGAGTGCCCTTTTATAAGATGTGTGAGGGGAACCATAGGAAAAGCTAGAAATATTATTTTATAATAAAATAATTTTCCATTTCTAGTGCCTAAAAAGTATATTATTTAAATTTACAAGGATGGTATGGGTCCAAAACCACTCAACCATTCGGTTATAGAAAGGTTGGGGTCACTATATTAACATTATCATTTATATTTAACTCTTAGTTAAAAAGTTTGACATTTACCATATCTCTTTGTATTTTTATATTATATGGCTAATAAACATAATATATAATTCTGTGAAAACCCCAAGTGGTTAATTAATGATATAACTATAATTATATATGTCCTTCGGTATAACCATATTTTTTTAGGAATATAATTTCAATTAAAAATATACGATTTGTTTTAAAAACTATTTTATGTCAATTTTGACACTATTTGGTATTTTGTTTTTTCTAAATTTATAACAATGATATCACTTCAAAAAAATATTCATATAAACAACTCTATCATGTCATATTATCCTAGAAAATTAGTTGAATTCATAAAGATTCACAAATTACATTAATTTGGGTTTTTATAATATAATTTATTTTAATATTTCATTAATTAGGTAATTAGTGCATCATCATCGTGTCATAAATAAATAAAATTATTTAATGTCTAAAAAATATAAATAAAATACAATTATGTAGAAAATTATTTTTTTCTTTATAATGAATATTTATAGTCAAATTTATCATAGTTTTAACCCTATATTAAAAATGTTTTAGTTATTATACATTTATTGTAACTCTTTTAACTCTTCTTGAAATAAAATAATCATAAGTTTCCTAATCTAATCCAAGTGGAACAAAAAGGTTCATAGTTAATTCATAATGTTGTTTTTGGTATAATTATACTAATCCAATAGAATTAGGACACGTGTTATGGTAATAATAATATCATTTTTACCCTTAATTATCTTATTTAATTTTAACCGTGGTAAAAAAACGTAAAAAGTTACTATTCACAAAAAATTATTTATATCTTATTGAACCACATATTACTTACGGATATCAACCATTTCTCTTGGATATTTTAAATTCAACTCACAAGAAGCAGTAAAATTATGTTTTAGGTGAATTTGTAAATTCTCCTAGGGGTGGGTAAAAGACGGTGACAAGTTCAATAATTTTTTTATATATCTAAAATTGTTATAAACCGACTCCAATGAATTACATTGAACATACATAGGTATTATGTATCTATTTTTACCTAAAATAAATTTTTATAAATAATTATTTAAATAAAAATTCGGGATTAAACTACAACTCAGTGTTTTTCACTATTCATAAAAAATTCAATGTTTTCAGAAAAATATCAAAAATTCACCCTAAGCTAATTTCGTTATTCCGAATCAAAAAATGAATTCCATTTTGAAAGATAAATTTTATAATATTTAAAAAAGTTGTTATTAATATTCATAACATAATGTTTGATTGGTTGTGGTGTGTTAGAACTCGAAGTTGCGTACAACACATGATATTGAATGATTCAAAGAGAGGCATATCATGGAAGCTTATGGTGTTACAATATCCCCTCCATTAAATAATATTTCCCCCTAATTTTCTCTAAAATTATTGAATAAAAAGAATCAGGTGGTTCTTCATCATATGTTTCTTGTTTTCCCACGTTGCCTCTTCCATCTTATGGTTTTTTCGTTGAACTTTTAACAGATTAGTTGTCCAGTTTCTCAGCACTTGTTCTCTTGTATCAAGAACCTTGACATGATCTTCACAATAAGATAGATGAAGTTCCATTTCTAAGTCATCGTAGGTGAGTACATGTGTTGGGTCATGCATGAATTTTCTCAACAGTGTTACATGGAATACATCGCGAATTTTGGAGAGACTTGGCTGCATTCCCAAATTGTAAACTATAAACCCAATTCGTTCTAGAATTTTGAAAGGTATGATATAACTGGGAATCAATTTACCCATATTACCAAAATGTATAACACCCTTCCATGGAGATAAATTCAAGAAAACATGATCTCCTACCTCAAATTTCAAATCATTCCTTCGGTTATCGGCATAGCTCTTCTTCCTATATTAATCTTCTTTGATGTGGTTTGGTATTACCTTAAACATTTCCATTGTTTCCATCACAAGTTCTAGGCCTACATGTTTTTATTCACCAACACCACCCAAACAGGTTGGTGTGCGACATCTCTTTTCAAATAATGCTTCATATGGTGCCATATGAATAATTGAATGGAAGCTATTGTTATAAGAAAATTATAAAAGAGGTAAATATTGATCACACATACCTTGGAAGTCAAGTGAGAAAGATCTAAACATTCCTTCTAATGTTTGAATAGTTAGATATGATATTCCATCAGTTTGGGAGTGGTAGGCTGTGCTCAAACGAAGTTCATTGTCCTGGGATTTCTAAAGACTTTCCCAGAATCTTGATGTAAAAATTGGATCACAATTAGAAACAATCGATAGTGGTACTACATGAAGTATTACAACTTCATTAACATATAATATTTCTAAATGTCCAAGTCATAAATCAACTCTTATAACAAGAAACTGTGCTAACATGGTTAAACGATCAACAATGACCCATATTGCATCATTCCATCTAGGAGTGTTTGGGAGTCCCATGAAAATGTATATCGTAATATTATCCCATTTCCACTCAGTTATGGGAAGAGGTTGCATGACTCCTCTAGGCTGTTTCCTTCCAACTTTCACTTTTTGACAAACTATACATCTTGACACAAAATCTGCAATCTCCCTCTTCATGTTGTCCCATAAAAAACGTTCCTTCAAATCTCTATACATCTTCGTGAAACTAGGGTGTATAAAGAAATTGTTACTTTGACCATCATCCAACAATTCCATTTTTATATTAGGTATATCGGGAACACAAATTATCTTACCAACATTCAAAATTCCATCTTCATACAAAAATTCACTCAATCTCCCATCATTCCTAACATTAATCTTCTTTTAATACTCTTCATCACAAGTCTGAGAACTCTTTATACTTTCTAGTAAAGAAGGTTTGGGAACCATTTGAAAAAGTATTAATGTTTCACCTTCCATTGTTATTACCATACGAATATTTACTAGATCCATGTATATCGGATCTTTTTAAACTCACATCTTGTTCAAAACTCCATGATTATTTCCACTCAAAGCATATTCCACCTTGTATTCCTTCCATATGTGGTAGTGTATAGTAAAATAAAAATCCTTTAGTAGTTCAATCCATCACCTTTGCCTCATGTTGATTTATTTTTGTGAGAAAATATACGTCAAACTCTTATGATCAGTATAAATCTCACATTTTTCACCATATAGATAGTGTATCCATATCATCAAATCAATGATTACAACTGAGAACTCAATATCATGAGTAGGATAGTTTTTCCCATGAATTTTTAGTTGTCGTGGTGCATAGGAAATAACCCAATCATTAAATATAAGGACACAAAGAAGTCCTTTCATTTAAGCATCACAATAAATAACAAACCCATCATTCCCTGATGGTATATTCAATATAGGAGAATTGACTAATTTGTCTTTAGTTATTCAATTCATTCTTCACACACTTCTGTCCAAACAAATTTAAACCCTTTTCGTGTGATCTTTGTTAACAAGTTATCTAACCGGGAAAACTTCTAGATGAAATGTCAATAATAACCTGCTAAACCAATAAAACTACGTACCTCAGTTACACTCCTCAGTGCTAGCCCATAATGGATTACCTTGGTCATTGAAGTATCAACAGAGATTCCATCCTTAGAGAAAATATGGCCAGGAAAAGAAATATCTTGAAGCCAGAATTCACCCTTGCTAAACATCTGATATAAATCATGTCTTCTTAGAGTCTTTAGAATAATGTGCAAATTATTTTCATGATATTTATAGATTTTTTAGTATCACAGGATATCACCAATAAATACCACTAAATATACATCATGATATTCCTTGAAAACTCAATTCATTATATCTATGAAGACTAAGGGTGCATTAGTCAATCCATAAGGCATTACTATAAACTCGTAATTCCTGCACCTAGTTCTAAATGCTATTTTTAGAATGTCATTTTTCTTCACACACAACAGATGATAACCAGATGGAAGTTCAATCTTTGAAAAGTATTTAGCCCCATTAATTTGGTCAATTAAATCATCAATTTGTGGTAGGGTATACTTGTTCTTTATTGTTATAGCATTGATCTCCCTATAGTCAATGCACAACCTCATAAATCCATCTTTCTTCTAAACAAAAAGGATAGGGGATCCCTAGGGAGAAAAACTAGGGTGAATAAATCCCTTATTACTCAATTACTTTAGTAGTTTCTTTAGTTCCACTAATTCCATAGTAGACATTCTATATGGGGTCTTTGATACGAGCATTGATCCAGGAATTAAATCAACGGAAAACTCAATTTCTTGTTCTGGAGGATGTCTAGGTAAATCTTCTGGAAATACATAAACAAATTCTTTCATAATAGATACATCCTATATTTGAACATTTCTTTCCTCACCAACAATTATTTCATTCTCATCCTCCCCAATAATTGAATTTAGTTGAGCTACTGGGGGTGGGTCTAGATAAGAATTTGGTGGTGATGATTCTGCTCTAAGGACAAGGTGTTATTTATCATCATCATCAAAAATTGTAACCTCCTTATTATAAAAATAAATTTTTTCATCATGGTCCAAAACGCAATCCATACAAAGGATTACATCAAATTCAAGCATGCGTATGATGATGAGATCAACAGATAACGAACATTTATATTACCTAATGGGAACAAATTCACAAAATTTTATAGCAATGATACTTCTCTTTAGAGTTTTTTCTAACAACACTATTGTTAAATATAATTCGAAATACGTCATTTTCATATCAAACTTGGATGATATGAAACAATGTGATTATCCAGAATCAAATAATGCATTGGCTAAAATTGAGGAATCCATTAAATTACCCGCCACCACGTCTTTCAGAGATTCAAACTCAATAGTTTTGATAGCATAAGCTTGGCCTTGATCGCATGGAATTTTATGAGGTATGTTCCCCTGATGCTTAGGAAATTCGTTTGCATAATTCAGCCTTTCTCTACAATTGTAGCATTCAACACCAACAACCACTTTCTCCCCCTTGAAATAATGAGCATGGTGGCCTTTTCACCCCACTTGTAATAGAATCCCATTCCCTTCAGGCATGTACCGTGGTGTTTCTATCAAAATTTAATGCAGTTTGGATATTAAAAATTTCCCTTCTTCCTAATATTTCCATTTCCAGAGTGTTCAACAGATCTCTTCTTATCTTGATGTTATTTAATGTCGTAAGACATAGAGAATTATATTTTTGTCTTGATAGCACCTGAGACAATATATTTGTATGACTAGAAGGATTAGGAGACTAATGCTCGACATAGAAATGGTTTTAACCCATCAATTAATTGATCAATATTTCTTATTATGTTATTTATATAATCTGTATCATGCCTCACTATCATTGTGATGTTAGCTTCATACTTTGTGACTTTCTAATCCTTCTTTTTCCTCAGACTCAGAAATTTTCCATCCACATTTTCTCGATGGTCACAGGGGATGTTTTTTATATGAAAATTTATTTAAACTCCCTTCAGTACATATTTGATACTTCGTCTTCTTACTTTGTGTTTTGAATCAATGACCACCATTGATCAGCATCTCCAATGAGGTGGTAAACTACCTTGACAACATTTTCCCTTTCACTAAACCCCAAGGAATGGAATTATTTCTCTATGGAATTTATCCATTTCTCAGCTACTAATGGATATTTACCCACATTTAATGTTGGTGGTTGTTGCCTCATGAAGCGATATGACATTAATCCTCCACGTTGTGGGATAGGGTGATCCATAAGGGTATGGTTATTATTCATAACCTGAGTGAGTTGTCCCAGTATGGTGATTTACCGATCAGCACCAGTTGCATCACCAGGTTCACTATAACTATCTTGAGTATGAGGGAAATTCCTACATGGAGTTCATGCATTGATACAGTTTCCATTCCGTCCACTAGGTGTCATTTTTAAATAATGGAATAAACTAGATTAGTTTATCAATCGAAATACACAATTCCATACTTGTAAAACACTTAACATATATTGAATAGTTTATGGATATAATCCATAATCATAAAAATGGTTTCATTGAATATATATATACTCATAAACCCTTTATAATAGTTTATAATGAAAATGAGAATTAACCTAAGCATATCCCCTGGGAGTTTCATAACCAAGAGTCAAGCAATGCTCGTTGTTGTGCACCAATTCCCATTCGAGGCTAGGTCAATGTGGTGTTTTCAGGTTTTACCCATAGGTACATCTATGCTAGAGCCGCCTATACCAGCTCGTATCCAGACATGGATGTATTTCTTAGAAAACTCTCAAAATATCTACAATACCAAAATTATAGGAAGTTTATCTATACTAATGCTCAATGTCTATCTTAGGGTAATGTAAACTAATCAGAGATTTTCTAAATCTATATTTCAAGGATTTTACTAATCTTCTCTGATACCAACTATAACGCCCTGACCATAGTTACCCAGAGTCGATGCATTATTAAGTATCATTTTCGTGATCTTAAAAGGTCATGTATCAAAAGAATGATTATTTTAGTAGCCTTGGAAATACTAGATACATTCACTATTGGAATTCTGGGTAATTTCATCGGCCTATTTCTGACGAGATCCCATCACAAATAAGCCTTTGTAGAAAATTCCATAAAAAATACAATTATTTGCAATGAGCCCATTGCAAAAAAAATTATTTTAGATTAGAAACATCATCATTGCAAATTAGACTCCGATTATATGTATTATATATACATAAATGTTTTCGTGACAGGCCCGTCACAAAAACTATTTTTGACAAGCCGTTGTCTCGTCACAAAAAAAATTATATATATAAAACATTCTGCGATGGGCTCGTTGCAACAATGTATTTGCGAGTTTCTTGCAGTCTTGTCGCAAAAATGTTTTCAAAAATACATTGTTAGGCTATTTGCGACGGGACCCCATCACAAACAGTCTCTTCGCAAATAATAAATTAATTTTCAAAAATTTAATAAAATTAAAATTAATGAAAAAATAATATTACTTTTATTAAAAATATAAAAAATTATTAAAATCTCAATATTCACAAAAAAATATAAAAAAATAAAAAAATATTAAAAAATAAATTATGTAATACTTGCATCGATATAATAGGAAAAGAATATAAATAATTAATATTACAATGTTAAATTCAAATGATTGTAACATAAAAAATCACAAGGGGGTCATCCTCTGGAGGAGGGGGATATGCTGAAGGAACTGAGGGAGGAAACTCTATCCATAAACTATGAGTCAGACGGCGCATGTACTATATCTGATCATGATGCTGCTGCTGCCATCGATGCATGTCCTCCTCATGTTGCCACTACTGCTACTGCCATCGACACATTTTCTCCATGTAATGCTGCACCTGTTGTAGCAGCTACCAACACATCTCTTCATGTTGCTTCTGCAAAGTCTCTATAAGCTTGGAATGATCTCACAACTTCTCCTAATACTGTGAGCCTGAAGATGATGCCTCTCCACGATCCCCTCTCGAGCATGACACCGACATCACAACAATACCATAATAAGTACCAAGATTCAAATGAGAGACGAAACTAACTACTCTGCCCTTCTCAAAGCCTTACTTAGTCGCCTGCATCCATGCCGCATCATCGAAATGGTGAGCACTGGTCTGCTCAGTCATCTCGTCCTAACCCTTATCCTATATCAGAGAGGTCGCAACCTCATATGACTCTTACAATTCCAATTTAAAATTAAAATTGTGAAAATATTTTACGCAGTTAATTGTCAAACATAAAAAATAATACTAACCACAATCTGATTCTGGTGATCACCTCTAATATCTCCATTGTCTGCATCAGTGTACATCCTCTGATAAACATCGAACTCTGTAATATTGTGATGCTCGACTGCGTACAGAAATATAAAATAAACTATTTATATTTAATGTCATATAAAATATTTAAAAAATAAACATACCAGATGCTCTCTTTGCGAACTGAATGTACGGATACAAGGTCGATGCGTCACCTCCTGCCTACCCCTGTTCTGCCGTCCCACTGAAGATCTCCTCTGAAATCCACCACCCAACTAGTGTAAACATAATCCATCACAAAGGTGAGATGAAATGTACTCTGGTTGGCGGGATCTACACAACTCATCAAATACTATCACCCCTGCTTTCTTAATGGCTATCCTTCTCAAATTTTTCAATAAACAACAGAAACTGTCGTGCATAGAAACCTACAATGCTGCATGGATAGCGTCATGCATGTTATCATCGAAAGGATACCATAAAACCTACAAATAATTTATAATATCAAGTTGTTAATAAAAAAATTTCAACATAAATATTTTTTATTTATGTACCATCCAATGAGGGAACATGTCACGTCACACATCATTGGGAATATGTTCCCATGTGATCCATGACTAATAAAAATAATTGTGCAAGAAAGCGCTCCCTTGTCCTATAGCTACATGAGAAATTATAACTATTTATTACTGATTATTATTAATTATTACTAATTATAACTAATTATTAGTAATTATTACTAATTATTACTAATTATTACTAATTATTAGTAATTATTACTAAAAATTACAATTTATTACTAATTATTAGTAACTATTACTAATTGTTACTAACTATTACTAATTATATCTCACTATTAATAATTATATCTAACTATTACTAATTATATCTAAATATTACTAATTATATCTAAGTATTACTAATTATATCTATTTATTACTAATTATATCTATTTATTACTAATTATATCTATTTATTACTAATTATATCAAATTATATTTATTTATATCTAATTATATCTATTTTTTGTTAAATATATCTATTTATTGAAAATTATATCTATTTATTTCTAATTATAACTTTTTATTGCTAATTATATCTATTAATTGTTAATTATAACTATCTATTGCTAATTATAACTATTTATTGCAAATTATATCTATTTATTTCTAATTATATCTATTTATTTCTAATTATATCTATTTATTCCTAATTATATCAATTTATTACCAATCATATATAATTATATCTAATTAATATTAGTTATGACTAATCTAATATCTATAATAAACTTGGCTTCCTCCTTGCCTACATGTCACCATTTCCATCTTCCACGTTACCCAACATTCTAATTTCTTCTACTTCCAATTCCCCATCTCGTGACACAATTATGTCTCCCCCTCTAGTGCTCCACCTCCATTCCATTCGAATTTCTCCTAGGGTTCCCGCCAGCCTCCGTCATTCCCCTCTGACGATCCTCTCAGCGAGTCCCCTCTCATGTTCACCTTCCTGATCATCCTCTGCCTCTACGCCTCCGCCTCTACGCCTCCACCTCTGCGTGCTCCACCATCGGTCCCATTGGGCTTTCTCCTAGGGTTCCCACAGCTCTCCGTGACTCCCCTATCTCGAACCTCCATGCAATTTCCATCTCCTGGTCCCCTTACCGATCATCCTCCACCTCCACGCCTCCTACTCCAAGAATCCACCTATGTGAGCTCTGTCTGTAGTTGAGTTCGGCTGTTGGCAAGTAGTCCAAATAGGACCGAATGTTGGTGAAGTATATTTGAGCATCGTCGTCGTTGGGGAACACTTTCAATTACAGTTTCCAAAGCAATCTGTATCAAAGGGTTTTAATAATGTATACACTTCGATCTATGTAGTGTATGTTTTGTCAATTTTTCTTTTGAGATGTCTGAATAGTAGGTTGTCATTTCTAGACCGTTGATTTGTTTAATATTTTCTTTCCTTCCATTAATTAATTTTTCTATAAACTCATCTTGTGGAGAAGTCCTGCATTTTTCTTTGTCCATTGATATATGAAAATCTATTGTCCAATTTTTTATAGTGAAGAAGGTATGGATTTCTTATTTTATTCTAGATTCCCTTTCCTACAGCAGGTTTTCACTTCAATAGGACAGTTCGTATTAAGTCGTACGATTCCATAAATGTATTCTTCCTTTTACAGAACATCAAAGCATACTACTAATTGTAGATTTCCTGTAAATGCTACTAATAGTAGCACAATAATTTATTTTAAATTTGTATCTGGTTTTCGGTTTTTGTTGTCAACATATATTAAAGTCTCTTTACTATCCACTATGCATAATACAGTTACCACTGCATCCCATTTATGAGTATCTATTAATGCATTATATTATAATACATTCAGACTGCATATTATGTTATCTAATTTCAGTCTAATTTACAGCAGTTTCTTTCATGTTCCTGTGACTATACTTCATTCAATTAATAGGATAGTGCTTCGTGAGGTATAAAAAATATTCAATCAATATCATTCATCTGTCTTCACTGTTTAAATATTCATTAATAACCATCTAAAGAAGTCATTTCTGTATACTATTTCCCCTTTTCCCTTCCCCCTCCACCCTCCCCCTGCCCAATCCCCTCCCCCTGCCCCTTCCCAACCCAGTCCCCATGCCCGGCTCCCCCCCTCCCCCTACCCAGCTCCCCCCTCCCCCTGCCCAGCTCCATCCCTCCCCCTACCCCTACCCAGCCGCCCCTCCCCCTGCCCGGCTCCCCCGCCCCCTACCCCTACCCTGCCCCCTCACCCTGCCCCTACCCAGCCTCCCCTGCCCCTTCCCAACTCCCCTCCTCCCCATGCCCCTGCCCAGCTCCCTCCCCTCCAGTCAATTCTAGCATAGAATAATTTTTTATTGAAAATTATATTTTCAAGTAATTCATTTTTTTATACTTTATAAATGCTTCGTTATTAGAGGTATAAGTGTCGTTTATTAAATTTAGAAGACATTTCTAATCTATTGGTAGCTATTACAAAATTATGTGACATTCAATAATGATATTTCATTTACTTTTTTGTCTGTAATGTATATATGTATCTTTGATTTTAGTATAACTGTGGTTAATTGAAATCAAAATACAACAGAATACTTAGTCGCGAGAGCATCCTTTTTCACTACATAAATTGACCCTAATATCCTTCCAAGGTATTCATTCAAACCATTTTGTATATGTCATCCCAGATTGCATTATACTTATTTGAATATGTTGTTTTCAGATGTATCATTTCTGTATAAAATATATATTCTTTTTCGTGTTGGTGTAACTATCGTTCAGTAAAACCACAGTACCCTGCATCTTTGAATTACATTTACAACATACATCACATAGAATTCAAACATGCATTCTCTGTCAATTTTCTAATCAATATATTTTAAATTAACTATATGTAGCCATAAACACCTTTTCATTTCATTCTAAAACATGAAAATTCAATATAAAGACATCGAAACAAATATGCAGACGTCGTCAGCATCTCGAGATGCAAGGTTGAAAAGAAGATTTCATATGAGAGAACGAAAAATCGGTACTAAATTAGTTTATTCCCTTGGAAACATTCCATGATCGAACTTACTAAATTAGAGATTCATAACATTACAGTAAAATCACTGATGAGCTCCCATCAACTATTTTCTACTGCAACATTTGACACTATGCAATTGATTTCCGACTTGAGCAAAGGAGCACGCATACCTCTTTAACCTATTTGTACCAATAGTCATTACTTTTTATATTACTAACATTTTAGATACATTAAACAAATTAAATTATAATAATCTCATATTTTGTTCCCATTATACTGTTGAACTGACAATGGCTCTTCATTCTGGATCTTATTCACCAAATACTGTTCAAACAATCCTTATAAGTGATAGTAGTAACCATATTAACTTTACTTCAAGTAAGTTTCTAAGCATTTCAATCTTAAATTACATCTAATCGTTACACTTTTGTTGATGTCCTGTCTATTTACCACATGAGGTTCAGGAATTTCATTGTCACCTATTTCTTTGAACGCTTTGTTATATTAAGCTGTCAAAGAACATTGACTAAATATTTTTTGTTACTATCTTGTAACATTGTATAGTTTGTCAAATATTAACTATCATTGACAGCTCATCATGGAGCTTCATCAACAAGATCTTTTCCCGGTAGCAAGAGAAAGCATATATCATCATCTAATAAAGAAAATTATGACCCCTTTGGTATCTACTCCATCAGCGAGTTTTTGTGAACGATTTCCCATTTTGTCTCACATGTATTGAAAAAATGAACTATATTTACATTACTTATTATACGTATAACGATTGAGGGACATATTCCCAATTACCCTTATCATGACACATTATTAGAGTAAGTACAACTCACACATTCAGATTATTCTCAAATATGAATTAGTGTAATATGTTACATACTATGTTTAAAACAGATACAATTATACTTCTTCAACTACCGGTAACGAAGCATATCTTTCCGACACAGGTGTGTTGTATATTATAATCATGTTGTATTCCCTATATGTATCTATAGATATATATCTCCTATGAATTTGTATTTCCCTGTACTATTAATACATTATTTAGACTTCAAAAATATGTGTCATCTAAATTGACTCATGTCATTTCAGAAAGAGATGTAACAACTGGTGAAATCAATGCTGCATTTAATCATCGAAGAGAGTTTTCAGGTTTGACCAAATACGTAATCATTTGTTACTAAACCGAAATTTCTTATGAATTTTATTACTTACTAAATGAAAACATAGATGTAGAAAGCATGCATAAACTTCACATTGCAGAAACTACAGGTCACCATACTATTTTTATCTTTAAGTGCTGTTATTCAGGTCCTGATGGTTTTACATAATTTTTAATGCCAAATTAATTAACACCATTCATTTAACCATTATTCACCTACATAATATTTGAATAGAGGAGATCCCTCAATGTTTTTCAACATTTTGGTTGTATATTTTGGTTTGATAAGAGAAATATTAAATGCAGCACCAAAGATAACCCATGATTTGATATACGCTCCGCGCTTGGTAATGTCTCTTTTCAATTACAACCATCAAGCCCTCTATACATTCAAACGTTGGTCTATAATCAAAACTCTATGGAGGCAAGAGGATTCCAGGAATATATTCATATTTACAATTATATGTTTGTATTCACATCAATGGGTGGTAAGGTTGACAGATCATTCAATGATGGAAGAGCTCCATCTATATTCAGATTGAATGGAAAAAACTACCATCGCATAGGTATTTTTTGTCCACCTGAGGGAAAACAACCTAGGTTTTCCAATTTATATGTTTATGATACTGCAAACGAGTCTCAAAACATGATTCTTTATTTTAGGTAAAATTTAATATGTCGGTTACAATGATTACGAGATTGTCATAATTTCAAATCATTTGTAACATAATTCACTTTACTGTTTTAACGGAGCAAATTCAAGCACATCAGTCAATTATAATGTTGTTGTCAACTTACAAAATATGATGCTTGAAACAAATTTTTTAGCTCATCAGTTCAGATGTGCAAAGGATGTTCTTGATCATCAAGAACATGAAAACTTAAATTTGCGTCTTCTCAAGAGAAGACATACAGATGCAATGACATACAACTTTCCTACCGCTTCAAAGATTGTGATGCTTAATGTCAGTGACATTGAAGATCTCAACTTTGAAAGAGATATTATTATTCATAGCATAATTGGTGATTTGCAGCGGATTGATGAGCATAATCCTTTGTAACTTCCATTGAAATATCCACTTATTTTCTCAAATGGTTCAGATGGATACGTTGACAACATTTTACATAGATCTACATCTATGACTACATATACAAATGTTCAGAAAGTTACAATACGTGAATAATTCTCCTACCACTTGCAGTGTCGTTCGAGTGATAGGTCAATATTACAATTTTCGAGAACAGTATTGCAACAGTTTATTATTGATGCATATACAATGATAGAGTCTCAGAGGATATCCTTCATTCGCATCAATCAAAAACGCTTGAGGGTTGAGTTGTACAATGGGTTGAAAGAGGATTTTCTACGACGAGACCATGATGGGTCTGCATGTGGGAAGCATATCATTTTACCATCTTCATTTACTAGTGGTCCTCGATATATGATTCAAAATTACCAAGATTCTATGTCAATATTAAATTCGGAAGGAAATCAAGATTTTTTTTACATTTACATGCACTCCACTATGGCCTGAGATCACATGATTTGTATCATCTAACAATATTCTCCATTATGACTGTCCGCACATTTTATCCAGAATTTTCAATATTAAGGGTTACCCGTTGATGAAAGATTTACGGGACAGATGTTTCTTTGTAATGTCACGAGCAAGTACATGCTTTAATACATATTATTATATAATACATACTTTATCATAACTACTGAATCTGTTGTTGAACTATGTCATTTATATAATTTATTTCTGTGTAGATGTTCGTACAGTGGAATTTCAGAAATGTGGACTGCCTAATGTACACATTTTACTTTTTTTATGTAGAGAGAGAAAAGTAAGTACTCCTTCCTACATTGAAAAATGTGTTTCTGCAAAAGTTCCAAACAAATGTCACATACCAAAACATCATGAGGCTGTTAAGAAGGTTATGATGCGTGGAACTTGTGGTGATGCCAATCGTCGATCACCTTGTATGAAAACTGGCAAGTGTACTAAATTTTTTCCAATAAAAATTGTTTAAAGAACAACAGTTGATGATGATGGGTAGGTTCAATATCGACGAAGAAATGATGGAAACACGATCGTGAAGAATGGTGTCCCATTGGATAATCGGTTTGTTGTACCATATTATCGTTTCTTTCAAATGAAGTATCAAGCTCATCTGAATATAGAAGTTTGCAATCAATCAACTTCCATCAAATATTTGTTTAAGTATATTATCAAAGGTAATGATCGTGTCACTGCAGCTTTGTATGAAACTAATAGTGCATCACAGTCAGGCAATAATGTTGATGAGATTAAAATGTATTATGATTACCGATACATCTCTCCTTGCGAGGATTCTTGGAGGATATTTTCATATGATATCCACTATTGATATCCTCTGATTGAAAGGTTAGATTTCCATTTACCAAGCCAGAATATTGATCCATACACTGACACTAATCATATTGAGGATGTGTTGAGTAAGAGTAATATTTTTGATTCAATACATACGGCTTGGTTTCAATCTAATATTGCTTACCCTGAATGAAGGTGTCTCTCATTCGCAAAATATCCAACTAGATTTGTATTCCACCAACCAAAAAAAACGATGTTGTCCAAGAAGGTAGGGGTTTAGTATTGGTAGACTTTATTTTGTGCCACTAACAACTGGAGAGCATTATTACCTATGATTAATGCTCACAAAGATCAGAGGTGAAACTTCTTTTGAATGTATTAGAACTGTGAACAACATTATCCATGGGACTTTTCGTGATGCATGTTCTACGTTGGGACTTCCTGCTGGTGACAGAGAATTTATTAAAGCAATAAAAGAGGTGTCAACATGGGATACATGACAGTCTATGCGCAGACTATTTGCCAGCATTTTGTTTTCAAACGATATGTCCCTCCTAGACATTGTGTGGCATGAAACATGGGTGCTCCTCAGTGAAGACATCCTCTATGAGCAACAAAATAGGCTTCAAATTCCATGTATGTGTTGTCAAATTTCTCAATCTATACTATGTGATCTATGTAGCTGTTGGTTTGTTGAAATTTTACTTTTTTATGAATCCATTATACTTCTTGAATAACAATATTTCATGATTCTATATTTATTTGACACTCATGGATCATCAAAATCAAATGTATGCATTGCTTGAAATAGAAAATATACTTCAGAGGAATGGTCGATCTCTTCATTATTTTCCACCAATGCTGCTTCTAGATTCTGATATTGTCTCTCAAAGAAATCATTTAGTAGCTGATGAACTAAATCATAATACAGACAGTCTTCAGAATGAGTATCTGACTGTACAATGTCATCTTAATGATGAACAAAATGATGTGATGAAAACAATTATGTCTTCGTTAACTGCATCTTCCAGTGGTTTTTTTTCTTTCATGGTCATGGAGGCACAGGTAACACTTACAATTGTAAAGTATGGACATATTTACTATGGTCAGACGGTAATATTGTTCTGGCAGTTGCAACCAGTGGAATTAAATCATTTCTTCTACCTGGCAGAAGGACAAAACATTCTAAATTTCGAATTACTATATCTATTTCTGAAAATTATGTTTGCAATATTCGACAAGGCAGTGATGTCACCGATATTCTACTCTTAACAAAGATAATTATTTTAGATGAGGTGCCAATGACTCATAAGCATTTCATTGAAGCCCTCGATCGTACTTTAAAAGATATAATGTCAATAAAAAATGAGAATGCTTCAACCTTTCCATTCGATTGAATAATAGTTGTGTTGGGTGGGGATATTAGGAAAATACTACCTGTCGAACCAGGTTGAAACAGAAATGATATAGTCTTTTCAAGTATAGCTTCTTCATATTTATGGCAACATTGTCATGCTTTGAAACTAAAAAATAACATGAGATTGTTTTCCAATTCTTCTACAATTTCAGATGAGCTTCTTTAACATGAAAAATGGTCATTATATATTAGTGAAGTTCTCATTGCAGAACCAAATGATGGTGAAACTTTAATTCCAATCCCATCTGCATATCTTCTTGCTTGGACTACAGATCCTATTTGTGTAGTTGTTGATCATACTTATCCAAACTTCATAAGTAACCATTCTGATATTAGTTATCATAAAGACCGTGACAACATAGCTCCAACTCGGGATATTATTGAAGAAGTAAATGCGTACATGATGTCCCTCACCTGCTCTAAACAAAAAGATTATTTCAGCTCAGATTCAGTTTGTGATACATGTATTGATACCGATTGGCCGGAAAACATTTACAATTCTGATATATTAAATGGGATTAATGTTTCAGGGATGGTTTCCCATAATATTACACTAAAATTGGGGAACCTGTCATGTTGCATCGAAATATAGATCAGTCTATGGGATTATGTAATGGGACTCGCTTGATTTTCAAGCATTTGGGAGATCATGACATTATAGAAAGAATATTATGTGGTTGTATTTCAGGATATATTGCTTCCTTTCCATGATTAAATATGACACACTCCGACTATCGATGGCCATTCAAACTGCAAAGAAGACAATATCCTTTGACTGTTTCTTATGCTATGACTATTATCAAAAGTAAAGGACAATCACTATCTATTGTTGGGCTATATCTTCAAAAACTATTGTTTTCTCATGGTCAATTATACGTTGCTCTATCTAGAGTCACATCACCATTAGGTTTGAAAATATTAGTTGTTGATAATACTCCCACAACTTGTGAATCAACACAAAATATTGTGTATAAAGAAATATTTCATAGATTGTGTTAGGTATATGTCAAATTATACGTTAAATTGTCAATGTTTGGTTCTGATCAGCTTATTTCTATATGATTTTATGAATCTCAATATATCTCATTATGATCTCTTTCTACAGAAAAAACATCACATTATTACCTAGATGTCGCGATCTATTACCCCTTTGAATTATATCACACCTGATACCGATGAGACATTGAAGATACAAGTGCATATTTTGAATTTATGGTCCAACACAACATATCGGTCCTCCAATGATGTTGTTGCGATTGATATGATTCTAGGTGATTTACATGAGAATATTAAATTAAAACTATAATTCATTTTATATTTCTGTTGTTTCACTTATATTCCCATTTCAGTTATTGGACAAATTTGTCAACTACATTGATATGTCTTTATATTTTTCACATTATTAGATATTTATTTCTGCACAAAACAATGATTCATTGTACATTTATTGGGCGTCGAATTATATCTATGTTCAGAAATATATTTCATGAAGGCATGTGCTATTTCATACAGAACAGTCAGAAAACTGTTAATAAAGGTACATACTTGGGAAGTATACATGCATGTCGATTACTATTCAAAACAACAACGCATGTCCAGCCTTGTGATGCGCCGCTGCCACATTTCTGTTTCAATTTTACTTCCTTAGAAGACATAATTCAGAGAGGGGTTCCAGAGAAACATTTAACAAGTAGATGTTTCTTAAGATTTGTTACACATAAGTTTAATGCTTATAAATATTTTTTATTGATCAATACAGAATATTATGGATTGGTTTTATATAATATTATCTAACATTATCGTTATTTTTATTTTTTGTAATCTTTCTTAGAAATTATTGGATACTTACTTTGCTCACATCCTCCTGAGGCATTGGGTAGTTCCAAATCGAGGATGCAAATTGTCTTACAAGATGAAAGGTTAGTTATTATGGCATTTTTAATTTCTCTAACCAGAAAATTATATTTAACATCATGTGGTACATATTTTTTGGTCAGTGGGTTTTAACTTAAATGGAATTTTTGGGGTGACTATGCTAACCAGATGTCAACATACGTGGAAGAAAATATCAGTTTACCTATTTTTTTAATATTGCAGCTTTTCATAGTTAAGAAATTTAATTTTATGTTCTATAATAACATAATGCCTTATTGCCCTTTAGTTTATTCAATTCATTGATGATTTTAACCCAGTATTCCAACTAAGTTTGTTTTAAAACCATTTTCAGACTGTTTCATACTTACAACTGCCATTAATGCGACGAAAATCCCTTTCAATCTTGATATCGAAGATGTTGAATCATTCAGAAAAAGGTTCTCTACATACTTTATTTAATTTTGAATTTTTAAAATATTTCCACTGATTACTATATGATATATGTACATATTATTTTTAAAATTTGATTTTCATTTTTCAATATTCAGATGTACGTTTATAATGGCTTCAGAGAATCGAAGTCCATCATCAACTAACCCATCTTCTTCCTCTACTCCATTTCTATTTTGGGAAAATAAAAAAACCCTTTCTGAAGTGAAGATTTGTGATTAGGTATGTAATATATGGAAAATTAACAATTAATATCATGTACTTTCTTAATCTGGGTATACCAGTACAGAACTGTATAAATTCATAATCTACATTTTTCTCAGTGTTGGACAGCCTAAAAAGTGCTTGATTTCTGTTACCATAATTAAAATTCAAACAATTGAAAATTGGTTCTACGAATCCTGTAATTATTGCATGAAAAAAGTGCATATTGATGATGAAAAAATTAAGTGTAACAATTGCAAAATATTTGTAACTTTCACCATTCCTAGGATATTATTTGTTCTTCTCCATAACAGTTTATTAATTATTTTATATATCAATAGTAATTAATTTTAGTTATTTCATATTTATAAATCAATATATTTATAGTGCAGCTGCTTGTGACAGATACCACAGGCTGCTTGTCAGTTGTCCTATTCGATAAACATGTAATGCAATCTATTAGAAAAACTACTTCAGATCTGCGAGATTATTTGATTCAGGTACTACCACGTAATAAACTAGAATGCTGGTAAAATATGTTTGCTTCATTTAAACTAACAACTGCTTTCTTTTTTAAATAAGGCTGATGAAGAGTATGGTTTTCCTTCTAAATTGACTGTTTTCAAATAAAAAAATGTTCTCCTGTCAATAGAAGTATCGAATTTTAATATAAAAAATCATCACCGTTTAGTAGAACAAAACTCATACAAGGTACTTTTCATTACCGACAACAAAAACTACATGACCATGTTTAATGAAAACTCCACAGATTTTTGGGTATATTCTATTAAAATTTCCTATTTTATTTATTATGGATATATTGCACAAAGTATTTTCTACTATTATTTATATACAACATCGTCAATGTATAGGTTGTACAAGTGTAAGTAGTGTCAAAGAACATAATCAGGTATAATATAATCCATTATAACAATCAATACTTCCCTCTGTGTAATGAACATGAAACTGGATTAATGCTTTATTGTTCTATAATATTATCATCAGAGTGCCTAATCAATTCGAATCTGTGCAAAGAATGACTCAATATTTGAAAAATCATCTAAGGTATCATCAGCTATTCAGGTATATATATTTTTTCATTATTTGAATTTTCCTTATAAGGCTTTATTTTAAGCCTTCATTGTTATTTCTCCTTAATATGATGCTTCTTTTAATTATGTATTATATGTAGAAAAAACTACTGACTGAATTTCTAAATGATGATCTTACTGAGAAATCTCATCATATCTCACATGAATGTGTTGGTAGAACAAGTCAGACAATAAACGTAGCAGTCCGAATGAATGATAAATTAAAGGACAAAGCAGAAAGGAGTGATTTATATGTATATAATATATGAAAGGTAATACTAAATGTTGTACATGATTTACTAAATGTAGAATTTTCATAGGTACTGATATAGTGACTACATCATGAAAGTATCATGTTTTTATAAATTGTACTGAAGGCATTTATAAATGAGACCACTGTACAAGTTCATGTTTACATAAAATTGTTATTCAACACCATGGTATTGATGGAACTCCGGTCATCCAATGCTCATGTGCTGTCTACAAGTACATGTTTTTTTTTTATTATTTTCTGTTAACCCTATATAGTTTAACATCAGTAATTTTATGTGGGGTTGGGCAGGGGGCGGGGCTGGGCAGGGGGGGTGGGGGAGGGGTCTGGTGGGGGTGGGGGAGGGGGTGGGCAGGGGTAGGGGGAGGGGGGAGCTGGGCAGGTGGGTAGGTGGAGTGGGGGAGCTGGGCAGGGGGAGGGGGAGCTGGGCAGAGGGGAGCTGGGCAGGGGCTGTGGGAGGTGGGGGATCTGGGCAGAGGGAGGGCGAGAGCTTTGCAGGGCTAGGGGGAGGGGGAAGCTGGCCAGGGGGAGGAGGGGGGGGGGTAGCTGGATAGAGGCAGGAGGAGGGGGGAGCTGGGCTGGGGGAGGGGGCTAGGTAGGGGCACATGGAGGGAGGGGGCTCGGTAGGGGGAGGGGGGCTGGGAATAGGGAAAAGGAGGGGGATGGGCATGAGAAGGGGGATTTGGCAGGGGTAGGGGGTCTGGGCAGAGGGGATGGGTTATATTTTATTCCTTTTTCATTTAGTCATATATGTTTCCTACTGTTATTATGATTTCTTAGAAGTTTCTCTTTCTTTTTAAATATTACCTACCACTATCTTGTCGTTCTAACATATCATTCTGTTTGGCCTGGGTTGGAAGCTTGTTTGTGGAGGTGCTTCTCATTTTCACCCCTGGATGATTATTGAGGTATAAAAAGTATTTACTCCTTCTCTTGTATCTGTCATCACTATTTAAAGATTCATCAATATCCATCCTAGGAATTCATTGTAACTTATTTGGATATCTCTTCTTGTGGTTCGTTTTTTTTAAATTATAACAGTTTTACACTACTTTTATAAGGGTACGTTTTAGTGGGGGTGGGTAGGGGGAGGGTCTAGGTAGGGGAAAGGGGGAGGGATGGAGCTAGGAAGGGGGATGGGTGGGAGCTGGGCAAGTGGTGCGGTAGGGGCTGGGGCAGGGGTTGGGGCTGGGGCTGGGCAGGGGCAGGGGAAGGGGGAGGGGGGAGCTGGACATGTGGAGGGGGGAGTTGGGAAGGGGATGGGGGAGGGGAGGAGCTGGACAGGGGGAGGGGGGAGCTGAGCAGGGGTAGGCAGAGGGGGGAGCTGGGCAGGGGATGGGGGAGCTGGGGGAGCTGGGAAGAGGGAGGGAGCGAGCTTGGAAAAGCCAGGGGGGGGGGGGAGCTGGGCAGGGGGAGGGGTAGCATGACAGAGGCAAGAGGAGGGGGGAGATGGGCCGGGGGAGGGGGAAGGGAAGGGGCAAGTGGAGGGAGGGAGCTGGGTAGGGGGAGGGGGCTGGGTAGGGAGACGATGAGGGGGCTGGTCATGGGAAGGGGGGCTGGGCAGGGGGAGGGGACTGTGTAGAGGGGAGGGGAAGGGGAGGGGTTATATTTTATTCCTTTTGATTTAGTCATATATATTTCCTACTATTATTATGCTTTCGTTGAATTTTCCCTTTCTGTTTAAAAATTACCTTCCACTAGGTTGTCTTTCTAACATATATTTTTGTCCGGCCTGGGTTGAAAGCTTGATTGTAGAGGTGCTTCTCAGTTTTGGCCCTGGCTGATTTTTTAGGTATACAAAATATTTACTCCTGCTCGTGAATCCATCTTCACTATTTAAATATTCATCAATAACCATCCTAGGAATTCATTGTAACTGATTTGGATATCACTTCTCGTGGTTCATTTTTTAAAATTGAAACAACTTTCCACAGCTTTTCTAAGGGCACTTTTTAGTTGTGGTGGGCAGGGGGAGGGGCTGTGCAGGGGCAAGGGGGAGGGATGGAGTTGGGCAGGGAGAGGGGTGGGGGAGCTGGCCAGGTGCTGGGTAGGGGGAGGAGGCGGGGCAGGAGGAGGGGGGCTGGGCAGAGGGGAAGGGGAGGGGAAATTCAATGAGAGGTTGTCATATTTATAGTAAGTAGTAATTTTTTAGTTCAATTTATTCCAACAGATTTGTAAATTTCACACCATCGGAACCTCGCCTATCCCATTCAAACATCTTCTATTTTTGTTATCTTTAGTCTTAACTCCATTTTCTTCCATCATGAGTAACCCACTCACATCATTATTGGTATTAATTTTTTTAATGAATTCAATAATTTTATTTCCACTTTAGGTGGCTATCTTAATGTCATGGTTTGGGGAAAATCCATGATTTCAAAACTGGATGACAACCCCTCTACAGTTGAACTGCTCTTCAAAATGATGGATGGAAAATCCATGTTTTCATTCCGCTCATTTTTGATTATTTTCATTTTCCTAGACTGATTTTCATTAGTTTATGTTCTGTAGGTTTTCTCATCATACCTATTTATTTCAGTCATTTTCACATTTGTTAGTTTTGTTTTTACAATAACTATCTTATGTTGGATTTTAATTTCACTATTTAGTCATTATTTTTGTTTCTTCTCAACTTTTATAAATAAAAATTCTTTTTAAAAGTAAAACCATTAATCAAGCCCTTCACTTTTTAGTAAACATTATTGTTTTTTCTCAACAATTATAAATATTAATTCTTATTAAAAGAAAAACCATTAATCGAATAAACCGTGCTATTGCACGGGCGAGTACTAGTTATTTATAATTATAACTAACAATATCAATTACTTAGTAAAAATAAAAATAAATACATATCATTTGAAATATAATTAAATTACAACTAATAAGAAAAATTTAAATTAACATAAAAAAATAAAATAAGTATTAAAAAATAAAAAATAAATACATTAATCATTGATATTCTGAAGATATTAACGCCCTCTGATTGCTCTCGTATAAAAAATTTCAACTAAAAGAAAATTTTTCTTTGAAACTGAAGAATGAAAAGAAGGAGACACCAAGATCTGAATGATTTGAAAAAAATTTGATAGGGGTATATATTGGTTAGATTAGTTGTAACGGGGTTATGCGATCGGTTTTCCGTCGCAAATGGTGGTATTTGCGATGGGTCCCATTGCAAATACCCTCACCCACATTAATTACAGTCGGTGGTTAAAAGGTTATTTATGATGGGTCCCTTCACAAATAGTTCCTGCCAACAGTCTTTTTGTGAAGGGATGAAATCCCATCGCAAAAACTTATTATGCTCCGCCGGTAATTGTGACGGGATCCTATCACAAATACCCCTATGCGTTTTGGCACGCAATCCGCACGGTTTGGCGTGCAAGTCGTGCCAAACCATTTGCAACGGGAGACGAAAACCCATCACAAATAATTGGTTATTTGCGACTGTGAAATTTTCCAGTTGCAAATAGCTTCCATGATGGGTTATTTGAGACAAGATTTCTTCCCATCACAAATAATCAGTCGCAAATAGTGATTTTCCCATACTGACTCATAAGGTTTACATTACATCATAAATGTAAATCTAAAACAACATTTTTTCCATGGACAACAATGAGATCCCATAGACTATCCCTGTTGGTCAGTCATAATAAACTTTTTCGCATCCTGGGAAAAATAAAACATAGAAAGGGGTGAGCTCAAATGCTCAAGAAGGATAACAATCTAGAGGATACTTTCATAAATAAGCATAAACATTTAAGGCAATGTAAAAAACTAAAACAAATGTATTCTAAACATGAACATCAATATAATATGGAAAAGTTAAAATCATAATAATGCTATTTAATTACTCACATGGATATTGTACTAATTGAATAATTACATGCAATATCATTAGCCACTTTCATAATGATGAAATTCATAATGCCAGACTTTCATAACCACATAGTCAGGGCCTTGTGCCACAACAACAAATAAGATTTTGTTAGGGCCATATTCCAAGAAACTAGTTTGTCTCATGAGACCTACGGAAGCATCAAGGAGCTATAGCGGTCTCCACCTGTCATTTACTTAGTCCAATGCATTACTCATATGAAAGTGTTTAAACATAACATAAAAAACCATATTAAAACTAGCATACAAAATGTCAATACTTTATCCATAAACCATGAATATTATAAAAATAACACATCCATAGTCAAACATATCACAAAACCTTCAATACAATATGGATGTTTTGTATCATAATAAATCAACTTCAAATAAGCTTAAAATCCATCAAATGATGTTGAAAAAGATGAAATCAAATCCTTTTTTTTATAAAAACATCTCTATCTATTTTAAAATAATTTAAGAATCACATAGTAATAAAGAAAACATTTATTTTGAAGATATTTTTATAAGATTGTAAGGGAAGATTCTATGATTCTATAATGGTGGAAAATATCCACACTCTCCATATAAGTTAAAGAAAACATTCTTTCCGTAAAGTTTCGAAAAGGTCAATAAGTTCCTTGTTTGGAAAACAACAAAAAGATTCCATAAAAAACATATAAGGTAAAATAAGGATATAAATGACTTTAAAACATTATCTTTTAAATAGTAAAAAAGTTTTGAAATACATTTTAATGAAACATGAATGTGGATGATAAAGAGGTCCTAATATATACTTACATAAAAACAACCTTGGATAATAAATAGATTGTGAAATTAACCCTTACCATGTTCTTTTCTTTGGTCGAGGGTAGGTTAACCTCATTTATAATGGTGAAATAATTGTTATTAAAATATAAAGGAATCATATTCCATAATATGATATCATATATGAATTGTTAACATTTCTTTGTTGATAATATCGTAGTATTATCGTTGTTTTGGGTTTTAACGTATTCGTTTTCCTTTGTAATCATGGTTATGTGAGTCATATTTTTTATGCATGGGATGTAACATATTCATATCTAGAATTATATCAAGTATTTAAACGTTATTTTTAATCATTTAATTTATGTTCATCTTGAATGGATATGATGGGGAATTAATCTCATCACGTTCGTGGAAACGGTAATCCGTACGTACGCACGAGCGACAATATCATTCTTTTGATATTAAAATAATATATAACAGGATTCTATATCATATATAGAAAATTATTATCATGTTTTATATATTATTTAAATCAATTACACATCATTATTATACCCATCCAAATAATAATGTATTGAATAACAATTACCCCCCGACGTGGAGACGGTAAGCCGTACGTACGCACATATAGTGACATGTCATTCAATGGATGGATAGAATATTGAATTTTGTTGTACCATATTTATAATAACATAACATTATATATATCATACTGGATTTATTATTTTATAAAGAAAACAACAAAGAAAAAGGTATTGGAAGAAGAAATAAACCTGAAATAGGTGGTGAGAGATTTACCTCTTCTTTAGGTTGTTTTTTTTATTTGATCAAAATGGATTCGTAGGATGGATTTCCGACTAGAGGAAGGCCTATAGGATTAAGGGAGGTTAGTTAAGAGGGTATTTAGGTAGAGATTGGCCGAGCCAAATGGCATTGAATGTGTGAATTAGTGAGAAGGTGGATTCCCCTTTTATAAGAGGGTTGTGGGGCACCTTAGGAAAAGCTAGAAATATTATTTTATAACAAAATCATTTTCTGTTTTTAATGGATCCAAAGAAGATTATTTAAAATTTAAGGTGGGGATGAGTCGAAAAAAAACTCAACCAATAGGTTATAGACAGGGTTGGTTCACTATATTAACTTTATCTTTGAGATTCAACTCTCAGTTAAATAGTTTGACATTTACCATGTCTCTTTGTATTTTTTATTATATGGTTAATAGAAATACTATATACATCCAAGAGAACCCCAAGTGGTTCATTAAGGATATATCTATGATTATATAATTCTTCTTTACATACCTTATATTTTTAAGAATAGAATATCAACTAATAATATAATATTTTTTTCAAAACTCTTTTATGTCAATTTTGACACTATTTGGTATTTTAGTTTTTCTAAATTCATAACAGCATTATTACATCCAAAATAATTTATATAACCAACCCTAACATGTCTTAGATACCTATAAAATAAGTGTAATTAATTAAAAGTCAAAAATTAAATTTATTTGGATATTTATAATATCAAATATTTTAATATTTCATTAATTAGGTAATAATTCCATTATCATTGTATCATAAATAAATTAAATTATTTAATTTCTAAAAAATATAAAAAATAAAATTATGTATGAAATATTTTTCATTTCTATAGAATATTTATAGTCTAATTTATCTTAGGTATAACCATATATTAAAAATGTATTTGTTATTAAACTTAAGTTTTCACTCTTTTAACTCTTCTTTAAATAAAATAATAATAACTGTCCTAATCCAATCCAAGTGGACAAAAGAGGTTCATATTTTATTATAAAAGTTTTTTTGGGTTCAATTATACATATCCAATGTAATTAGGACATGTGTTAGGTTAATAATAATGTCAATTTTACCCTTAATTACCCTGTTTACTTTTAACCGTTGAAAATAAAAGTAAAAAGTTACTATTTAACAAAAATTAGATTTATCTTATTGAACCAAATTTTATATACTGTTATGAACCGTTTCCCTATAATTTTAGAAATTCAACTCATAGAATTAGTAAAATTATTTTTTATATGAATTTTCAAATTCTACTAAGGTGTTGGGTAAAAGACTGTAAAAACTTCAATAAAACAATTTTATATCTAAAATTATTATAATCTGACTTCAATAAATTACATTGAACCTATATAAATAAATTTCAATAAATAATTATTTAAATAAAATTAGATTTAAACTATAACTCAGTGTTTTTCACTCTTCATCATAAATTGAAATTTTTCAGAAAAATACCGAAAATTCACCCTGAGCTAATTTCGATATTCCAAATTCAAAAATGAAGTCCTCTTTGAAAGATAAAATTTATAATATTTCCAAAAGTGGGTATTAATTTTTATAACAGTTAGTTTTATTGGATGTGGTGTGATAGAACTCAAAGTTGCATACAACACACGCTATTGTATGATTCAAAGTGAAGCGTACCATGGAAACTTGGGGTGTTACACTTGGGACCAGCCGGGTCCCACTCCTCCCAGTTAGTTGAGAAGCCAGCCATTGTGCCACCTCTGGTGACCCGGGGGTTCAGGCCTCTAGTCATCATCATGGCCGGCCTAGCACCGGTCGCCGCTGGATCGCCACGGCCCACCGGACACAGCTGTCTCCTCCAGTGGTGCGGTGGCGCCGCCACTGTCCACGTGGTGTTGATTTTTGTACCATTCTCCATGAACATTCCACAGGTCACCGGACGAGTTTCGGTGGACTGATTTGTTTTCGGAAGAAGCCACACAATCCTATGCATGTCACCTTCGATCTACAACAAAGTTGATTAGAGACTCTAAACTCAGACTCATGCCATGATGGGCGTCAAAAATATATAAGAAAGGTGAAGAGTTCAGGCCATGTTCGTGCGGCCTGCACCCTCTGTGTTAGGGTGATATCTTGTGGATTCGAATTCTAAACCATGATGGGAAATGAAGAACAAGGAAAAAAACAAATTTTAAACCCCTACCTCGAATTCGTTGTTCATTTACGATGTCTCGAAAAGGAAGAAGTCGAATTGCTGACATCGGGAATAAATATGAAAAACTCGAGGATGGCATCGTCGATATTCTTTAAGGATGGTGCTACCTCCATTTTTCTGGTCGAAAATCGTTCTTCATTGGTGGAATAAGTGTTCTTCGTTGGAGAAATATTTTCCCCCATGCTATCCTTTTCCCAAGCTCCAGCCAAATGATAAATTCCAACCCAAAAATAATGGATTATGTTAATAAATTATTTAATAGTTGGACCAAAAATTCAAAAAGATCCAAATTAATTAATAAATGTTTCATTAATTAATTTTAGTGAATTGACACCAAAAAGTGGGGTGCTCAAGAGGATCTCCTCACATAATGGGATGTTCAAGAGGCATCCTACTCAGGTGGTCCCCACCAAATTAATCCTCACAAGTAGGTTGAGTTCGGGTGGTCCCAACCACCATAACCCCTCATGGGAGGTTAAGGTGTGGTGGTCCCCACCTCCAACATCCACATAGTGGTTATAACAAAAAATAATAATACATGAACTTATTATATTTTATTATTCCTTGTAAAACCCAAAATCTATATTTTATTCCCGACAATCAGTCGTCGAGGTGAAAGACTTTTTAAGAGAATTCCAATGCTGTGAGATGAACGGTGCCCTCAGATTTTAATTATAAGAACCATTTCAAATGTTATAAAATCCCGCACATACGTTTATTGAATGCGCCCAGAAAAAACATCAGAAATTGATTTTAGGCACACCGGGCCGTAGAATCACACGCTGTCAGTTTTTGCAGACTCGTAAAATTCCAATGAATTTAAGAAAAAAAAAATATTTTTCCATGAAAATTCTTGGTCTTTAAAAATATAGTTCCTTAACAGTGCATGAACATTAGAGTGAATAGAAAATTGATGAGATCCAATAAAATTTTTATGGAGTAGAGGATCTATTGATAAATAGATATTCTAGATAAAAAAATACAAGAAATCCAGGCATCATATATATCTTCTGATAATAGTATTGATGACATATACAATTCATCTATGATATCTTGATTGATATGGCTAATATGAGTGGGAAATATATACCTATCACATCCCAGTATAAATCAATAGATAATAAAAGAAAATGTTAATTGTAAAAATCCCAAACACTAGGAAATGAATTTTAGTAATACAGAAATTTTGTCACAAATTAATTTTCTTGATTGAATCCATATTCTAGGAATCCCCAAATGGACCTAAATCTCATATAGTGAAGTCAGGTAATATGGATAGACCACTATAAGATATTTTTTCCATTATGAATGTATAATATAAAATTTATATTAAATTCATGATGTGAAATTATGTACATGAATTATAATGATATATATCACGAAAATGTTTTATAAGTCTTATTATTATATTTGTACCCATGGGGAAAACTAGATGTGAATTCTTGATACCTCATACTCTATGATAAATAACGAAATTAAATTGGATAAAACTATTGTATGTGTATATGGTATGGAATCTCTATGTCTCTATGTATCATTAAGAAACATTATTCAATTCACACATCATTCATGTAAATAATTGTATACAAATATCTAGTTCACCAATAGGTTTAATTCAGGTTTAATCATATTGTGTATACAGTTGTTGTGATATACACAATAGGAATGAGTATGTGACTAAGATATCCAACACAAGGCTTATTTTATTTCATGAGGGTACATTGTCTATAGAATCAATTTTCACATCAAATTTTTAAATAATAGAAATGATTTCACAAATTGTTATTACATATTAGCCTCTACCAATATTGGGATCATGTGTAGGGAAGAATAAAACACTATATTCAAAAAAATATAGGTCCTTTGTGAAAAAAAATATAAATGAGTGGGGATTAATTTTTTAATGGATATGGGGTTGATGTTTCTTATATTTATGTCATATACCATGTAATGTCTTCTAGTTGTCTTTATGTTTCCCTAAATAACAATATCCAATACATGACATTTCCTTGAAATTTACAACTACATAGATCAGGATCATTTGTAGTGTAAATATATTGGTTTTTTCTACATTATGGTATCCATAAATAAATAAATTTATTCAATTGAAATATAATATTCTTATATCTTATATATAAATTACACCTATATATGGTCATTCTGTGATAATATGGAGACCATAATATGCAGTTTAAAGATTAATAGGATGGAGCATTGTGTAAAATGTGAATTTTCTATTAAGAGAATCTCAAATACTTCCATCATGATAATTAAAATATATAAATACACAATTATTAAAACGTATATGTAATGGGATAATAGATTGTTTATTTTTAAATTGATATATTTTGAAATAATTTATAACAACATGGAAATTTTAAAAAAAAATATATGGGTTATGGAATTTTTAGATCATAAAATGATAATATAAGGATCAATAAATAAGAGGGACATGTGGTACTGACTTAATCCTCTACAATGAAAAAAAAATCACTAAAAATTCATGAAATATTATATAGGGTTAGTGGACCATAAAATCATGTTTACTCATAAAATTATTTAGGATCTCAGATATAGCGTAAAAAATATCATTACCAACTCAAGGAGTTCATGTTGAGTATTTTACACTCAAATCAAATTTATGTGATGTGGGAAATTGATATGATGTGAACAAGGTTTTTGTATTCAATTATTAGAGACACATCTAAAGGATTTGTTTTGTGATGATTTGTATATTAATTTTATGATGTAGGTCAATATAGAAAAGTACATTGAAGATGGGTTCTATTATAAAAAATTTTATACAACCTTGTTTTACACACATTCTAGTGTGGTGGACATAACATGAAAAATATTTAGATGCTAGTCATCAGAACTAGAGTTCCCTCCCATAGGAAATAAATGGATTTTTGCTAGATGATATTGTACCCATGGAACAATTTATGCTCACATAAAAAGAATAAAGAAGATCCTCTCTAACAGTATCTAAGACTAATTGTTCATGATATCATAAAAGGATTATTTTATTATCCTAGAGACAATATCTAATATAGTCTAATATTACATATAAGTTCTATAACATTCTCAAAATCCAGAAAATAACTAGTTTGACGGGTGAAGAATTTACTTTTCCCAAATACACCGTTTACATTTTTCAAACTCATTATAAACTATCTACCACTCAAAAACATTTTCATGAATTACTTTTTGGATAAAATTTAATGATTAGAGTTTATGGTTTTAAAACGTAGACCAATATTTGGATGGAAATTTTTTTATTATTATGATATGATATCTAGGAATCACGATAAATTTAGTGTTTATATTAACAAACCCGTATTAGGTTATAATAAAAATATTTTCATTTTCATTTTTACATTTTTTCATATTTTAGGTGAATAATATATTTATATTTGTAATGTGTATAAAATTCCATAATATCCCCATGGAATGGAAATAACAATACATATAGGGATTATATATAATTTTTATGGGGTTATTTCATAGGTTTAGTTTCATGGAATATAATAATACAAGTTGTATATGGTCATAAAGAACATACCACTATAAATTGTTTAATGTTTTGTTGGATTTCCCATGTTTCCTAGGGTTTTACATCATCTTATAAGTAATAATATATGGTAAAGTTTTATAGTTATATAAATAAGAATATTTCATTTATTTATTTGGTTGTTATGCTATTCAGTTTAAATTCATGTAGTGAAGATGTTTATTCAGGCATCGTGAATGTATAAGAAATATTAAACTATAAATATTATAACATTTTGAAGGGGTGATATTCACTTCACAATGTTTGATTATAGAGTTATACCCCTTTTATTAGAAATAATGTATATTTTTTGGAAATTAAATTTATACTAAATACTGGGGATATTCTTCTCTAGTGTCATAAGAGATCTCATTGTAAATAAAAATTCTCACAGGGTGAACCAATGGAATCTGGTTATTTTGAAAAAATTTACAATGTCATAATATATTTAAAATATATGATATTAATTACACATAGCCTTATATTATTAAGATTTTTCAACTCATACAACTAAATCTTATACTTATCATCATTGTCAAATTGATTGTACATGGTGATGTTAATTGTGTCAAATTGTACATTGATAGTTAAAACCCACTAAACAAAAAACATCTATAAATATGGTGTTACCTATAAAGGAGTAAATTCTATGGTGTGGTCATCCAAATAATCTTGTTTGATCTTATCAAAAATATACATGTTGTCTTAATCATCCATCCAATGATTTATATTAGATATTTTTGTTATTGTTCTTTCATTATAGTGATAGTTTTATTGTTATGGGATGACTAGTTTAATATATGTTTAATTGTATTGAAAACAAATTCATATAATTGGAGAAAAAATTGGTGGATTTATTCCATTAGTATTGTATGAGGGTCACTATGTGGATTAATGTTATTAAAAATCATGAAATCAATGATATATTTTTTTATGAATTAATATAGGGGTAAAACATTATATCATATAGAGAATAAATAATTCGTAAAATTTATATTAATGAAATACCTGGATGTGGTTTGGGTGAGTAGTATAGAACCACATATTTTCAGTTAATATGTATTATGACAAATATATTGTGATATATGAAGCACGGATCTAAAACAAACCACTACATACAATGTAAATATTATTATGTAAATAGAATTAATATAACCTAGTTATTGGATTAGAAGGTATAAATATGAGTAATATCTATATTAATATTTGAATTTGAATTCAAATGATATTAATTATATCACAGAAGGATAAGAGCATTAAATGATTAAAATGGACATTATCTATAAAATCAGGTTCTTATTACATTTTATATGCCTCATTTAAATGAATAATTACTTATATTTTTTTGTATTAAAATTCTATTAAAGACACATTATATATAAATATAATATTTTGAATAATTATTAATAAATTTATTATCATTTAATTAAAAATTAGAAAAAAATATTTTTATGGTAAAAATATAATCATTACAAAAAACTATTTCTAAAAGGGACATGTATTAATTATAATAATAAATCAGTTAATGATAATAGAATGTTTTATTTGTTTAAAATTGATGATAATATATTCAATTATAAAAATTATCAATCATATAATGGGTTTCAATAGTAAATAAATGATAAAAATTATTGTATTATTTGAGAAGACATACTTTCATCAAAAATTGTCTTCATGAATTGTTTTTGGAATTTTAGAATAATTTTAAAGAAAATTGAAAATTTTAATTTGATAAAATGAGCATTATTTTTATAATAATAATGTCAGAATTAGATTGTGGTGAATATTTTGGTGTTTTCTATTAAGTTTTATTTTATATTTAATAGATTGAAAAATATACTTTTTATAAAATTTTAACATTTTTTAGATTATAAATATATAAATATGACTTTTATTTTAATAAAATCATTTTAATATATGAAATATAGTATAAAAAGTAATCTAATTCATTCAAAAATAATATAATGATGTATAACGATGCCATTTTTTGGGATTATTCTCTTTTGGTATATATATATATATTGTGTCTTCCAAAAACAAAATATGTTTTATTAGGGTCCAAAGACCCATGAATTCAAATATTATATATATTAAATATATTATACTATGAAAATTTTTTTATGCTGTATTTTTTTCAAATTGATCAGAGTCCCTAATAGATGATATTAAACAAATTATTGATATAAAATATAGTATTTACCCATTGAATTAAATAATGTGATGTCACATAAACCATTTTTTTGATGAGGTATCATGAGTGAATTTGAGATGAAATAATTTAATTAAATAAATTCATTAGTTTCAATTTTTTAAATAAATTCCAACACCTAGCGAAAAATCACACTAAAACCAACTATGAAAACATTTCAGAGTGCAATAGAAAACACTATATAATTAGATATCTGTCATTGATAATATATTTGATGATTCAATGTGTTATATTCATTTATTGATGATTAATATCATTATATCTCATAAAGATAATGAACTAAAAACCCATAAAAAATTTATTCCCACAACTTATCCAAGGATGTGGTAGGGCATTGTTATTTGTAGATTATTTCACTAGATTTTTTATTTTATGTCATGGATATAGTTTTACTATTTGATATTCATAAATTCATAAAAAAAATTGACGATCATATAAATTTATGATATATATTTTTGATGGGAATTATTATTGATAAATTAATATCTTCTATGTTATTTTATTTCTGTTTGATTATCATTAATCAGAGCTATATCTGCCAATTATGATATTCACATTAATTTCTAGTTGGATACGACCCATTTTTCCTTGCATGACTAATTATTAGATCTATTTTGGGTAATTCTTCCATTATTACCTATCATTTTTTAATCACAATGAAACCCACATTTTCTTTTTTCGCATATACATGGATAATCATTCTGATCGCGAGGCTTCGTGAATTAAGAAACGATATTATAAAAATGATCTATCAAATGAATATGTATAGTATTTATAGATTTTTGGAGGGAATAAAGAATAGAAAATGAATTGTGAAACAAGTTTATTTAGCAATATATTTCTCTTTAAATAAATTTAATTTGTTTGAAAACATTCTTGATATGAAAAACATTGTCTTAATGGAGCATTATATAATATTGAAATATTATTATTTTAAATACGAGAATGATAAAATATCCTATAAATTGTAGGGTACTATTATGAGTAACCACATTGTTAAATATATTTATGTAGTTCTTAAAAAATACTTATTTATTTATTAGTTCGGAATAATTAAACAGTCATTTTTTAGAGAAGATATTTTATACTTCAAAAATTCCATTTCTTCAAAAATGGATTTTATTTTATTTGTTTAGAACATAATATATTTCTTAACATAATTTTAAAATTATATTTATAAAAATATTTGATTATTTAAATCATTTTATTAATACTTACTTATTTTTAAATATTGTAATACTTCTAAAAAGACAATTTCTCCCATAAATAGTAAAAGATTGATTTATAGAAAATAATATTTTCCGTTTATGAATTTACAATGTCCACATTGTTTAATATATTTTTTAATTTTATTAGTCAATTTTTATTAAAAATAATTCAATTATGGTTATTACAATAAAAAGTAAGGTTATTTTTGGGATTACAAAATTGTAATACATCACGATACATATTTTAGTAAAACTGTTTTGTGTGAATTTTTAGGGTTTATTTTAAATTTAGTATTTTTCACATATAGGGATGTAAATAATTAAATTGGTATATTTATTATTAAAAATATATTTTAATATAATTTTTAATTTTTAATGTTATTATTTATCATGATTAGTATGTGATATAATAATTCATTAATACTATAAAGGTAAAAAGGTGTTAATGTGGGGTTAAACTAAATATTACGGGGTTCAAATGATATAAGAAATTTTCAAAATACTATTATGTTGTCATATTTTTAATCTATACCATAAAATATTATAAAATGTGGCATTTAGTTTCCATTTTCTTGAGTTATATATTTTTATATTATATATTTTGTAAAAATGTAATGTATATCCTCCCCATCACATATAAAAGGGAATTTCCTATCATCTCTTATCCACACATATATAGACCATTATATTGGATAAAAAATTACATAATATATTCTGAACACCCCTAATAAATCCTATAGGTATAGGAATGAGTAAAATTACATATTTTCATGGCTTATGTTGTAATCTAAATGAATATTATCAACGAATATGCCTAGATGTTAACCATGTATATAAAATTTAATTTCATCTTCCACATCTTATAATAAATTATCATAAATCATTTGATGGAGAATAATGTATTATAAATATATTTACTTGTGTTTATAAAAATTTATCAACCATTATTCATCTTCGTCTTTATTAAATATAAATAAAATTCATCGTTCATGCATTCATGCAGAAACCCACCTTGAGATGTGATGCATTTATTTTTCCATCAAACTCATTCATGATTAGTAATTATGATGTATTTAATGATTATATATCTAATTTTTAAATAATTATTATGTAATTATAATATTTTATCTACATTTTTATCTTTCCATTCATTTTAAATCCAAAACATCACTTTTCCATACGTATGGACTACCGTATCCATATAGAGATTGGATTTTTTTTATTTTTCTTTTTTAGAGTACATAATAATGATATATTTCATTAATATTTATGATACTTGTTATATAATAATGGTTTTGAATTGTTAAATATATATTTCCATTCATCATTTACCTTGATAAAAATGTGGAAACTTTACTCATGCATACGTATGCACTACCATCTCCAAGAAGATATGTATTTCATTTTTCCACACCGCTTTATATGAATGTCCAAATAATTGAATATAATTAATACAAATTTTAATTATTTCAGGAATAATATTTTTTAAATGATGAATTAATGACCATGGTTGACACGCTGAAACCATCATACTAAAACACACTTGGAAAATTTAGCAGTTTTCACTCAAATGTCCATTTTAACGAAAAAAGTTAAAATAATATGATAATTGGAAATTATAAATGAATGGTATATTTTAATTTAATGACAAATATTTTTATAATATATATCTATAATAAATCTATATTTTTTATATAGCAGGAGTTAATGTGTATGATGTAAGGTAAATTATGAGGTAAATGATTTATATTATTATCACATTTCTTTTTGGTATTGGTTTTTCTAAATATTCAATTTGAAAAATTATATGGATCATATAATTTGAACACTATCTATTTTTATATAATCTAGTATTTTCAGAAAAATTCTTTTTATATCACCTCTTCCCTCTCTATGGTATATAAAATGTGTGAGAAAATGATTTTAGTTAAAATAAAACCATATTTCCGCTTTAGTTATGAACCATTTTATTCCATGTATATAATTAACTTAAGAAAATTCAAAAATTATTTTAATATTATTAAGTTATTTATAAAAAACATTCCTCATAAATTTTAGTTTTAATGATTGGTTTTTAAAATAATGTAATTTTAATTTTCAAATTCCAAAATTTGTTAATAAATTTGTGAACAATATGATTTTTTATTATATATTAGTTGAAAAAAATATCACCACCATGAAAAATAATTCTTTTGGATCATGAAAAAAAATTTAAAAGGTTCTTTTCAAAGAAATGTTTTTTGTAATAAATTTAATTTTTAATATTTTAAATTAGTGATTTAATAATGAAAATGATATTTTACTCATAAAATTATCCAAGGAAAATTTAAATGTATATTTTAAATCAGACTAAATAAGTAAATTATAATTATGCATAACTTTGGACATGAATCAATTATATAATACATAATATTTATATAGATACATATTTATTTTCAAGGTGAAATATTTTTTAAATATTTTTTATATTCCATATGTAATTCTATAATAAAATGGTTAATGATTTCCTGATAATTTTTCATAAACATGAACTGATTACGACTATCTTACAGTTTTTTCCATTATATCCCTCAAATGAAATTGGTATATTGACATAGATATATCATGAGATAAATATTATACATATGGATATAATTGTGAACATATTTTTTTATCACTTCTAGGTGTGATTATGATTTCCTATAGCTGTGATCATATGCTTATGTATGAAATTTATTATTAAAATATATGTTCAAATTTGGATGTGAGGGTATGAATGATTTTAACTGCTGTCATAGTATTATTATTTGGAGTTTCTATGTTCACAAGATTACGATTTTATATACTTCGGATTCCACATGCATGTGTGATAACACATGCATGATGATAGTTTCTTTAATACCCCTGTCGATTATTATTGGGGATATGACTGTAATTTAGAGGTTATGATGTAATATGTTTTTTTGTAGATATTTTATGATGATAACTTTAACATATTGTTTTATAAAACCCATATGATAATATTCTTTACAATTATTATTGATATATACCATTTTTACCCTCAATAGTCATGAAGGTAAATGTTATTGATATTTTCCATCCCTAGGAATTGGGGGTTTGATTTATGTTTGATTTTTATATAGGGTTTTTAATATGAATACATTTTTCATAGATGATGATGATAGTTAAATAAATATGTTGATTATTTATCTAGTCACTAAAGACAATAAACTATTATAGTTCTTGAATGTGTATAAATGTGAATATTATTGAATATTGTTCAGGTATAATATAATATGTATGTATGTTATGCATGAATATATGTTGTTGTAATCAACAAGGGTTCAATTTTATTTTGATATTATGATTTCAAAACATTATTTAAACTCTCAATGGAAATACAAGGAATATGATAACATCCTGGAAATTTGGTAAATTATATATTTTATTGTTTTCTAAAAAGTACATCTTTAAAGGGATTCATGTAAATGTATGTGGTTGTGGTATAGATTCAACTACGGATAATAACCATAAAATGGGGAAATATAGTAATGAATCAATCATTACCAGTATATTTTGAGTAGGCATAATACACAACACTTGTATAGACAGACATGTGATATTCTTTATGTTAGCCCATGTTTTTTTAAAAAATTATAATGTATTAGAATAGGTGATTACCATGAAAGATATAAGTTAAACCTAAGGTCTCATATATTGATATAAAATTGTAATTATTAAATATATTATGAATGATTTTTTTATAATTACATTATTACTTATTGTGATTATTTTTTCTCACACTATTCTTTTTGGATTTAACTAAATACACGAACCAAGGGGAATCATATTATCATTGAATGTGATAGATAATGTAGTTATTTTTCTTATGAAAACCCAGAGAAATAGAATATGGAATGATAAACAAAGTGAATATGCACAACCTATTTATTCAATATTTAAATAAAAAACTCAAAAATGATAATGTTAATAACCCAAATAATAAGAGAAAACTAGTGGTTCATGAGAGTTCAGTTTATGAAGGCCATATAAGATTGATTATTTATCTTCTTATAAGTTGTAAACATTGTAAAATCAATATGGAAAATGTATCAATGGAATGGGAAGATATTTCATGCGTGAAATAAATAAAATAGATCAGATAATAACAAGGGAAATAAAATAGTTTGATTCAAGGATATAAAATAGATTATAATGTACGATTTATTGTTCAATGACTAATATGGGTGGAAAATGGGAAATACATATCTTTATTCCCCAAAAAAGGGAATAAATTCTACAACACTGAGTTTATTTTTTAACGTTAATAATAGAAGTGGATGATGATGTAAATGAACCACTTTTTTTACATTATAATGTTACAGATTATATATTAATATTTATAATATTATCACCTATGAAAAAATTATCATTCAAACATTTTTTGAATTTTATGTGATATTTAGCATTTATTAACTCTCTAATCATCAATACCTTGAATGATTCTAGAAATAGGAAATTAAATACAACATACTGAATCAAAATAAATAATTTCATAGTGAGAATGAATATGACCATACAATTGAGGATACACCCATTTTATGGAACTGAATCCATATTCATGGGAGTGTATTTTTATTAAAATAGTGGTGATGAACTCCACATCGATTACATAATAACATTATAATTCTTTATCCATGTAATGAAATTGGGTTTCCAAGAGAGATCATACCTTATGCTAAACTTATTTCAAATAATTCATATAGAAGGGTTCATTTGGAGTTGTAATAACAGAAGTGGAAACACTAAGACAATCATGATATGAAATTTATACACACTAGTTTAGAACCATTGAATGAACCAAATTATTATTAATAATAAATATGGTTCAATTCATATTTACATTAATTTTATAGAACATAACATGATATATATAAATAATATGTATCTTCTTACCCATATTCATGATGTGTTTGGGAAAAAATGTGTGCTCAATATTTTTCCAATACTGGCCTTCTTTCTATATATAATCATTTAACATCCAAGAAGGAGGATACACCAATGTCTCTATTAGATTTGTTTCATGGACTTTTTGATTTTTTAGTATTTCTATTTTTTCATATTTATCCCCCCTTTATATTTATGGTTCTAATATATATATTTTTTAGTGATGACCAATGGAAATTTATAACAGTCTTTATATATAAAAATATTATATCTGTTAAAATCAATAAATTATAAAAATTTAATTTGATTATTGTGTTTAATACTCTATAAAAATATTAATTAAATGAGTAATTTAGAATATCTATATTATTTTCCATAATGGTTTCATTATTGGGTTATATAATATCATGTGGGGGTATATCGGTTGATAATTCAGGGATATATGTTTCTGAACAATTGAATTGACCATGAATTGTAACTGAGGTCAATAGTTATCTTTTTTTTATGGATAATAAAAATTATTTTTTAAGTATTTCTTTAGGTTGTCTATTTTCATAACCATATTGACTATGGAGGGAGCAATGTTCCTTTGGAAATATGAATGTAAGGAAAATTAAAGGAGGTAAAAAAAGGTTGTAATTCCACCTTCATGTACATTACCTGATAATGGAGAATGGTTTGTGTTCTATAATGATGCATCAAATACATTACTAGTTTCATCCTTTTGAAGAATTATTTGTTGATTTCTTATAGATTGATGCAATTGAAAATTCCTTATCTGAATTAGTATCCTAATGATTTAGAGCTTGTAATATGAATTTCTAAAATGAATATACAGATTCATTACATTAATGGTAATAGGTGTGATATATATACTTATTATAAAATATTGAAATATATAATAATGAATAAAGAGTTAAATATGATCTAAAGGAGAAACATGATGTAGATTAATGATTTCAACTTCTCATTATAATTCCACCCTCGGAAGTGGACCAATGAGGTTGTATATATGAGTTGAAAAGAAAATGATAGTTTTTATATGATGTGAATTTAAAAAGATCATATATTTATTGATTTATAAAAAATAAATATTTATATAATAGAAAAATGTATGGATCATAACATTCTATGATTAATGTTCAACCATATATCAATGTGTATATTATATAGTTGGGTAATAAGGAATTGGAACTACCAAAGATGTTGAAAAATGTTCCTAAGATCCAACATGATTTTAGTGAATTGTTTAGATTTACAATAAATGTATTTAACCCATAAAAATAATATTCTAATATGGATATATTGTATAAATGTCATTTTTTTTCATTTTATATTTATCATAGATGATTCATAATGAATAGAGATATGATAAATTATAAATAAGGGATAATATTAAAAGGTATATTGAATAATATTTATATCGATACCAAGTATATTAGAATGTTAAGGATGAGAGAAATAAGTACAACAGCTTCTATAACTATTACACATAAATGAATTAAAAATTGAAAATATTTACATGAATTTTTTCACCAGAAAACACAAAATATCAATACAGAATAATGTGGTTTGGGTTATAGTTGACCACCTTATATAGTTATAAAATATCATTACAATTAGAGGATATTTATCCTTTTATAATAATATATAATATATACCATGGATGTGGAAGGGTTAAAAATAGTACAACATTCTATTATATCTGATTGAGATTTGATGTTTCTATTTTAGATTTAATGATGTCATCAGATGACACAGAATACAGAGTGGAATATTTGAATTGAAAACCATACTCAATCATTTTTTCCATCTGATAAAACCATTAATATAATAGCATATATATTTATATGTGATTATATGTTATTGAAATTTGGTTTGGATCAATGCATTCATTTATTATAATTTTTAAAAATAATATATTTAGAAATATTATCCAAATTTATCTTTATGTAAACCTTTAAGGGATAATCTAAATAAATCCAATATATCAGAATAAATGGTGACAAAAATTGAATTTTGGTCTTCAGATATATTTGGTAATGTTAAATTTGGTTATAACCATTCAAAAATACATCATGGATTATCAGTGTCAACATAAGTGTTATGCTAAGAATCATTAGTGAGATAGGGAATTCATTATATTTTAAAAGGTATTCATGTGAATTTTAACATGGATTATAGTTTTTAAATATTGAAATTAGGGAAATCCAGTACCAATAAATATTAGTATTCTTGAAATTGTATCTTTATTTTTATTTTTTCTTACACCAATATATGTCAAACAAATAGCTACCATAATTATGTTGTCATTCATGTGTCTCTACTAAAGAAATATATACATATTCATTAAATTAACTAAACTCATTAAACATAATACTTGATCATGATATCTATTATGAGGAATAAATGAAAAAAAATATGGTTCAAATAATGTATAATTAAACCCAAACAATAACTAGGTGATTTTTTTTTTGAAACCATATATTTATGAAAGCTATTTGGGAACATGAGGATTTGATAATGAAAAATTATATTACATCATTTTACATGAGTGATGAGAATTTGAGAGAACAATTCTTATAATTATGGTAGAATTTGACACACTCGTATATTATGAAATATATATATTTAAATAAATTTCATATAATTTATTTATTTCATTTTATGAAAAACATTCCTTATATAGACTATGATATACTGTTATACTATTATTATTATAATTTCTCTCATTATATACATGATATTGAGTTGGATGTTATGAATAGAAGAATCATGATTATTAAATAAATTTTTAATAGTCATTTTATATATATTTTTATTTATTAATTCATAGGATTTATATACTCAATTTATAGTTATGTTATTTTATGAAAATAAAATTAATTTTCCATAAAAATTATTTATCATCATTTTTTTGAAAAGATATTATTATAAAATTTCTCTTACTATTATAATATTTACAATTTTTTTGAATGATTAGTTTTATCGTTAATAGTGAAAAATACTATTTATATATAACACTGTCATTTCCTATAATGCCGCAACCCTAGAATCTTGAAGCCGATGTATTATTTAATTACATTGGCATGATGAAAAAGAATAAATTGAAGAAGGATCATTAATTTTAGAAGTCATGTAAATCCATATTGTATACATGATACACAATATACATAGGGAAGATAATATAAAAACATTATACATAATAAAAAACTTTTTCTTTGAATTATTTTTAAACGATTTATTTTACATAATGCGTTGAACGAAAACATAATATGGTTGAGAAAAAATTACCAGTAATTGTAGAAAAAATGGAATCAATAATAAATATATGGGATTAAATTAACATTGAATGGTAAATAACTCATAAAAATGATATTAAAATAACTAGATAAAGAAATATCAATATAGTAAGGTATGAAACTGAGTCACTTGCCATCTAAATCAACAACCTGTTAATAAAATTTGTTTATAGATATGCCTATGTAAAATATCATAGATGAATAATAAATGATTCAAAATGGGGGAAATTCATTTTAATTGGATGAAATGTTTCTTATGTATATGGAAGAATTATCATTAAGGCATTTCACAACAAGGTTTAACTATCAGGTTAAAACCCATCTAATTTGGCATACTATTTCATCTCATTTGACTACTAATTCAGCAGGGGGCTATCTATTACCGATCCCCACTCGTGTCAAACCAATCCAAAAATCATCACATATCTAATAAATAATGCTCCTTATCAAATATCAATATTTAATAAATTGTTGTATCTATAAATAATACATCAATTGTGGATAAGTAGCCACCAGGGTTGTTGATATTAAATCATTCCTCAGAAAAACATATCTAATCATTCCAATGTGTTCCATACCATATTTTAATATATGAATCATAATGTCATGTGAATTAACTATATATTATAATATCTTTAGAATAATTAGATTAATTACATAACATTTCAATGTTTGGTATATACAAAAAATAATAGTTATTTGGTGCGTAAAAAAATTAAGTCCCACTAGAATGTAAATTGAGATTAAATTCCTTACCTTAACATTAATTTTCTTGTGATATATTTATCCTACTATATAGTGGTCTAAAATAGTTATCTAACTTATAAAAGATCAATAAACCTGTTACTAATATAATAAAGTCATTTCTTTTTATAAATTAGTACCTTTTAGTTAAAAATTCTTTGTTATTTTGACTCTTTCGAAAGTTTATTGAAAAGTTCTCTCAAGTGTGTTTTGACTTGTTATTTCATGTTATTTTTATTTTTATCTTGGTTTAATAATCTCTAGACTATATAAAATTATCATATAATCTCTCAAGTGTGTTTTGACTTGTTATTTCGTGTTCTTTTTATTTTTATATTGGTTTAATAATCTCTAGAATATATAAAATTATTTAATTGTCATATATATTCAGTAAATATGTATTTATGTTAATCTATAATTTATTTATATAAGAAAGGAAATGCACCGATAAAGGAGACGGTAGGTTGTACGTACGCATGAACATTACTTTCCTGTATTTTTTATATTAAAATAATTTAACGTAAATGAATAATATATATATTATAATTATGTTGTCAAATATATGTAATATAAATCATATATGTTTATTATCATACACCTTAATTTTTTTTATTTATAACACTAATGAATCATGTCACATTGAGAGAATAGAACGCCACACTTCCAGAAGCGATGTTATCACATTTAAAAAAAAATTCTATAGTGGTATGTGTAATAAAAATTCACAGGAATAAATATATGATAAATAAAATAAATATATTATATAATAATTTTGTCCATCATAATGTCCACAATGATAGGTGGCAAGGTAAAAATGGACAATCATCGTTTCTGTTATGTAGTAGTTCGTCGTATATATAAAAAACATGTTCGTTACCCATTAAATTGATGTGTGTGTATGTGTAGGTAAAAATAATAGAATAAAATATATTATTATATTAAATATTATATTCTTTTTATAATATAACTTTATAATAAGATTATAGGAATTGGAGAGTGGAAGAGAAACTAAAAATCATGAGAAAAGATGTTACCTCTTATTTCGTTAACTTCATTTAGTGTATTCCAAAAGGCTCACATGGAAATAATTCTTGCTAAAGGGAGGATTTTAGGTATAGGTAATACATTTTGGTATAATATTTGTGATGTTTTTTTTCCTATAATAAGAGAGTTTATAGGTGTGATAATGTTACATGGGTGGTGGCCTTTTATAGGGAAGGAAAATGTATCACTTGAAATTTTTGGAAACAAGTTATGTGTACACATGTTCACACCTAAAAAAAGACATACCATACCAAATGAACTAAATAATGGAAGGTTCATGGCTGGCTTATGGATTTCTAGTTATTTCTGGACATGTCTGTAGGACATTTCTGACCTTATGTTGTGGTTTTAGACCTCTTTTCTTCCTTAATGACTGTATTTTATTTTAATCTATTTCTCTAATAATTTTGGTCAAAAATTATGTTTTTCTAATTATGAATTAAATATAATATTTATTTAAATGATTTATTTAAATTTATAGAACTTAAATAAAAAGATGCATGAAAAATAATATCATTTCTTATCTCATGGACAAGATGAAATAACAGTGTTTTGAAGTATTTTTTTTTCAAAAGATGGTCATGTTTGTATATTAAAGTTGAAATTTTAATTGTTTCTAATGAAATAAATTGCATTAAAAGGTCTATAATTGATCTAATTTGGTATTAAAACATATTCATTATATAAGGTAGCATTAAAAATTATTTAAATGAAAAATATGTTTTTAACAAAAATGTGGTATTTTTCAGTTTTCTTAAAAAATGAAATTTCTCAGAAAAATACCAAAAAATCACTAAAAGATAATTTTGAAATTATATATTAAAAAATTCAGTTTATATTATCAATTTATATTTATTAAATTTGTAAATTTCAAATTTAAAATATGATTTCCAATAAAATGAAGTAAAATTCCATTAATAAAAATATTTGGTTTTATGTGTAAAATATGGTTTGTTCTTACCTTATGCATATAATACATATTGAATGATTATAATAAATACTTTATGGAATATATATATTATGTATTTCATTAGAAAAAATCAGTAATTGTAGATAAGTATGTTTATTACTACAAAACTCTTTTAGGATCATAAAAAAATACATCTTTTTATATCCAATTGGTTTTTATTTTCATTTCTCATTAGTTACTAGCCTATGAATTATTTTCAAATTTATCCTAACCACATATTTTAATATGTTTGTTAATAATAGATATATATATATAATGTAGTTTATATAATATTATATTAAATAATAATAATTTAATAATATATTATTATTCAGTAAAACTCGGTATTGCGAATAACACAATACATCAGAGAAGGTATCTGTTCAGTGTAACATACACTAACTCTGTGTTGAGTGAGTTAAAATATATAAAAAATATAAAATCTATTTCATTTAGTAAATAAATTTTAATATATCAGTTTATTTAATCCCTTTATACACCTGATGTCTTTTGTCATCCCCGCTATTGAATATAATGTAATTTCTTTATAATTTCAGGGGTTTACATTCTCCAAATATTAATTAAATTGTTTCATTACAATTTAAACATGACCTCAGTGATATAGGGATGAAAAAACCTATTGTTGGAGGAACAACATTATAAACAAGTGAATATCACATATTATTGATAAAAAATAATAAAAATTACAACAATCACATAAATATATTCCCTAAAAGGAAAATATATGAGGAAATGGAATCATGGATATGGAAGAAAAAGTCCAAAAATAAAGTTCTAATAGATAGTTCTGGAGAACAATTTCAGATGAAATTATTTGACAACAAAACCATAAACCATAGTTGTCAATTAAATCTATTGATATCATAAAAATAAAGATAATATGTATATTTTTTTTGAAACCCATTTTTTCATTATATAAGTAATTCTTTCACTCGCTATGAATATAATTAAATATATGTTTCTTTAAAAAGAATATTTTTCTTCTATTACACCCTGATATATTTATAAATTATATCATACCACATTACTCATCATATAGTTAAGTAATACATTAACCTCTAAAATATAATCTAATGATCAACATAAATAATTTTTAAATGGTTAAATTTTAAAAAATATTATGATCCAACACATTAAAAAAACGTCACTATATTTACTAGATGAACATCTCATTAACATTTTATCAACTGGAATAATCTAAAAATGTTCTCAATACAAACATGTTATAACTTCACCATGTATCCCTTTCAAATAGGGTAAAAACTAAAATCAATACGAAAACTATTTGGATACATGAATTCTTCAATATTCCATAAGTAAGACACGTGTAATTAGATGTATTACATTAATCAAGATGTGTTGTAAACTACATCAATAATTGAATATAAAACATATTGAAAAATAATTAATCAATTCAATGGTAGTTATCCATAGTCCAAATTTATCATTTCTTTATCTATATCTCAACACTATGAGTAGACTTAGGGCAGTTTTTCCCTTAATCACCCATTTCCTAAAAAATGTAACATTCAATTGAATCAATTTTCTTGATACCATTCATCACATAATGTTAAATCCATAATTAAATTGTGGTATTTCACAATCCTTGCAAATGTCATAAATTATAAAACGATAACATCACAAAAAAATTACTTTTACAACATATTTCCTCAATCAAAATAAAGAATTATATTTATCATTCCACTTTGGTTGTGTCAATAACATATTCCAGACCAAGATCCCGTTGCTTCATATGAGTTGTTTTTTTCTTGGGGAAATATTTTTTCAAGAAACCTATCTTACTTCAGTTATAACACTAATATCTGCATTTTTTTCTTCCATTTGTGTGATATTTTCTAGTGACCCTTTTCACTACACTTATAACAATCTCCCAAATTGTTCGTATATTTACCAGTGATATTGTTTCCTCTTTTCATACAAGATGGTAAATCTTTAATTCCATTTATTTTCTTTGACTCATTCCTTTTTCATGGGGTTTAAATAACCTCTTATTCTACTGGATTTCTATTAATTCATAAGATATCTATAATACATTATCTAGTTTGAAATCACATAAAACTATCTCTTATTATGATGATAAATTTTGGAAGACAAGTTCTCTTGAAATACTTTGATTAATAGCATCAAATAATTTATCAATATTAAACTCAGTGTTGCATATATAATATGTACCATACCTAGATAACCTTGTATATGTATCTTCATAATTATTAACACCTACATCTTCATTTTTCATTAAGATAATGAAACTTCCTCTTCATCTAATTTTTTTTGATTGCGTGGTAGATTTTTATCGAAGAATGTATACTTAAATTACCACCATTCCTTGAGTTCAATTTATTATTCATCCTTAGTATTTTAAATCAAGGACCACTATTTATTATCATTACTTTAGAGAAAAAATACTAAAATTTTTACCTTTTTTCACAGTATTCCCTGGCCGTAATTATCTTAACCAACGAAATAATACATTACTCAGCTAAAATTCTATTTGTATTCTCATTTTATGATGCATGATTCTACTGCATAAATCTATCAAGAATATGATAATCTTTCTATGGAGTAGGTTTCCTTATTTAGGAAAGGTAATTTTTCAATACCTGACTAAGATAACCGAATATATCCATAACATTAAAAGATTAAATACAATCTCTATTTGTTTATTCATAATGGGAATATATAAATTATCCATGAGTACTGATACTGTTATTCCTTCTAGGTGAAATTTATAAAAAATGAAATACATTATATTGTCTCATAATGTTGTGAAAATTGTATAATTCAAAATAACATGTATTATGTGACCTAAATTTATGCCTCATGAATCCTAGAATGATAAAAATTGGTTACTTTTGGAAATATTTACTTTTAATACATTATAATTTAATGGATAGAAAATGTGTTCTATCTTATGCGTAACCCACAGAAATATCAAACCAGGTGTAGAGTAAATCCCATTATCATGTACTGGGATTCCCTGAGTTAGGCCTGAATCCCTTTTTTTGAGTGATTACTCCTAGGTATATCAATTCCTAAACAACATCTATATATCGGATCCAGACAAGTATATATTTAATGTAATACTAACATATTCACAACTTTATAAAAATAATAGGATGATATTATATTCTTATCCTTAATGTCTATCATAGTTATGTTCTCCCATGTCTATTTTTTCTAAATATATTTCCAAGGTTGCTGATAGACAACTTTTATTACCAACTATATTGACCTGAACCTAAAATCCAATTTCTAAAACAATGTTTTATTACATTTCCATTATTACAAAGAATCATATCCGGAAGGCCAAGTCTATTTATCATCCTTTGAAATTCATATTTCATACATGATAGCCATAATACATTAGTATGTGAAAATAAAAACATGATACATAATAAAAAATAAATAAACCAAATCCATGAACCCTTATTCTGTGTTTTCTTCTTCATAACCTGGTGAATGAAAACATAATATGGGTTAGCTAAAATTATCAGTAATGGTAAATAAAATGGAATAAATAATAATTCATTGTGAATAAATTAAAATTTTAATGTAAATAACTAAAAACAAACATCATTAAATAACAAGATAAGCATATATCAATATGACAAGGTAAAAAACATAAACTCGTGACATCTAAATCAATAAACTAATAATGAAATGTATCCATCGATATGTCGACATAAAATATCATTGATGAATAATAAATCAATATAAATTAGTTAAATGGGTATTAATTGGGTTCCATGTTTTCTAGGAACATGGAACTAGTACCATTATGACTATTCACAAGAAAATTTATCTTTCGAGTAAAAACTCATCAAATTTGGCCAGCTATTTCACCTCAAGAGACTATTTGTGCCACAAGTGGCTATATATAATCGGTCCCCACCCATGTAATACAAGTCTACAACATTCCTCACATATCAAATAAATAATTATCTTTATCAAATATCCATATGTACTAAAGATTATGGATTTAAAAATAATACTGTAAAGTAGGATAAGTAACAACAATGGTTGTTGACATTAAAAAATTCCCAAGGAAACATAATATTTAAACATTCTAATGTATCCCATAACACATTAAATAATTTAATTTATATATTCAATTGAATTAGATTAATTTTATAATATTATGAGAATATTTATATCAATGATATAACATCTCAATGTTCAAAATGAACATCAAATAAAATTGAGTTTTTCGTAATAAAAATATGTATCAATGGAAAACAATTGAGATGAAATCCCTTACCTTAAATATAAATTTTTAATGTTAAATTTATCCTATTTTATAAAGTAATAAAATATGTTACTTAAATATAAAATAAACATAATCCTTTTAATAATAAATAGTATTAAATTCTTATAATATATTACTAAATTTTTTTTTATAATCATTCATTATTATGACTATTTGGGTGATAATTTCTTAGTTCTCTCAAGTATGATTTCCCTTATGGTTTGTTGTTACTATGATTTTTATAATTTTTTAATCATATATGGAATATATAACAAGATTTAAATATCATATATATTCATTAAATATGTATTAATAATAATCTATAATTGTTGGATATAAGAATAGAAATGCATTATTCATGGAGACGATAGGCCATACGTACACTTGAACACAACTTTCGTTTCATTTTCACATTAAAATATTAAATAATAAATGAAAAATATTTCAATTATAATTAATGTATAATATATATTTAATATATTTAAAATATATTTAGTAATATTATATTTAATACAATATATGTATAATGTGAATGAATCACATTGCATTGAGTGGGAGGTATTCCACACTTCCACAAGCGAGGTTATCGTATTTACACAAAACATAATTTATAAATATATGCGTTAGAATATAATTAAATAATTATAATGATATAATAAATATCATATATATCATATATAATAATATTTGACATCATTATGGCCACCATGATAGGTGGTAAGGGAAAAATTAAAAAACATTGTTTTCTGATGCAGTAGATCTAAGTATACAGAAATAGTATGTTCGTTACCCATTAAATGGAGGTGTGTGTACATGTAGGTAAATATATTATCATAAAATAATCATATCATATTTAGGATAATTCTTATTGTACAATAATATAATGATTTGACTATATGGATTGGATAATGGAAATGAATGTAAAAATAGTGAAAGAACATGTTTCCTCTTAATTGGTTAACTTATTTTGGTTTATAATGAAAGCATCCTTAGAAATATTTCATCTCAATAGGACGATACTTGGTAGATGAGAAGTATTTTTATAGTCTACTAGAGATGATGATGGCTAAAAATAATTTAGTTGAGAGGTGCGAGGAAGTGGGAGATGTGGTATCCATTTAAATGGATGAAAAAGGACACAATTGAATTTTTAGAAAAAAAGTTTGGTGTACACATATTCACACCAAAATAAAGTCATAAAAAACAAAATAACATTAATAATGGAATGTTCATGGAATAAATATTGATATAAAATTGGGTTTTTTAAAATTTCCCTGTTTTTTGACCTTTATATAAAGGATCAGTCCTCTATTTTTTCATTAACCACAATTATTAATTTCAATAACATTTACTAATCATTTTAGTAAAAAAATACATTTATATCATTTTAATATAAATATAATCATTATTAAAATAGCATATTTACATTTTTTAGAAGCAAGAAAATTACAATTAATTGTAATCACTTAGATGAGACGAAATAAGGGGTTTTTAAGTAGAAAATTGTTCAATGAGTTATTAGGTTTTTATATTAAATTTCAAATATAAATTGTTTATAATGATCTAAATTGTATTAATAATTGTATTATTGAAATAATTTGTTCTAAAAATAAATTTATTAAATAATTTATCTTTATATTTTAATAACATGAAAAGGCATTTTTTATTAAAATGTAGTATATTACATTGTTCATAAAAAATGATGTTTATCATTGAAATGCCAAAAATGCACCCAATTATATTTTCTACATTATGAATTTAAAAAATTAGTTTATATTATAAATTTTCATTATAATTTTTTTAAAATTATGATTTTAGATTTGTCCAACATAAATGGCCTATATAATTGCCTGAAAAAAAATATATTGGTTTTTACGTGTAAAAAGATGGTTTCTTTCTATCTTTTTCATATAAAACATAATATATGAATATGAAAAACATTATTGAATATATAAAATATAGTTTTCATTAAAAATATTCACTAATTGTAATTAACTATGTTTAATAAGATAAAACACCATTGGAAGTATATAATAATATTTCTTTTTATATCAAATTGGGTCTTATTTTTTTTATCATTAGTTGCTAACCAATGTATATAGTTAATATTTATTAAAACCATAGATTTTCATATGTTAGATAATACTATTCATATCCACTATTTTATTTCTTATTATAATAAATAATAATATTTTAATAATATTTAATTGTTATATAATAATCATTTTTGGGTGTAACACAATCTATCAAATAAGGTCTCTCTTCAGTGTAATTAACGCTAACTCGATGTTGTGTGAATTAAAAAATATTAAAAATATCATATTATTTTTAAAATATTAAATATATTCTAACGTATCATTTAATTATATCCTCTTACATGGTTTTTTTCTCATGTTATGAATTCTGTCAAATACAAGTTTCTTACGTTGGAATTTTAGGGTGTCATATTATCCCCCCCATAAATAAATTGTGTTCTTCTGATTTAAAATTTTTCTTAGTTATAGAGGGATTTCAAATAAATTATTTTTTGAAGACCCACATCCGAAAAGATTTAATGACGCTTCTTCTTAATAAGATCAAATAGAAACGACAACATTCATATAAAAAAGTTCAATAATAGGAGAACATGTGTGGGAAATGAAAAAACGGATATGAAAGAAAAATTACAACAACCATCTTTTGATGGAGAGTTTTAGAAAAAAGTTGAGATGGTAGTTTTTTACTACAAACCATAAATCATAGTTTTGAGTAAATGCCGTTGATTTCAAAAAAAATGATGATAATATGAAAATAATATGTTTTCAAAACCATTTTTTCTTTATATATAGATTTATTTAACTCTATGAAAATATTAGTAAATATACATTTCTATAAACATAATATTTTTATTTTGTTACACCATGGACTATATATACTTTATCCCATATAACATGATTCATTATAATGATGTAGTATGTGAAACACTAAAATATCACCCAATGATCAACATAAACCATTTTATAAGTGGTTACCATTTCCCAAAGATAATTATCCAACAATTTGGAAATAAGGTCATAGAATTTCAAAGATAAACTTTTCATTAGCCATTAATAAACATCATGTAGCTCTAATTTTTCCCATTCCAAACATTTTAATAACTTCATCATATATCCTATTGGAATATGGTTACAACTATAATTACTAGAAAATGTTTTGAAAAAATTCATTCTTCCCTAATCTTTAATTAAGACACATGTCATTGGATATATTCCAGTAATCTAAATGTTTTTAAAATTACATCAATAATTTCACACAACACATGTCAACAATTACTTAATCAATTCCAAGGTAGTTAAAACTTCAAAAAATTGATAATCTGTTTATCCTTATCTCAATACCTGGAACAAATTAGGGGATGTCTATCCATCAATAATGTGTTTTTTGAGATGCATACATATATACTGAATCACTTTTTTTATACCATTCAGTATATGATGTCAAATCATTAATGAAAAGTTCTATAGTAAAATTCTTACACACTATATAAATCATATGATGAGAACATCATAACCATACTATTTTTACAATATATTTCACAGATAATAACACAGATGTATATTTATCATTCCTCATCAGTTGTGTCAATAACATATGATTGACCATCATCCCTTGGATTCTTATAAAGTATATAATTTTCACTTAGGGGGAATTAATTTTCATAGAGACCCAATACCCATGAATTTGTTATAAAAAATATTAGTATTTTATTTTTTCCCTTTGGGTTATTATTTCTTTGTGACCCTTTTTTCACACATAAAACAATCTCTCAATCCCTTCAATATATTACCAGTGTGATTCTTTCTACAGTTATCACAACATGGAAAATACTTCATTAAATTAACATTCTATGAATCATTCCATTTTTATTGGTCTTATGGAAACTAATTATTCTATTGGTTTCACATGAATTCAATGGATATATAGAATTAATTATTTTCTATAATGTAATATAAAATAATCTCTTCGTATGATGAGAAATTTAGGGAGATGAGTTCCCTTCAGAGACTTTTCATAAGACCGTCAAAGAAGAGGTGAATCTTACACTCGGTGTTACAAATATAATCATTGGAATACCTATATACCATTATAAAGGTAGCCTCATTGTAACACCCCGGGATTTTATGAAAAATATTCTTTTTAATTTTATTAATGTCTTATGTTGTACGATACAAAAAAATAGCCTCGTAAAACACGCAACCTTAACTTGGATGTATTACACACCATCGTGACCTTCCTCGATAGCATGTGTTGTAAGCAATATCGAGTTTCACTAAACAACAATATGCTATTAAAATATTATTAAAACTAGCCGTTATGAATAGTAATAACCACTTTTTGAAATTATGGAAATTTTATCATTCAAAATGGACTTCATTTTTGGATTCAAAATATCAAAATTATCCTAGAGTGAAATTTTGGTATTTTTCTGAAAACTTTCAATTTTTGATGAATAGTGAATACACTAGGTTACTATTTAAAAACCGACTTTTTATTTAAATAATTATTTATTTTATTTAAATTTATTTTAGGTCAAAATTGACACATAATATCTACATAAGTTTAATGTAATTCATTGGGGTCATTTTATAATAATTATATATATATAAAAAGTTTATTGAACTTCTTACTGTCTTTTACCCACCTCCTATGAAAATTTGCAAATTTACATAAAACATAATTTTACCACTTTTGTGAATGGAATTTCATAAATCTGAGAGACACGGTTGATATTAGTAAGTAAAATGTGGTTCAATGAGATGACAATAATTTTTGGTAAATAGTAACTTTTTACATTTATTTACCGCAGTTAAAAGTAAATAGGGTAATTAAGGGTAAAAATGATATTATTATTACCACAACACATGTCCTAATTCTATTAGATAAATGTAATTGGATCAAAAACAAACTTAGGAATAAAATATTACCATTTATGCCCACTTGGATTAGATTAGGTCATTTATTATTAATTTATTTAAAGAAGGGTTAAAATAGTTAAAATCAATGATTAATAAGTAAATCATTTTTAATATAGGCTTATACATAAGATAAAATTGACTATAAATATTTAATTGGAAAGATAAAAAGATTTCCTAAATAATTGTTTTTTATTTGTAATTTTTAGACTTTATATAATTTAATTTATTTATGACACAATGATGATGCAGTAATTATATTATTAATGAAATATTGGCATAATTGATGTTATAAATACCCAAATAAATGTAATTGGAGACTTGATATGAATTTCAATAATTTTAAATGTTAATATGACATGTTATTATTGATTTAATTATATTTTTTTGAACTAATATTTCTGTTATGATTTTCACAAAAAATCAATTACCAAATAGTGTCCAAATTGACATAAAATAGTTTTTTAAAAATATTATTTTATTAATTGTTATTTTATTATTAAAAATCTAAGGTTCTGAAAAATGATTTAGATAATGTTATATATATTAATAATAAACATCTTGGGGTTCTTTTGTCTTGTTATAGTAAGTTTATTAACCTTATAGTGTAAGAAAACAAGAAGACATGGTAAAAGAAAAATCATTTAACTTAATGTTAAATCTAAATGATAAGGTTAAAATAGAAACCTAAAATTGTCTAAATTATATTGGATGATAGGATTTCCACGCATCCCCACCTTATCTTAGAAATAACTCAATTTGGAGCTATTAAAAACAGAAATTGACTTTATTATAAAATAATAATTTTTTTGTTATTCCAAAGGTGCCCCTCTCCTCCCTTATAAAAGGGCACTTCCTCCATCTCTTCGTCACACCACATTGAGCCTTTATGCTCATACAATCCCGGCAAAATTCTCTTCTACAATTCCATAGAAACATCATAGAGGTCCTGGTCTTCTTCAAATACCAATTTTGGTGCCCTAAGAGGAGGTCTCAAAGAGGCTCCTCAAAAAGGAGGTAATGTCCATTACCGCTTCATTCAACTTTATTTCTACTTCCACTTCTTCTTCATTAGTTGTTTCATTATGAAGTAATAACATCAATATCTCTCATATACTTATATGTTATTATATGTATAAAACATCCCTATTTCACCATCTATGCATCATATGGAAAACGAAATCACCGCGCGTGCATACGTACGGAATACCGTCTCCACGCCTTGGTGTATTCTATTTTCCACCACCACCTTACATGGATGGGTATAATGGTGTAAATAATAACTATATATGATTATTGTAAAGTGATATTGATTCTAAATAAGTATACATAAACTCTAATACAATTCCACGATCATGGGAATGATATCATCGCTCGTGCAAACGTAGGGACTACCGTCTCCACGCCGCGATGATATTCATTCTTCATGTTAACCATTCATCAATGATTATAATGTATATATAATAAGTAATAATAAAATATATTACATAATAATGATACTGGATATATGTGTGTATATATGTATGACATCTACTGAATTTCATTCAATTCAATAAGAAAACGAAAACAGCGTTCATCGATACGTCCGATCTACCGTCTCCTTGAACGGTGTATTTCATTTCATTTAATAGATCTATCATATATATATGTATATAATAAAATATACATTATATGTAAATCATGTTTTACATTCTGGAATTATGTAAATCAGGATATAAGTAAAAATATCAAGAACAACAATTCCAAACACGTACGATAAATAAAACGATTTAACCCAAAACACTACTTTAACATGGAACATACAAAAGAATGGGTAATATAAAGTCATAAGTGAACCATATATGATATTATAACAATGAATAAGATTCTGTAATAATTAAATGACATTATTTAAATCATTATACAGGAGGTTCGGAAACGAACGAAGCATATCGAACCTAAAGTAAGGGATAATTTTGCAAATCTCATTTTTTTCCGAGATTGCTTACTCTTAAGTATTTACTGGGGTTATATTTATCACCAATGTCAAAGTTTTATAAATTTGTTTTCATGTATGTTTAAAGTCCTTTTTACCCTTTTTTTACTTTTACCACGTGTTATGGAAGAAATCATTCTTTCTTTTACCATACAAGGAACTTTTTGACTTTTCCGACAAAAGTACGAGGAGAATGTTATTTTTAACTTATACAGTGTGAACGAAGTTTTACGGTTTCATAATGCCTCATTTTCATGAAGCTTCCTCTACATGATTTCATGATTATTTTCAACAAAACCCTTTTTCTTTTAAAATTTCATGACATTTTGTGAAAAAAAATGATTTTGAAGAAGAAATGATATTTTTCTCAAGAATTCATTTCAAGTGTTTTTATCAAAACTATTTTCCATCTAAAATGACATTATTTAATATGTTTATGTTTCATGTATAATGTCTCCATTATTTAAATTGTTTGATTCTTCTTATGATGAAAAGATATCCATTTTTTATATCGATTATGTTATGATGGCATGATGTTTAAGAATCTTATTCTATTACATGGGTTATGCTATGATGTATGATTTATGATTTTGTGGCACACGAAAGAATGACTTCATTTTGAGATGGGTGGGACCTATATCTCCCTCCAATTCATTGGGTAAATATTTATATCTCATTATATAGACATGGCTAGAATGGTAAGTTATTCCGGTTCAGTGTTACAGGACTGAAATGAGGAGTGAACTCGATTCAGAATGGGACTTTGTCCACTAAGATGGTCTTGGAAGCAATGCCTTGGATACTATGGAAATCATAACATGTTCTTAATGGTTGTAAAAATTACAAGTTTTATTCTCATTATATTTTATCATGGTTGATGTTCTATAATGATATATTCCTTATGTACTTCCACGATTTATGTCTTTGCTCAAGATTTTGATGTTTAAATTTCAAGTTCAAGTTTTTGCTTCCAAATGATTATGGATTGTTTTATGTTATCTATTTTTTCCCTTACTGAGCATTTGAGCTCACCCTTTTTATGTTTTATTTTCCCCAGAAAATAAAAAAAGGTTTTAGGTAAGGAAACAAAAAGGGGAAGATCATTATGGGAGTTGTTGAAGATATTTCAACATGATTAGAAGTTTATATTTTGTGTTTCCAAAGACACTAAACTATTACGGTCCGTGTCTGTCTGTTTTTTGTTATGTATTATGTATTCCACAAAAGTAATGTAATGTCCATGTACTTCAAGCATTGTTTCTCTACAGTTGGTATCAGAGGAATGGTTTAGTCAAACTTTGGAAATTAGGATGCGAAAACTTTAGTGAGATCCCTAGAGATATTTCTAAGGTATGTCTAGGGATGTCCATAAAGATAATTATACGTATATGATATAGTCCTAGAACTACGATAACGATCATAGAATTTAACTTAAGATTTTAGATATTGAATGTACTCCCCCTTTATTATGCATTTTCCTTAGCATGATTTTTTCCCCTCACACTATTCTTTTTCGGTTTTAGATGATGGCTGGAACCCGAAGGAACCGTGTGGATCAATGTAATGGATAGTGCGATGATTTCCCTCCTAAACAAACAAATGTTATGGGAGATGGAGTGAAAAATATTATTGCTATACTTACTCAAGCTATGAATCATTCTGAACTTCCAAATGAGCAGAGAAGAGAACCATTTTCTTTTTAGTCCTTCATGAGGCCACATCCACCTTCTTTCAGTGGGTCTTCTGAACTACTTGTTGCAGAAAAATGGATCAGTACCATGGAAAAGATATTTTCAGTTCATCAATGTTCTGAACATGATAATTAAATCTTATCAGTATATCGTTTTAAAGGTGAAGCTGATCAATGTTGGAATCTTATCAAGAATACAAGGCCAAGATATGAAATTGATTCCATGGAATGGGATGAGTTCAAGAACATATTTTTCAATAAGTACATCCCTCGTATTCATTGAACAAAGATAGATAAGGAGTTTCTTTATCTAAAGAAAAAGGATGATGAATCTATTTGTATATACGAAGATAATTTTACAAGGCTTGCAAGGTATGCATCTGGCTGTATCATCCAACCTGAAAGTAAAATTGATCGATTCTTCAGTGGGTTAAAACCAAATCATCGAAAGGCATTAGCTACAAGAGACTTCAGTAGATATGAATAAATTGTGCGTTGTTCTATCAAGGTATAAATGGAAGTTGGTGTTACATATCCATCTCATGGTTTTGGCAAGAAATGAAAGATGGAGTACAAGGAGAAATCTCAGAATAATGGTGAAAAGAATATGAATGTTTCCTTATGCTCAATGTGTGGAAGGAAGCATGGTGGAGATTGTCTTAAAGGGACTAGAAAATGTTCTATTTGTGGAAAAGAAGGTCATCGAGCAGCTGAGTGTCGATGTAATGGAAAAAGGGTTGTTAATGGTGTGAATAAATAAAAGACTGCAGAGAACGTACCACCAACACTTCAATGATTCAAGTGCAATGAAATGGGGAATTATGTTAATCAATTCCCTAATCCAAGGGTTAATGATGTTCAACAAGAGCAACTACTTAAAGAAAAGGACAAAGGGAAGTCACATGAGATCACTATTGGCTATGTTAAATATGACAACGATGTGGTGGAATGATTATGTGTTTCTATAATAGGATTCCAAAATAATTATGTATATAGTATCATGGAATATTGGAATATTTATTTATTCATCTATTGTGGTTTTCAATAATTTTATGGTACCGGTAACCATTGATGGTGATTGAGATATTTTTGGAAAGAAGATGATATGTGAATAATGAAGGGATAAAGAGAAAATGAAATTTTTGACAGTATTCATGGTCTCATGACTGATATAATGTAATAGTTATATCATGGATTGAGTATATAGAATTTTGGGGTTTTGGTATGTAGAAAGAGTTAACATTTGACAAAAATAATGTTTTCACTAAGATTCAATGGGTATTCATTTTTCAATAGAACACATGATTAAGTCCTTCGAATGTTTGGAATGTGACCAACAAAACATATCTTATGATATATGGGGATAAACGATGGTATTAACAGGATTGTTATATGAAATATCTGGTAATTGTTTGCACTATATTATGAGGGTGGACTGTAGTATTATGGATAAGCCTAAATATTGGAATGGATTATGTTAGACACAAGTTAGTATTGGTTAAGGATAGAAGTTTTCTTGATATTATTGATGGGATGTTATAGAATTTTAGTTTTAGAAAAAGGACAACCTGCAGGATGGGCGACAACCCATCACGTAGGACAATGTTGTGGGAATCGAACCCACAACCGAAATGTGACTGGCCTTTATCGCCTACCACTGGCCTACAGTAAGTCCCTGGTTAGTAGAAACTAGTTTTATTTTATTAATCAGTATGATATAGGAAGTGTAAGTTCATTTTTTGGAACCATATATGATTAATCTAACCATAAGATGGACTTATAACTTTTTCTAACCTTTTGTTTGAAACAGATGGAATGACCCATCATTCTATCACATGATCTGCTAACACGTCACAAATAACAAATTCAACTTCATTTCATTAAGGGATGAAGTGGAAATTGTTCAATTCACGAACAATAGATAAATTGTTTCAAAATCATGTAATTATTTCTTTTAATTCATCAACTTTAGGGAAATGATCTTGAAAACCAAAATTGTTGTCCTAGTTCCCTTATATCAGATGAATCAGATGGTACCTTAGATCATCACAAATCTATGGATTTGTGATTGTTGGATTTTTCATAGACATTCTCTCTACCACTCTCCATCAGAACATGATTGTTAGGTTTCTCTTCTATATCTATATTTTCACCTAGGTTCTCCTATGTGGAAACCCAGTGATTAGTTAATTTGGGTAACCATAATACTTCATACTTTAGTTATTTTAAATATTGGTTTTGGTATTCCTTTTATCGATGTGGGTTTCTATTAAATAAACATTCGAGTAGTAAACCATTTATTACCCTGATAAATTTTGAGGGCGAAATTTATTTTAAGGGGGGTAGAATGTAACACCCCGAGATTTTATGAAAAATATTCTTTTTAATTTTATTGATTTCTTGTGTTGTACGCTACAAAAAAGGAGTCTTGCACAATACGTAACCCTAACTTGGCTGCATTACACGCAATCGTGACCTTCCTCGATAGCGTGTGTTGTACGCAATACCGAGTTTCACTAAACAACGATATGCTATTAAAATATTATTAAAACTAGCCATTATGAATAGTAATAACCACTTTTTTAAATTTTGGAAATTTCATCTTTCAAAATGGACTTCATTTTGGGATTCGGAATATCGAAATTAGCCTAGGTTGAAATTTTGGTCTTTTTCTGGAAACTTTCAATTTTTGATGAATAGTGAAAACACTGGGTTACTATTTAAAAACCGACTTTTTATTTAAATAATTATTTATTTTATTTAAACTTATTTTAGGTCAAAATTGACACATAATACCTACATAATCTCAATTTAATTCATTGGAGTCATTTTATAATAATTTTAGATATATAAAAATTTTATTGAACTTTTGGTCGTCTTTTACCCACCTCTTAGGAAAATTTGCAAATTTACATCAATCTTAATTTTACTTCTTTTGTGAATGGAATTTGAAAAATCCGAGAGACACGGTTTATGTCAGTAAGTAAAATGTGGTTCAATGAGAAGAAAATAATTTTTGGTGAATAGTAACTTTTACTTTTATTTACCACAGTTAAAAGTAAATAGGGTAATTAAGGGTAAAAATGATATTATTATTTCCCTAAAACATGTCTTAATTCTATTGGTTTTTGTAATTCGACCAAAACCAACCTTAGGAATAAAATATGACCATTTAGGCCCACTTTTATTAGATTAGGACATTTATTATTAATTTATTTAAAGAAGGGTTAAAATAGTTAAAATCAATGTTTAATAAGTATATCATTTTTAATATAGGGTTATACATAAGATAAATTTGACTATAAATATTCCTTGGAAAGATATAAATATTTCATACATAATGGTATTTTATTTGTAATTTTTATACTTTAAATAATTTAATTTATTTATGACACAATGATGATGCATTAATTATATTATTAATGAAATATTGACATAATTGATGATATAAATATCCAAATAAATGTAATTTGAGACTTGTTGTGAATTACAATAATTTTCTATGTTAATATGACATTTTATTATTGATTTAATTAACTTCTTTCTAACTAATCGTTCTGTTCTGATTTTTCACAAAAAATCAATTACCAAATAGTGTCAAAATTGACATAATATAGTTTTTTAAGAAATATTATATTATTAATTGTTATTTTATTCCTAAAAATCTATGGTTCATCCAAATGACTTAGATAAGGTTATATATATTAATAATAAACAACCTGGGGTTCGTTTGGCTTGTTATAGTATGTTTATTAACCTTATAGTGAAAGAAAACAAGAAGACACGGTAAAAGAAAAATTATTTAACTTAAAGTTAAATCTAAATGATAAGGTTAAAATAGAAACATAAAATTGTATAAATTCTATTTTATGAGAGGATTTCGATCCGTCCCCTCCTTAGCTTCGAAATAACTCAATTTTGAGCTATTAAAAACCGAATATGACTTTATAATAAAATAATTTTTTTAGTTATTCCAAAGGTGCCCCTCTCCTCTCTTATAAAAGGGCACCTCCTCCCTCTCTTCCTCACACCAATTTGAGCCTTCTTGCTCGTCCAAACCCGGCCAAATTCTCTTCTACACTTCCCTAGAAACATCCTATAGGTCCTTGTATTCTTCAGAGGCCAATTATGGTTCCCTAAGAGGAGGTCTCAAAGAGGCGCTTCAAAGAAGAGGTAATGTCCGTTACAAATTTTTTCAAGTTTATTTAATCATACACTTCATTTTATTTAGTTGTTTCATTATGAAGTAATAACATCAGTATCACTCATACAGTGATATGTTATTATATGTATTAAACAACCCTATTTCACCATCTATACATCCTATGGAAAATGAAATCACCGCGCGTGCGTACGTACAGAATATCGTCTCCACAACGTGGTGTAATCTATTTTCCACCACCACCTTACTTGGATGGGTATAATGATGTAAATAATAACTATATATGATTATTGTAACGTGATATTGATTATAAAATAGTATACATACACTTCAATACAATTCCATGATCATGGGAATGATATCATCGCTTTTGTGTACATATGGACTACCATCTCCACGACGCGATGAGATTCATTCTTCATGTTAACCATTCTTAAATGATTATAAAGTATATATAAAAATTAACCATGAAATATATTAAATAATAATGATACAGGATTTGCGTGTATATATATGTATGTCATATACTTAATTACATTCAATTCAATAAGGAAACTAAAACAGCGTTCATGCGTACGTACGACCTACCGTCTCCATGAACAGTGTATTTCATTTCATACAATCGATCTATCATATATATATGTATATAATAAAATATATATTATATGTAAATCATGTTTTACATTATGGAATTAAGTAAATAATGATATATGTAATAAAATCAAGAACAACATGTCCAAACACGTACAATAAATAAAACGATTTAACCCAAAACGCTGCTTTAACATGGAACTTACAAAAGAATGGGTAATATAAAGTCATAAGTGAACCGTATATGATATCATAACAATGAATATGATTCTGTAATAAGTAAATGACATTATTTAAATCATTATACATGAGGTTCGGAAACATACGAAGCATATCAGACCTAAGGTAAGGGATAATTTTGCAAATCTCATTTTTATCCCAGATTACATATTCGTAAGTATTTACTGGGGTTATATTTATCATCCATGTCAAGTTTTATATAAATGATTTCATGAATGTTTTATGTCTTTTTTACCCTTTTTTGACTTTTACCACGTGTTATGGAATGAATCATTCTTTTATTTAAAATACAAGGAACTTTTTGACTTTTCCGACAAAAGTACGAGGAGAATGTTATTATTAACTTATACGGCATGAATGGAATTTTAAGGTTTCATAATGCCTGCTTTTCCAGAAGCTTCCTATACAATATTTCATGATTATTTTCAACAAAACACTTTTTATTTTAAAATTTCATGACATTTTGTGAAAAGAATATTATTTTGAAAAAGAAAGGATATTTTCCAGAAGAATTCATTTCATGTGTTTTTATCTAAACTATTTTCCATCTAAAATGACATTATTTAATATGTTTATGTTTCAAGTATAGTGTCTACATTATTTACATGGTTTTATTCTACTTATGATGAAATGATATCCATTTTTTTATAAGGATTATGTTATGATGGCATGATGTTTAAGAATCTCATTCTATTACATGGGTTATGCTATGATATATGATTTATGATTTTGTGGCACACGAAATAATGATTACATTATGAGATGGGTGGGACCTATATCTCCCTCCAATGCATTGGTTAAAGATTTATATCTCACGAGATAGACATGGCTGGAACGGTAACTTAATCTGGTTCAGTGTTACAGGACTTAAATGAAGAGTGAACTCGATTCAGAAAGGGACTTTGTCCACTAAGATGGTCTTGGAAGCAATGCCTTGGCTACTGTGGAAATCATAACTTGTTATGAATTGTTCCCACAATTACATGTTTTATTCCCATTATATTTTATCATGGTTGATGTTATATTATGATATATGCCTGACGTACTTCCACAATTTATATCTTTGCTCAAGATTTTTATGTTTAAATTTCATGTTCAAGTTTTTTCTTCCAAATGATTATGGATTGTTTTATGTTATCTATGGTTTCCCTTACTGAACATTTGAGCTCACCCTTTTTATGTTTTATTTGCCCCAGGAAATAAAGAAAGGTTTTAGGTAAAGAAACAAAAATGGGAAGATCGGTATGGGAGTTGTTGAAGATATTTCAACATGCTTAGAAATTTATATTCCGAGTTTCCAAAGACATTAAACTATTACGGTCCTTGTGTGTATGTTTTTGTTATGTATTATGTATTCCGCAAAAGTAATGTAATTTCCATGTACGTCAAGATTTGGGTCTCTACACTCTTTATCTGAAACACTTTCTTCTTAATTTATTTATTAAACTAATAAACATCCTCTTCATCTCATTATGTTTATCATTAGGGATGTATTTATCCAACAATGTATCTTTAAACACTATCCATTGATTTTTTATATTTCTTTTTAATCCCTAGTATTATAGATCAAGGAACACCATTGATCAACATCACATTGGATATAACAGAGTGCATGTGTGAAATATTCCATTTCGCTACACTCCAAGGCTATAAATATCATATCTAGAGACTTGACCCATTCATTGGATACAATTAGATTAGTAGTCCCACTAAACTATTGGGTATTCTACCACATAATGTGATCATACATATGTGATTATATCTATGGGATAAATTTCTCTATTCAGGAGAGGTTATATGTAATAACATGACAATGATGACCAAATATTAGATGTACTTTCTTCCTCAGTAGAGAATATCTACAATTTACATGAACAATGATACTATTATTCCGTCTAGGATCCATATTTAAACAATGTCATACACTAGATTATCTCAAAAACAAATGAACATTATATATATCTAAATACATTGTAGTACATAACATAAATTTATGCATCATGAATCCTAGAATCATTAATATTAGCTACTTTTAGGAAATCATTATTTCTAAATCCTTCATAATGTTTGGTAATAAAAATATGTGCTATCATATGACTATCACAAGGGAGTGTCAACCCAGTCACACAACAAATCTCATTTTCCAATACCTAGTGACCCAAAGATATGCTTAGAACACCATTTTAAGACTTATTTCTCCTAGGTACATGTATTCTAGGTCTATGTCCACATGTATAACCTAGACTGATATTTATTGCTATTCATACTAAAATTATCACTAACATTAAACAATTCATGAATATTCTTGTATTATTATCCATATTGGATATTATAGGGTTGTTCTCATTAATCTATGTTCCCTAAATTTACTTTCAAAGGTTGTTACTAATCATATTTTATACCAACTTTAATGTTGTTAACCTATAATCTCAATGTCGATACATTATTTTATTATGTTGACATGATTACAAGGAATCAAATACTAAAATACCATTCAGTTTAGTAGCCTTAGAAATTATGATTACAAATATGATAACTATAATACATTGTGATGATAAAATAAAAACATGATACTTTTAAAAAAGTAATCAACTATATCCTTGAACACTAATTCAAATATTTCTTCTACATAACCAGGGTAATGAAAAGATAAAAAGGGTGAGGTCAAATTCAATGTAAGGGAAAATAATATTGAATAAATAATAATTTAATGAAAATAAATTTACACGGTTATGTAAATAACTAATATAACATGGAATTCCAAATACTGTATTAGGAAATATTGATACGAAAATGTAATACACTGAAACACATTCCATCTAAATCAATAAATGGATAATGAAGTGCATCCACAGATATATCGCCATAAAATATCATGGATGAAGAATAACCAAATATATATGAGTGAAATGATTAATTATTGTATTTTATGTTTCATAGGTATGTGTTACCATTACCATGAAATATTTTCAGAATATTTTTTAGCTATAATGTAAATCTTCGTCTAATTTATCTAACTATTTCATCTGAAGATACTATGAATACATTGATGGAGAATCTATAACATGGACCCACAAATTTCATAAAAGTAAAAAAATTCATAAAAAAAATATTGTTCCATATAAAATATCCAAATTAAAAATAATAATAAAATAAATCAATAATACATTAGAGTAGGATAAGTATAAAAAAGGGTTGTTGACATTAAATTATTTTTGAGGAAAATAATATTTAATCATTCCTATGTGTTATATACCATAATGAAACATTTAAATCATAATTTAATGTGTATTAAATTGAACATATAATATAATTAGAATAGTTTGATTCATAATGTAACATTTCAATATGTTGAATATACACTAGATAAAATTGAACTAGTTTGTAAAAAACAAGTCCCTATGGAAAATAAATTGAGACAAAATCACTTCCCATAGGCTTACTTTTCACGTATGGTCATTATACCCAATTATAGTTGTTTAAAATATGTTAATAATATAATTTGAAATCAAACTCATATTCATAATAACATATATTATCTTCTTAAAATATCTTATTACCCATTTGTTAACAGTATTTCATAATTTTAACTATTTATGGTATTAATTTCCTAGTTTTCTCAAGTCTGATTTCATTTATTTTTTGTAATTATTATTCATATCAAGGTTTCATCAACTATAGATTGTAGAAAATTATTTAATTATAATATAGATGCTACATACATATTTTTAGAGAATTTGTAATGTATGGAGATATAAATTGAAATGAAATGTCTATTGAGACAGTAGGTCGTACGTACACTCGAACACTATTTTCCTCTGTTTCTCATGTTAATTTAATTAAATGTAAATGATACATGTGTATATGATAAATACAGTATCATATATATATAATATATTTTTTATATTTTTTATAAATACATTCTTTACTTATTTCTAGGTAAACTGTAAATGAACCACATCACATTGAGGGGGTAGTAGTATGTATAGCCACATGTATTCTCATCATATTTAAGCAAAACCAAATGTACAAAGTTATGTATTATTAAATTATTAAAAAATTATAAATATATAATACATATCATATATATCATATATTACGATGATTTATATCATAAATACCACATTGATAGGTGGTAAGGGAAAAATGAACAATAATAGTTTTATGTTGTAGTAGTTCATCATACAGGGAAACAATATGTATTTACACCCTATATAGAGGTGTGAATTAGTGTAGGTTTAAAAACAATCATAAAAAATCATAGAATACTTATTATACAATTGTTACAATATATTAATATAATAAGAATAGTATAAGGAGTGGATAATGGAAATGATATGAAATGGCTTGAGAGACGGTGTTACATCTTAATCTAGTAACAACTTTGGGTTTATACCAAAAAGCTTCCATGGAAATCATGATTCTAAAATATAGGCTTCTACTTATAGGGGAAGATGTATGTATACTATTTTGTAATATCTTGGGGTAACATTACTGATTTGAGAGGTGTGAAAATATGTGATAGGTGGTGACGTTTTATAGGGAAGGAAAACGACCCACATAGAATTTTTCAAGATAATTCTTGCGTACAAAAGTTATTAAAAAACAATAGTCATAAAAAATAAAACCCTAGAAATAATATTTTTATAATTTTTCTGTCAATCGAATTTTTTTTACAAATGTCTAGGTCATTTTCAACGTTATGTTATTGGTGTTGTCCATAATTTTTCTTAAATCATTGTAATTACTTTTAATCACATTTAGTAATCATTTTGGTCATAAATTAATTTTATTGAGTTAAACTCTAATTATCATCATGACTTCAATGGTGTATTTCCTTTTTTTACATTAAATTCATAGAATATATAAAATTATGGATAATTCTATTATTGTATATGGGATGAAATAATGTGTTTTCAGTGTAAAAAAATGATCCAAAATTTGTAATATTTTTATATTCCATTTCAAATAGAAATTGATTATAATTAACTAAATTTCATTAACTGGTTTATAAGTGATCTAATGTGGTCTTAAAAAAATTTATTATATAATTTAAAATAAATATATATTGAAAAAATTGTCAGTTTGTAACTAAAATGGAGTATTTTTCACTATTCATAAAAAATGTAGTTTCTCATCACAATACCCAAACATTACCAAAAGATAATAATGATATTTTTAATTCCAAATGATATTTATTTTATCAAATTATATTTATAAAATTTTCAAAAACCTGATTTAATATTTTCTCTCCATTAAAAAGCAGTAAAATTACCTTTATAAAAATATATATCTTTATATGAAAAATAGGGGTTGTTCTTATCTTAAGAAATCCAATATAATGGATGAATATAAAAAATATATTTGTTAATATATAAAATATATATTTTACTAAAAATATTCAATACTTGTAATTAACATTGTTTATAAAGAAAATGTCCTTTGGATGAATATAATAATTTTTATTTTAATATCTAATTGGTTCATATTATCATTTCTTTTTATTTTGTAACAAATAAATTAATTTAATATTTATCTAACCATATATTATCATAATTTATTTAACACTATTCAAAATCTATCATTTATATCTTAATATATTAAATAATAAAATTTAAAGAATATAGTATTTTTCAATAAAACACGTTCGAGCATGTAATGTAAGACATTGAAGAAGGTCTCTCTTTAGAGTAACGAATGCTAAATCCATGTTCTTTGATATTTTAAAAAATAAAATATTTATTTAAAATCGTAAATTAATATAAATTATTTCGGTATTATATCATCTTATAAACATGGTGTCACGTGTCATGCACTCTATTGGATATATGGTTCTTACTTTGTAATTTTAGGTGTTTCATTTTCATTCAAGTATTTTCAAATTCCCATTCGTTTTGATTTTTATTTTAAAATTACATGTGTTACTTTAAACTAGTACCACTATTATTTAGATAATTTCATTATACATTATGACTATTTTTTACAAAATATTTTTATACTTAATAATTTGATTTTCATGAAAATCGTTTTCATCAACATTTCTCGGTTTATTTAAAATTAATTTACTTCACATATACGTATTTACTATTCTATAATATATTATACATTTAGAATCATAAAAATTACTATTATTTAAAAAAATATTACATAATTCATGGACATTATGAATAGTAATTTAGGCACAAATTCATTACACTGAAAAATGATAATGGGGGTAACAAGGGATTAAATATATAGATAATAGTAAAAATGACCAATTTACCAAAAATAGTAATTAATTATTTAAATAATTTTTTTCTATGATTGTTATCATGATAAATATTCCTTATGATACAATGTTTTTATCACTATGGTGGATTTCAAGTCGTAAATATGATTTTTATACACTCTAATGTTTCATTAAAATAATCTGATCATATATCTCACTCATTCTTACATCAAATAAAAAACATATAGTAGTAGATATGTTGGAATATATGGATAGAAACACAACTGATAGATAACCTTGAATAATTAGAGTAACATTTAAAAATTAAAATATATTTAATTATAATGTCGAATAGTTTTTATTTATCATATTAATGTAAGAGTATAATATAATATAATTATAATCAATATGAAATTATATAATAGTTTTTATAAATACTATTATGGGTTAAACATATATCTTATTCTCAAATTATTAACAAAAAAAATTCTTCTCTTATTTCATATGACTAATAGATATTTCTAAATGACATTCCATTTAATATTACTTTTGATTTTTATATTACTTGAATTCCATTTACTAAAACATTTATTTCATAAGAAATTACACTATAAAATAATACTCTTTCCTTTATCAAAATTCGTAAAATTTTAATAATATAAGACATTTCAATACATAAAATGTGCCACATATACCAGATTTAAACAATATTTTCAATTCATCAAAAATTTTATTTTTTAAATAATTATTTTATCAGTTATATTTAAAAAATATAGGAATAATATGTAATAAAAGACCTATTGACAAAATAATATATATGTTAAATATATTAAAATTTTATATATATATAATAAAACAACAATAGTTTTGATATTTACTACATAAGGATTGTAAGTAAAATAGTTAACATAAAAATTCCTGACCATGAAATATAAAATTCGGTAAATGTGAATTGATAAATACGAAATAATTTTTGTGACAATAATTATATAAAAATTATCATAAAATAGGAAAGTATCCCATTTAATATTAATCACAATTTGTTCTGTTAATACCTTACATAAAATTTATTTTAATATTAAACCAAGATAATACTATTAGTAAGAAAATTTTTTTTACTACAATGAAGGACTACTATTGTAACTAATTATTTGTACTTCCATATGAAGTAATAAAGATGTATGGTATAAATTAAAATTATATGAATACATCTATAATGCATAAAAATGGATTTTTTATCATTTATTTTCCCATCATCAGTCCTAATATACATTTAGATGTACTGCAAAAAGACATTATCCATGTTTAACATGTTTCAAAAATGGAGAAATTATCCTCAACTAGGATCTAATTTCAGAATATTAACATTATATGGAAATGATGAATAATATATAAATATACTTATGTTTTTTCATTAGAGACATTGTGAGACTCAAATTATTAAAGAATGATCTATGATAAATTAAAATGTAAAATTAAAAATAGAATAATAAAGACTAATTTGAGAGGGAAAACATGAATAAATGAGTGAGTATCATGTTAATTTAAAAACTTTCTCATAAATAATAATATGAAACTAAATACATCAAAGTTAATGACATTTGAATATTTAGTCTCATCACCTAGCATTTTTCTTCTATGATACTTGAGATTATCCCCCATGGCCACATCAATTTTCTAAGAGTGTTGTGAACCTTTTCATTAATCATGTAATTCCATATAAAATAATATACATTTACCATATACATTCATTATGATTATAATTGACTAGAAACTATAATATTTGAAATTGTTAATCTTTATCATGAAATATTTATCCGAGTGACAGTGACCCATTTCATTAACAAATTTTTATATTAAATTATTTAATGTTATATTATATATAGTGAACTTGATATAAATGAATAATTAATGAAATCCTCTCAATATAATAATTCTTTAAGGAGGAATATCTAGTGTCAAAATTGTCTTACTATGGTACACTTATATTTTGGGACAGCATACCGCAAAGCCAAATTTTTGTATTGTTTCAATGATTGTGAATCCAATTGTTTTCATCATGAATATATATTTCATATATTTATTGAATTACTTTATATGATATGTAATATGATCAATACAACAATGAGAGTGGACCAAAATATGTCTATATATAATTATAAGGTCTTACTCATATAGGCGTTGAAGATATAGTGTGTGGGATATTTGAATCTAGAACCAATGATTTTCAATCCAATGATAATTAATTGTAAATAAAATTATTCTTGTAGTTACTATAAATAAGATACATCCATATTCTTGAAATCCATTCAAATATAGTTATATCTAGATTAGCTATCAATAATGGAATTTGAATTCAACCATTTTATAACATTTAGTAGTAATTTGTTAATTTGTTCATAATAATTTCACTTTAAGTAGAGATGAATGACATCTTAGAAACTAATAAAGACCAATATCTGTATATTATTTTTATAAAGGGGGAAATTATTGATGATGCACTTGGAGTACTAAAAAACTAGAATAATTTTGTCTTCATCGACAGAAGGATTCCAGTTTCAATGTGAGATGTTTTATTTGGGTAAATTCTTCTGATTGATTGTTTTTTATCAATGGGGGTTATCTAGAAAATACAAATGTTTGTTACACTATTGGGGTTAAAATTTTGAGATTTAATTATATTTACATGAAAATAAAACATTATTTTTTTTTCAAAAAGGATAAATATTTTTCCAATTCAATATGGATAATGGATGCATTGATCATTATTGGCCACAAATATTCCTTCGTAATTAGATTAATCTATTTGATTTCAATGAAAATTATTGATTACAATTTTTGATATATTTTTTGTTCATATATTTTTTTTCCTTTTACTATTTTTCACTATCTTGTGAAGAAGACATAGCGTCTTCTTAATGTAAAGTAGATAATTTAAGGGAAAAATATATTATTTCCAAATCACATTATCTTTATAATGTATAGTTTTCTAAAGAAATAATAAAACTATAATATTCCTAAAACAGGAATCCACTTCTATGATACATGAATGGCCTTCCACAGAGTCATCAATGGGTCACCAAATAACTTCATTACATTCCTTATGGTAAATAAATTCAATGGGTTGATTTATCTACATGGATAACATAATGTTATTATTATTTATTAGTGTTGTTTACTCAATGGGATCAACCAATTCAAAATTATTAAATAGAAAATTTGTTATATAGTTTAATTAATAGGATAATATAAAACATTTGGATAAACAACATCACATATTTAATGTTTTTACCTAAATCTAGTTGATAAGAAACAGATAGTCTTATCCATGTACAATTCAAGTATTTATGTGATTGATTTTTACTTCATTAATAGTTGTTAATTTTATAGTGATATATATACATAGGTACATTGTATCTATTTTATATCATATATTGATTTATTAAGAATCATAAGACTCTAAAATTGAACTTTTAAAATACAGTACCCCATAATTCACATCATTAGTGTATTTAATAACTAACTCTATAGTATGGGCACTAGTAAATGCATGTTGATGAAATTTCTTCTTATGAATATGCTAAAAGATTTATCTTGGTCAACCACTAAAAATATATTTCAAAAAAAACATCAATGTATTGGGTTCTAAAACTGATTTTTCTCGTATTTTCTATTCACTCTATTCATACACCTAAATTAATATCTTAGTGAGATAGATAATATCTCAACTGCAGTTAAGATGTAGAAAAATTCATAAAAGAAAAGTATAATCCTAGAACCCAGATACACATTTTATCGATAGAAATCAATTTTTCTAGTCTTGCATGATATATATAAGGGTCTAATGTTACAAAATAGGGAATAATCCATGTTTTGTTTCATAAAGGAAATGAACATACAGAATTCATTTGAGCATGCATCCATTTGATACATCTTAGTTGTATCTCTTTTTATATAAAACATATACTGCATTCAAAGGTGATTGATAATGGATCCCATGAGTTCTTTCCATATATGATGGTAATTCATGATTGATTTCTTATCTTGGATGATAGATAGTTACATCAAAACATAATAACTATTTTCTAGGGACTAATGAGTCATTTCAGGAAATTTAACCTTATCTTAGGATTTATATACCTGAGAGAACTATTCTAACGATTTATTTCCATAACTGTAAATATATAGTGACTTCATTAAATATATGTTGGTCTAAAAAATAAATCCATTTTTTTAATGTTAGTGGAAAAATTTCATTTTAACTTGAAAATATTTTATTACAATTTAGTTAAAAGGAATATGATGATTTTTGAGTATAATGTTTTTCATCATGAGCTCATTGGAGTGGGTAATTGAGGATTTGAATGATAATATATTTCACCATTATAAATGATCCCTAACCCATGGTGTCCATATTGGTTTCATTTTCTATTAATTCCATGTCATTTTTCATGATTATTAATTTTTATCCTAGGTTCATATATATCCATATCATCAATGGAATCTACCATGTATATGAAATTGAAATAGATACGTCACAAGTATGTATCTAATGATATTAAATTTTTTGTGGGTTGGTTATAATCCTCTTTGTTATGGAAATAATAATTCCAGAAGTGTTTGAGTTGACATTGGTAATATGAAGGGATATTATTCACCTAATTTTTATTGGTTATGATAGCTCCTTAACATGGATAACTATAATTATGATGATTATATATTTGGTATCATTGATTGAATTGTGGTTAGGAATGATTTATTTAGTAGATACTTATGTTTTATCTATGCCTTATTTATTAATTTCCTTACATATTATCATTACATTTAGGCATACAGATATATTTTACCTCTTACAAACATTCTTATTCTTATAGTGAAGTAGCCACAATTAATTATAGTTTTGTGTTTGCCAAAAATGAAAAATCATGATTCAACCATCATGTGGAGTAAATCATTAAGGAAAATGTATTATTAAATGTTAATTAAAACTTCAAATAAATAGTATACTAGTGTAATTGATTCTTCTGTTATAGTAAAATGATTCTTCAAATATCTACAGATATAATAAATATTTATATAGTACTGTAGAAGAATACTATTATATAAACCTACTAGAAATAACAAAAAGTGTTCTTATGGTAATTGAGATTTATATAAATAATGTTTTTCATTCGATATGGTTAAGGGATATTTAATTATAAATTATGATTATGGGGATGAAGTAAATGAAATTGATATGGAATGTATTTGGAAATAGAATCATTGTTATTTTGAGAATTATTATAAAAATATCATCAAAATAAGTATTCGTCAATTGCAATGATGTAGTTGGGTGATACATAGGAAAAAATTTCAAATTTAATCATACAGTTATAATGTAATGAATAAAATACTAATACTCATTGGGGGTTTTCAATTTAATGATATGAATTTATAACTCATTATATTGACATTCAATTCATATATCCAATGTACTCTCTTGTGGAAGATACATATTTATGGAATATATCTTTATTTTCCTTCTATAAATTAATTATTTGACACTATCTTTCTCATGGTGTTTTCTGTTTCAGAGGATGAGATAAATAATATATCTCAAAATAGACCTATATAGGTAGAGGAACAACCCATGAGGATTTTCCTAGTCTCTAATTGACCTAGCTAGTATATTATTATATTTGATGAATTTTTACTTCCCCATTTTGCATAAACTATATTAGTTTCACCACCTAATATTTTTTTATATTATACAACACTGTGATTCATCATTCCATGATGTGAATTTTTTTCCATGGATATATGAATCCATTGAATACATAGAAGGTTATTATAGAAATTCACTTTTGTGGAGGAATCATGTCCACATACTCAAGGAATCATTTCATCTTTCATTTATATACTATGCATCCCCCGCTATATCATCCGTAAAATTACAATGGTACTTAATTAAGAAAATCAGTATTAGAGGGGCTATCACCTGGGTTAGTGATTATGTGGACATATTCTTTAGAACCATGTTGGTTTTTCATATCTACGGGTTGTTTTGAAATCCAACTAGAGTCAAAAAAAATTACCTTAAATAACGTATGTTAATACCTCAATGAAAGGAGTTACTAATATTCATTATTTTCTTGGATTTTATAATCATTAATTTTGTTCCTTGGGTTGTCTAAATAAGTGGAATCAACTCTACAGAGATAAACAGTTTATTTTTTAAAAGATTTTGGTTGCAAGATATAATTTCTCATCAATTTAAGAGTTTAGGAATATAAATATATATATATTCTACGTAAATCCACTTTCATTCTACTAAAATAATGAATATTAATTTTATGTTATGTACTATTCTACATAAAATTTAAAGGATCATATTTATATGTTGTCGTAGAACCATGTTTATGTTATAAAAGAACATCCTTAGGTTCCCCCCAATTTTAATCAATCCTATGATGTATTTTATTCATTAATTGATCATAATCCTTATAAGAAATCATTTTTAAATATTTATTAATTATTATGTAAGTTTTGTATAGAATCTTTTGTGAGGACATTTGTGGTGAAGTAAAAAATGACCTCACTATTGTAGAGAAATCAATATGAATCTAAGCAATATCCTCATCAGAATAGTTAAGCAATTATATTTAAAATTAATATCAATCGATGGAATAAAAATAATCCTCTTTGATAGTGGATTTCTTGATATATATTTTTAATTATGTACATTAAAATATTTTATTAAATCTACTTGATTATCCACTTGAATAATATTAAATTGGTTGATCAGGAGAGAGTCCCCAATATCTTACACTTAATAATCTCCTAGTAATGATGTAAAATTGGAAATGGTAATAAATTAAGATGAAACACACCTTGAGGTTTCCCTAAGTCTACATTAGTGAATCCCCCTGCATTAGGGGGACGTATTAAGTCACCGAGAACTATTGATTGGTGTTTTGTTTTTTCACCAATATAATTTTCTCATTCTAGTAAATATTTTATGGTAATTGATTGTGATTACGGTGGAAAAAATAACTCTTCATCATGGTCTAGGTTTTCTCTTATAATTCCACTGAATAAATTTCTATCATGAATTTGTTATCCTTTTAGGTTTTATCCTACTACAATATATATGAATTTGGTTTTCAAGGAAAGGGATGCTAATCAATGTGGGTTGTTATGTGGTTTTCTATGTCACTTTCATCAATCATGAGATTTATTTCACATTCATAGCTTCATTGTGCTAGATTATGCTGATAAGTACATCAACAAGAGTATGATAAATTAATTCTTTAAGAATGATGTGATATCAATAGAAAATATTATATATATATATATATATATTATCCCCACATATAACCTGAAGTGATGAATTTATAGTCCATTTTTAGTGGTAAAGGATACTATCTCACAAGAGGGGTAAATTTTTGTGGTTCATATTCACTACACACATGAAAAATTAATTGTGTTGTGTGATTGGTATTATCTAGATAAATGACTTTAAACATGAAATCAATTTTTATTAGAGTTACATTTATTGATTCACCACCTTATGTAAATTTTCCAAATAAAAAATCATTGTCATTGAATTGGTGACATAGTCACCCTAACACCGTAAGATGTTCAAAATATTCCACATAATGAAGATTTAAAAAATTGAGATGATGTTGTTTTATGGACATGTTTTGATTAAATTAGGGTAACTATTTCAATTTCAATTCTTATTGAATGTCATATTTGGTACTTCTCATAAGTTACATGATAGTTGGTATTCTTTCATCGAGTAAATCATTCCACTGGATAGATGTGTTCTCTTCATACATTGTAATTGTTTAATATAATAGAACTAATAATGATTGTAATTTATCCCCAAAATATTGAAGATTGGTAGGGAAATTGAGAACATATTTTGTTCTATCAATGGATAAATTATATATTTGAGGGTTTAGTGAGGATCATTATATCTGGATACCCTATGATTGGGGAAATATTTCACTTGTTAATGATGGGTATCCTAATGTATCATTGACCAACTTCTCATGTACCACAACATATGACGGATACATCAACATTGTTTTGACATGGGGGATTACATTATGTATACGTTATACATAATTTCTAATAGGTGCTTAAAAATGAGAGTAATGGGAAGACCTATATTATATTATTATTATACAGTGTCATCGGGAGGACCTGAATTCATTCTTAATGATTTTTACAATGGAGGGAATGTATTAATGGCACCTTATTAGACATCTAACATTATGATCTTATTGAATTACAATATGCGTAGGTCCTTAATTATCATTATTATGACAATAACATTAGAAAAACTAATATTCAATGTAAATCCTAGCCATTAGATCAAACACCATACAAAGGGCCATAAAGAATACACGCTATTAATGAGTTGTCAAGGGTAATAACCACTAATCCTTATTTATTAAACAAATATTACCTCTAAAAAAATTTATGATCTGTAATATATGGAGTAATATTCTAATTTTCATAGGGAGGACCATTAAAATTAATACACTTCCGATGAACTATGTAGTTTTTTATCATTAGAATACATGGATGACCTCTATGAACATAAATAATTTCTATTAGTGATGGAGTGTGGAAATATCCACAAGAAAATATTAGTACACAATGAGGAGCCTCAATTATGTTTGAGTCAGCCCAAGATTTACATAAATATATATATAATACTCTTCTTCATATATTAGGGAATTAGAAATAAAAAAAATATTGATCCCATAATACATATAATGGGTGTATTAATGAGATATAAATCATATTTCACAATTGAGGAAAAGATGAACATCTGAGAATGAGAGATAAAAATGTAATATGAATATAGAAAAATAAAACATAAACTAAAAAATGGATAGGAACTCATGAATAATGACATATAATATTTGGAATAAAATAATTCATGATCTATAGTGGTGCAAAAACCTATGTAATCATGTGTCATGAAAACATGAGATTAGAATAAGTAATAAAAAATAAGGGATAAATCTAATTTATCAAAAGAGATGCATAAAAGTGAGACAACAGGAGAGACGAAACCCTTGATACCTGGCGACTGGGTAAATCTATCCCATATGAGAGGTTTGATCCTCTTATCTTTTGATTCTCGACATCTCCGCTCTCATCATATCTCAAAGGGCACGAAAAAATTTTATACTCTCAAACAGATTCCTGTACTCTGCCCATTGGATTTCATATTGGCTCTTTCGTTTTCCTGGAAAATCACATTGCACAACGTCTTGTTAGAAAGGGTTCTATGGCGCATGTCTCTACTTTAGATGATGTGATCTCACAATGGTTATAACTCTGAAAGAAGTCTTTCATCACCTGAATCCCCATATCCAAGGGTATGAAACCCTGTAAAATTTCTTAACATATTGTTCTTCTATCTAAGATATGGTGTTTTAGTGATTTTAAATGTGTCTCGTTGGGTAGGGGGTTTTCTATTTTCTTTTCCCTTATGCTGATCTGAATGGTCGAACATGGGGTTTGGATCGATAATCCATAATCTAGGAATGCATAGGATTTATGAATAGAGCCCAAATTTCAGCCCTTATGATTTTAAGGACTGTTTTTCTCAAGTCTGGATCAAGATTTATTGATTAAATTGGGTTTTATGGCACTTTGATATTCTTTTCGAAATTGCATCTCCAATACGCATTCCAATCTAAATGGACCTGGGCAATAGGAATGCTAGTTTTGGCCATTTTCCCAGAATTTTAGTTGAAATTGACTTAGGATTTACATTGATTGATAAGGTGATTCTTTCCACTTCTCACGATGAAATAAACTTAAGAATTGTCTATGAAAAACTGCATCCATTTTGTGAAATGTGATGCATGATATGACACTTCCAGTCCATTTTTCGATCAAACATGAAGTGTTCCAATTGTATGATGAAAGGGCTCGAGGAGTCTCAGTGTAAAAGAAATGAGAGACTCAATCCCACTGAAGGGAATACAGCAAATTTGGAACAACACCCAGGTGAACCCCATGCACCTTATTTCCAAATTGATCCCTCTAAAAATGTCTATGATGGGATGGCTCAATCTGAGTTGCAGAACCAAGGACATAATGTAGCTCATACTTTTATAGAGGATAAAGGATTCTCTTATATTACTCAATTGGATGGATCATGAAAAGTTAGCTGGGCTGATATTGCTGAATGTAATAATGAATATGAAAGAGGTCATTCTTTCAGGGATTCTTTGGTAATTTTCATAGAATGTGAAGGGAAAGAATCTAACTCTGAGGATAGTCAAATGGAGAGAGAGCTCTCAGCCCATGAAATGGTCGATGATAGGGTTAGAGAAGAGATGAATGCTCTAAAATTGAGAAAGGGTAAGGTAGTTCAAGATGCTGCAACTCAGAGAAAGTTAATTTAAAGATTGCAGTCGATCCAAATCACATGAAGTAGCTATTTCTACAGTCTATATTTGTGTTTCTAGGGACACATGTTGCCATGATCCTTCACTGCAGATTGTACTTATGATGTCCAGACACCCTACAGAAATACCAGATGAATGTAGTATGAGTCGACAGCCAAATAAGGCCCATGCCAACATGGTGACCTCGAGTAATTTCAACATAGAAGAGGTGGCACCGAAGAAGATAGACAAGACTGAAGCTACCATGCCAAAGGAATGACTGATTTAAATATAGAACTTGATATCACATCTAGAGAAGGTACTTTGTAATGTTAAAATTTTTATCACATTTTATATGCTCTCTTCCTATAGTAATGATGCTTGATCAAATGATGATCCCTCTGCTTCTATCATGCCTCTTATTGTTGCGGAAGAACCTTTGGATGATAAAGGTAATGTGTGGATACAAGAATGGTCTGGAAGAAGGGGTCGACACCCCCGTGGAAAAGGTGGGTGCCTACTTTACCACTGTATGAGAACCCAATCTAGAACAGGGTAATAGTTATTTTTCTGTCTTTCGGATGTACCGTATGGTCCTGCTTTGTAATCTCCTCTCGATGAATTTTTTGTTTCAATAAAGATGTCAATACACCTCAATGTTAAAAAAATTATGGGAAAATGTTATTGAAATCATAACATACACCAATGATAACCACTAATATAATCATATCACAATCTATCATTCTAACCATTTTCCCATTACATGGTGGACTTGGGAAAACGCATGAAACTCTATATCATTTTATACATTGGCCAAAATATTATTCCATACCCTTACCTCATGAGATATAAAATATTTTACAATATATTAGAGTTAAATTATATATCCAATGAAAACATAATGATAATCCAAAATCATTTATCTCAAAATAACATGAAAACTATCATTCCCTTGCCATGGATTAATTATCCCATGAGAAATAAAATATATTAATAAATATTTTTCCAAAACATGGTCATAATCCATCTAGAGAAAGATAATGAATGGGAATATTTGAGTATACCATGAATGAATAATAAGTATCTTTATTTTGTTATTCATCCCTTTAATAACCATATATTTCAATTTTTTATTAATAATATTTATTTTTATTTTATTATAAAACATTTAGTAATCATTATTGGTAAAAATTATTATTGTGGTGTTAACTATCACATATGTTTTTCAATAGCATTAATATACAAATTATTTTAATTTTTCCAATATAATATATTAATCATATATATAATGTTTATAATGATTTAATATATGTTATTTATATATTTATAGTGTCTCAGGGTTATTTCATGGAACTTATTGTGATGGTCTTCAATAAATTCGAAGAAATGTAATTTTTTGAGTCTTAACTGAATAGAATTTATCGATTTATTAGTTTTTATAGAGTAATATATAAACATTATATAATTATTAAAAGATGATAAATTCATCATAATTACATATCTTTACTAGTAAGTATACATTCATAGGAATTCAGGATTAAAATGTTATACTATTGTTATATAAGTGGGAAAACTATCTAAGAGAAGAAACAATTATGATGACTAAAGGAGTACGAACATGTTAATTGAAATTAATAATTTTGAATTTATAGATGAATTATTATTAAAAAATAATTTTTCCAAATATTTAACCAGATTTATGAATAAAATGATGAATTAGAAAAATGAAAATTAATTAGGAGAAAAAAACTAATTTTTAATCGTTGAAACATGTCCTTGACAATCTATTCAAAATGAAGATTGTTCTAGTAAATTTTGATTAAATAGGTAATGAGAAGTTGAATATTATTGTTAGGGAGCGAATTTTGCAATGGAGTTAAGATGAAATGATAAAAATATCATGGGTTATAGTGTGGGGTCCTTTTGTAGACTAGTTTATATTTTATTTTGAAAAATACTTACTCCTTAATTAATAATGTAGGAAATCAAAATGGACTTATAAGGACCTAACCTCGGAAAACTCAAAATTTAGTAAATTAATATATATCTCAATTTAATAATTACCAAACATATTTTCTGTATAGTTTTTAGAGAATTATTTCATAATTCATACCTCAAAATCCCACAAAAAAAAAATTTGATACTAATATTGTAATATGAATTTCGTCACAATATGAAACATTAAAAAAACATGCATTCTTTCTGTGATTAAATATCATGACTTTAAACGTGAATCATTCTTTTGCTTTACCAATCCATAATCACTATGTAACACTTTTTAAAATCATTAGTTAAGAAAATAATCTCAGTAAGGGGCCAAAAAAATAAAGGGATTCCTCATTCTATTAAAACTTATAAACATACCAAATCATTTTCACCAAGGAATTATTCTCATAAAAAATGTATCATATACATATATTTTGAAGAAAATCGATTTCCAAAAAACATAAAAAAAAAATAAAATAGAATAGGTAAATTGGGGAATTAATTACATAATATTTCATCCCTCATTTCAACTATATAATTTGTAACCCTCACGGCCACGTTACACTCAAACCTTCATAGCTAGCTTTTGGTTTAACAATCATAATTACACTTGTAATAACCCTTATTGAAAATTTCCAATATACTCATACCCAATGCATTGGAGGTAGATATTTATCTAATCCTTCATCATAAAAAATTATAATTCCATGAAAATATTCATAAAACCCTAATATTTGATTCATAAAAAAATTGCATTTGAATTTCGTAAAAATACAAATTTCGTAGAGGGGTTCTAAAGAAAAGTCTCTTAAATCAAGTTAATCATATGTAAAATGTCTTCTAGACTCAGGTATAATGGATTAAAGTGTTTTATTAATATAGTAAACAACCATATTAATATTTATAATTCCTTATACTGTCATATTATAACATCTTTTCACCCATTTATTAATAATATTTTGTTATTTTCATGGCATCGGGTGAGATTATTTCATGGTTACCGTGGTAATTTCATTATCATTTATCATGTCGAATATAAAAAAACCATATGTTCAATTAAATAGTATTTATATTTTCTAAGAAATTTAAATGACACTCTATCTAATTTTGTTTTTGGATATTTAGATGAATCATTAGATAAATAATTAATTAAAATGATTTATTTTCTTTTTCTAGTTTTTACGACCATCAATAACATAAATAATTTTTTAATATCATATTTATATATTGGTTATATAACTTTATATAAAATATAATATTGACAATAAATTCCGATTTAACAATAAAAAGTGTTTTATGACCATATTTGATGGGTTTTATGGATTGTGAATGTGTATCATCCATGATGGTGGTAAATTGACACATCACATACAATGTTATTATTCATTGTATTTATAGGAGAGGGGATGGAGTTTGATGGTGATATTTTGCATTAAAAAAAATAAAAATTTGACTATATATAGGATAATGATGTTTTAATTCCACATCGATAAGGTGAGGTGAGTAGATAATATGAAAAGAATATGAATTAAAAAGAATATAAATGAAAATGAAAGGGGATTTTACTTATTGAATTATTCTCCTTGATTACCTAGTTAAAGAACTTATTTCAATCCTTTTAGTGATACAAAGATATATTTTATGTATGTAAGAGTATTGGGATGGTAATATTGTATTAATTAAATAAGATATAAGGATTTGAGGCACGAGGGTAAGAGGTTGTGAGGGGTGGTACTAATAGTGGTGGAGAGAGGTGGTTTTTATTATAATATTCATTTTATTATTCTTTTAGCTAAAAAATATGAATATTTAGGTAAATTTCACTAAATATAATTAAATAATTATATATATCTTCAGATAATGGGCTTAAATTATCCTTACATCATCAATGACTCAATACTTTATGTATTTATCTTATAACAAATATTACATGATTTCTGAATTCAAAAAATTTCATCTATTTTTATAAAATATCAAAAATTCATCAACATAATATATTAATAGGTTTAATAAAAATATTGACTCCATTTTTTGAAAGAAATTTTCCATATATATGAATTTTTTTTTAATTAAAATCCTCAATTATTCAAACAATAGAAAATTTAAAAATATTACTGATTTTATGACATGTTGAAAAATTAATTATTTTCACTTAAAACTATCTTATATTAATAATTAATAAAATATTATTTTATGAATTTATTTAAAAAAAGATAACTTTTATTTTAAATCATTATTTTAACTATAAAATTTTAAAATCAATTGTGGGTCACAAAAATAAAAATATATTATTTAACATTTTAAATCATTGTTCTACTTGATCCATGATATATAAAATATTTTCATTTATATGATACATAAAATTTATTTATATTTTGATAGGTGAGGATATTATTATATTTTTATAGATTCTTCAAATTCTATAAATACCAATTATTTCATTATATATTTTTAAGAAAATTGATTAATTAATTATATAATGAAAAATATATATTTTATAAGTGCCTGATTTGTAACATTTTCCTCTCCTTAAAGATATTATGTCCTTAAAATTTTAATTCACTTATTAAACAAGTGAGGATAATTTTTTCTAATAGAAGTTTCAAATTCCCGTTTTCTTTTTTTAACTATGTGGTTCCTCTTAAAAATGTCAACCTGAAGAATTAACTTTTTCTGGAATAATTTCTCAAAACCATCCAGACTCAAAAGAGGTTTCACTTCATAATAATGGATCCCGTCCCATAAAACTAAATATATTCTCAAAACATGAGATGAATCTGGCATATACTTTTTTATCATCGAAAAATAAAAAAAATCTACCTCAGATAAACATTGAGGTAAGTCTACTTAGAATGAATCTTCTCCAACATTCTCCAGGATTTGAAAAGGTCTAATGAACCGTGGAAAAGAAATTCATTTATCACAAAAAAATATTACACTTTTCTATGGATTTATTTTGAGGAAGACAAGATAACCTACCTCAAATTAAATGTCTTTGGTCCGGTTTTCTATATAATGTTTCTACCAGCTCTAACCTTTCCTCATTTTTTGCTGAATAATTTATGGTTTCTAACCTACATCCTCTATTAATTCTTATCTTAAAAAATTCAATTCACTGAATTCAACCCAAAATAATGTAATATGACACATGTTCCCATATAATTCCTTAGAAGGTGACATCTTTATACTATAATAAAACTTTTATTTTTTTGATAACTCATCTAAAGAGTGGTGAATAAGGCAAAATCCATATTAATCCACTTAAAAGCATGAAAATGTTTTAAAATTTAGGAATTGTTTTCTCGGTCTATCCATCGAATTTAGGAGGATGGTTTTATTAAAATTTTAATTAGTTACCAATGACTTATGATGGGGTTTTCCAAAATTATTAATGAATATGGGATAATTGTTAGATGCAATGGAGAGTGGAACTCCGTTTAACATTACGGTATCTTTGAGTTACAATCATGAGATTTGGTATAAAGACACAATATCAATAATAGGAATAAAATTTGTGTACTTATTTATTCAATCAAGAATAACACATATTTCATTGTTACTCCGAGAAGTATTCGGTTATCCCACCAGAAATTCAATAGATATTTTCTCTTTTCTCCACTATGGCACTAGAAAAGGATGAAGTATCTCCATTGGTAGTATTCTCTCTACATTAATGAGATGAAAATAGTGATAGTTCCTTGTAAAATTAGAAAAATTCCATTTCATTCCATCGCATCAATAATAATCCATATGGTCTATATATATCTCAGTGCCACCATGATAAACTAAAAATGAAGAACTACAACCTTCACATAATTTTTTTCCATCTACATAGATTCATAAAGAACACATAATTTATTTTTAAATCTCAATCCATAATCATTACCATCATTAAATTTATGAAATTTACCATTCATAACAATTCATCAATTTTATGTTACTCATAACATCAATCTTCACTTACATAATCTTATCTAAGAGTGGTTATTGCACCAACACCTTGAAAAAATAGTGTAATTTTCTACACAAACAACTTCTAAGCCAAATTTTTTTAAATCATTAATCTAGGTGTCACGTTATAAATAGAACACGGTTAATGTGGCAATGTGTTTTCAGCACAATTCATCTGCCAACTTTTTTCTTTTACAAGATGTAAATTAATCATTAAATTATATTCCTTTTCTAGTTACATCCATCTTTTTTGCACTTGGTTCAATTCATTGTGAATAAATATGTACATCAATCATTTATGGTTAGTATATATTTAAAATTTGGTTCTATATAAATGATGAATCCAAAATTTTTATTGAAAATAAAACAGTTTCTATTTCCAAATCATGTGTTGGATAATTTGACTCATAAAATTTATGTTTTCTTGAAGCATAATCAATTTCATGATAATTCAGTATTGGAACACATTAAAGTACTTTCAACAAAGCATAACTATTGTTAAAATATCAACATTTCTAGAAGGGAAGGAAAAAATGGAAGCATTTACAAATATTATTTTTAGTTCCTAAAAACAAACATTTGAGACTTATGTCCAAATTAATTTCTTCCCTTTTCATGTTAACATTGTTTTCGGCCTAGATAATCACGAACATTTCTTAACAATCAATCAGTAATATCCACCTAATCTTTGAAAAATATAAATCATAGTCTCTTTTTTAGGTCATGGCCATTCATAAAAAATTATTTATACAAATCTAATATTAATCCATCCTTTTCGATAATGTTCAAAATGAATGATTTTTTTATAACAAACAAATCACATTTTCTAAATTTTACATAAAACATATATTTATGAGGGTTTATTGATCAATACTTAAATGTTTTCCATAATCATTATAACATTTTTAAAACACCCTAACATCATCAATACAAACAACAACAAAAACTATCCAAATTTAAATGGAATATTTATTCATAACATCCATAAATACATCATGGGAGTTTTCCTAACCAAAGTTAAAAACAACAAACACATATTCCCATATCTAGTACAAAAAACTTTTATTTTAATGTAATACTCCATCACCTTTATCTGATGGTACACAAACCTCAATTCATTATTATAAATAATGAGATCCTTTTAGATTAAAAAAAGTTAAACATATAAGTAAATGGATAATAATTCTTATCAGTAATGTTATTTAATGATATATAATCATTTAAAAGACTAGTAGAGCCACCTTTTTTACAATAAAATTAAGAGGATCCCATATAGAAGTGATAGGATTATTAAAAAATATCTTTAAAATAACTCCTGCAACTTATTTTTCAATTCTCAAAGTTCATCTTGATAAATTTGATAAGGGGGTTTTGAGATTTTTTAACGTTAAGAACTATTTCAATAGTAAATTTAGCATCTCAATTTGGTGTAAAATAGTAAAACTCATCATAAATACATCCAGGTATTCTATTATTATTGTAATATCACTAATTTTAAAAGATCAAGTCTTTAATGAATATTTTAAAGATAACCTTCATTTCAATATTTTAGTAGTTTCTGAGATTCATAATATGGTATCAATAGTATGGGTTTACTCAAGTATTAAAATAGAACCCCTTTATAAAATGAACATTCATTATCTCAACAATAAATCATACCATGATAAATAAAAATCCAATGTATACCCCAAATAACATCAAACTCTACATAGGTATTGACAACATGACATGCATGTAATGTATTTCAACATAAAAAAACATTAATATTATTATATTGTTAATATCATTGATATTTCCCTATTGTGCCTTCACCATAAGTTCTGATTTCATTTCATGATGATAAATGACATATTTACAAGAAAATTTCTCATAAATAAAATGAATGTGCCAACCCAATATCAAAGAAGACATTATAAAAATTTGAGTAAACAAAAATTGAACATAATACCACGTCAATGAATGGTGAAACATCCTCCAAATTAGTCATAGAGGATTTCAGTTTGAATTTCTTCTTATAATATTGATGTTTCCCATCATTCATCTATTTATTTGGGAACCTATTTTAATAATGACCCATCTCACAACAATTAAAACACTTTAAATTTTTCTTATCAGATGTTGAAATATCATCACAATAATCTTCTGTATTGTAATCATAGGTCATATGTCCAAACTAACCACATCAAAAACACTTCTCATATTAGTTACAATGTGACCATAGGTTGTTTTTTCCACAATTACCACAATTTGAAAACACAATTTTCATACATTAAAATTTATTTTATTGACAAATACCCATATCATTCCATCTAAATATTTTATTATTATTATTTTCAATTTATACATAAGCATCCGAAAATTACATTTCTAATCTCTCAGTAAAATGAAAAAGTATCTCATAAAATTTTTATTCATGGGAGGAGAGATCCCTTTTGTATCTTGGAATCAATCCTGAGTAAAAATGATTTATTTAACTATCATGATCCCAAATTATATTATCATCATACTATGTAAAATGGGTGAATTATCCATCATGCACAACCACTGAATATTGATCATTTTTATTCAATTCATGTAATTTATTTTCCACCATATATAGAACCACCATAGTAAAACTATTTTTTATGGAATATGTTTTTAAATTCATCACATTAGGAGGCATCAATATCCTCACTATCCCAATAATTGTTGACCATTTACCACTAATGGTCAACATCACCTTCAAAACGATAAACAGAACATCTAAAATTTTGATTATCTAAACACCACAGGATATAGGATATTATTTAAATGGATTCAATTCCCCTTTTATCCCCCACTATTTCATAAGATCTACCACATACTGAAGGGTGTTTCATAGTAAAATGTTCTTCTATTGTCTTGTTCCTTTGTGGTATTTATGGGTTTTCTCATACCTGTATACCAAAACCTTTTATAGTATTCTACAATTGATCTATCTTTTTCACAAATTCATATATCCTAATTCCCACAATTATAGTTTATGGATTAAAAATGATATCATCCCCTCACCACCTTCTTACTTTTTCTTCCCTATTTCCTCTATGGAAAACCATTCTGAACAGACATATTGCGAATGAAAAATCATGATTATAATAGAATACTATATCATTTCTAATTAACCATTGTGAAAAAAATAATTTATAGTATTATATTAACATAATAATAATCATTCAAGGTATCTAAAGAATGATCTGATACTAACTACAAGACCCTATCATAAACATCACATAATATAGTAAATTCATTTTTATAATTCAATTTGTTAAATTCACAAAATATAATTTTGTTTTAGATTTAACAATAATATGTTAATATTATATATATGACAATCTAAAAAACAAAACAAATTTCATACTATTTTTATTTTTTTAATATGAAACATTAAAAAAAAACACACTTTCTTTATGTGACAAAACATTGTGAATTTGAACGAGAATCCTTTATTTTATTTTAACCTTCCATAAACCTAGTGGAAATTTTTGGTCAAAACATTGGATGGGATAAATAATCAGTTAATGAAATTAGAAAATAAATGAAATCGTTATCCCAGGAATACTTATGTGTATATGAAATCATTTTCACAAGTGAATTCTTCTCACCCATCATGTATCATATACTTAACTTGTAAAGACAACATATTTCCATTAAATATACAAAAATAAATAAAACTATATAGGTAACATATGGAATTAATTACATAATATTGCATCCCAAATGAATACCATATGGTTTTTAACACTCACGACTACCTTTAGTATAACCCTCCTGGCTACCTTATGGTGTAACGATCACGGATACACTTGGAATAACTATTATTATCAAATTCCTATATAAAAATAGAAAAATTAAATTTGAAGGAGATATAAGAAAAAATATTAATCAAACAATCCCAAGATACAGATCATAATCATAACACTATAACACTAACATCATAAAAACATTCAATTTGAATTTTCTAAAAATATAAATTTTAATAGAAGATATAATAAGAAATGTACCCTCCAGTAGGTTATTTTTAATTCAAACGTGTCGAATTTTTTTTTATTATTTAAATATTTTTCTAAATTTATCAAAGAACGGTATTAATATTGATAATTCATTATAAAATCTTTTTATAGAATATTTCCACTCATTTAATAATAACGTATTGTAATATTCATTTTTTGGGGTGAGTTTATTTCATGGATCCCATGGTTGTTTCATTATGGATTATCATATTGAATGGATGAAAGACTATAGAAGCTGAATAAAATGGTATTAATATTTTTCCATTATTTTAAATGAACCCTATATCATTTTTTTCATATTTTATAATGAATCATTAGATAAAACACTAATTAAATTATTTAGTTTATTTTGGTAGTTTTTATGACCATCATGAAATAATATAATATTATTTAATATGTTCTTTATATAGTGTTTCAAATCAATTATATAACATATATTATTTATAATCAATCCTTATTTAACCATAATAATTGTTTTATCACCATCCTAGAATGCCAAAATGGAAAATGAATGTGTATCGTCAATGATGGTGGTAAATTGACACATCACGAAAGATGTTATTATTTTTATAAAAAAGGCATATGTGAAAGTGCTTAATGATTCATTATTACATAAACATGATAAAGTTAAAGTATATATAAGATACCAGATTTCTCATACAACCTGGATAATGGAATGTGAGTATAGAATAATAAAATAAAAGGAATTGAAACGATAATAATATAAAATGAAAGAGGATTTTACCTCTTGAATTTTTCTCATTTTAAAACACATTAAGAAAATTGTTTTTGGTATTTTGGATATACTATATGTTTTTTGGAATTTTAATAAGGCTTGTTAAGGTTATTTGGTATACATTAAACAATCTACAAGGATTTGAGTTCTAAAGAAATTTGAATGTGAGGGGTGGTGTTTATAGTGGAAGAGAGGGTGTTTTTTGATTTTAATATTCATTAGTTCATTATTGTGGATCAATAATATTAGTAGTTATATAATTATCAAAAAATATAATAATATATTGTAAAATAGTATGAGATTATGGGCTTACATCAACCACACATCATTAAGAAATCATAATTCAGGTATTTAACTTATATCCTTAATTATCGCATTTCATTATTCTTCAATTATTAAATTATTTAGGAAAAATACTGAAAATTCACCGCTACCATTTTTTATTAGTATAATTAATAAAAGAAATACATTTTTTTTTGAATTTTATTCTTAATATGGAAAATTAAATTTATATTTAAAATCCTCATTTACTAGAAAAATATTAATTTTAAAATTACAACTGATTTTATAACAGTTTTAAATATTACAGAAATTATCTGAAATTACTCTTGTAATTATATAAAATTATAATAATTTATGATTCTATTATAGGAATATTAATTTTCTTTCAAATTATTATAATATATATATAATAGAATATAAAAATTTTCGTGTCACAAAAATACCGGCACAAATGTTACCATTTCCAAAATAACTATAAAATTAATCAATGATAAAAATATATAATATTTTATCATATTAGATACATAAATATTACATATACATTCAGAGGTGAGGATAAAATTCTAATTTTATAGTCCTTTATTTCTATAAATTCCACTTATTTCATTATACATTTATAATGTAGATGAATATGTAATTCCAGAATGAATGAAATAATATTATACATACCACGGTGGTAATAGGGATCTAAATAAAAATATAGTAATTGAGATAAATAAGTGAGGTATATAATTCCATCAGAAAATAATAAGTGATAAATTTATTTTCCTTTTTACGCATCATCCCTTAATTTACTCATTCTAATTTATTTTTCAATTATTGTGAAATGACATAATTTATATTGTTATCTTATTTTTATCAATAAAAATATAATATAAATTAATAAAAAATTGTGATTTTCTTAATAAAAATATGAATTCTATTTTATTGGGCTAAAATTATAAATGTTATTAGTTTTTTTGAATAATAAATACATAAGGCATTTAAATTTTGTTAATACAAATATATATTTTGGAAATAAGATTTATCCTTGTTCAAAATAAAAATTTACTATTTATTTGAACAGTAATTTATTTTCTTATATAAATATTTAATTAAAATTAAAATTTAATAATTATTATTATCCGGTACTAATAAATGTAATTTATAAATAAAAATTATCTATAATAAGGAAATGAAATTCCTCTAAATCTTACACATTTTTAAACAAATACATTTGCATCCCATTATTTATCTTTTATCTATCCAAATTCATGAGGCAATTTGTATTAAAATATTTCACTAAGTTTTATAGAATATAATAATATTATTAATAAATTGTTCGTAATGTATAAAAACAAAAAATTTAATAAAAAATTATTATTACTAATTTTTAAATTTTTATTCAATTACATGACTATTTATTATTATTGAATTATAATAAAATTATTTTATTATATCAATATACCTATTTTAAACAATAATAAAAAAATTCAATATCCCCAACAAATGTTTATGTAATGCCTATATATCAAATATATATATGAATGATGAATTTACTAAATTACAATAAATAACATGTCATACATCCCTAAAATCCTTCTTATCATTAATTTACAAAATTCTTCAATTTCCCAATTTCATTCGTTAGATTTGTATTATTCCCATATTTATAATTTTTGGTATGATCCATGGAACAATCACTTGGTTGATGATTTCATTTTTTTTCTTTTTCTTCTAGTTCTATTCCACATATATTTTACTTATTTTTGTATCATGTTTCACTTCCAATATGTATTAATGATTATCTATTATGTTATTACATATCACAACAATATATATTATCATTTGGTTTAGTTTTTGGCAACATGTATTAGAATATGTGAAGAATACAATAATTATTTAAAGTTAATTATTTACTTAATCCAGGGGTTGTAATATTCTACCCCCCTATTTAAAGAGTTTATCTATTGATATTTTACTACTCTAATTAAAATATTTTGATTCCCATTCATCATTATATCATCAGGTTCCCATATTACATCCTAAAAACATATGATTACTCCATAAAACATGAACTCTATAAATGATCTTTGTTTTTAGTTATCTATATTTATAATACATGATATCAACCATTTTTCTATATAATGTATACTATGTTATAATTATACTAACTTATATTTTAATACTTAGGAAGGTTCATGTAAAAAAATCATCAATAATGACACATAAATTCAATCATGAATGTTGGTGAGATTTTTTGGATATTGTAGAAAATAATATACCATCCCCACAAGATTAAATCTTTCTAATGGGCCATTATATCTAGGTCAAATAATTAACATCTTCTTAGTCTCATGAAACTCTACCATGGTGATATTCAAAGGAATACCCTATAAACAATTTCAAAATCCTAATCACACTGACTATTACTAGTGTAACTCTCATCCCAACATTGTGGAGTATTAATATGTCAAAAACATTGTTTACTAATATATAAAATTTCAAGAGCATGATATGATCCCATTAGATCACACATTCCAACATTATCCTTACATATTTTAGTTCTAAACCTCTACTCATTAATATCCTTATGTATTTCCATTTCATTTCTATAATGAATTTTTTATATTATAAATCTATCAAAAAATATGTGTTAATGCAATAGTCATTTGAAATCCCATAAACACATCATTAACATGTCTTCTAGACAATGAGTGGAACATTCATACTCACGATCAGTCTAATAATGATTAGTAATGATAAAGGTGAAATAAATATGCAACAAAAGTTGAAAACATTTTTTGAACATATATGTAAATAGAAGGTCTTAATTATTATAAAATGGAATGAATTACTTTGTGTAACCATTCTTATTTCTGTATGTATATAAAAAAAATTCTAATTAGGAAAAAAATCATCTAGAGTATTAATGAAATCATATATCATAATAAGATCATAAACTCTAAACCAACTGGAATTTGAGAATTTGAAATATTTTAATTTCGTCCCAAGAAATACATGGTGATGTTATACCATAGAATTATCAGTATGGGTAGTGGTTACATCAACCCTGTAGAAATATGACATTCATCCTTGAAATATTATAAAGTAATTGATCATCATACATTCTTTGAAATGTCTATATTCATGTTATCTAAAAAATGATTCATGAGATTTTATGAGTCTTTTTTGCATCAAGGGGGATAACAAATGATGATATATATTCATTATGGAATAAATCCTTTTCAAGTATGATAGTATTGGGGAACACAATTGTTTTTCGAATATTATTATTACTTAATTATCCTTCTCATGCTATTGATTATTTCAATCCTACATCCATTCCTACATATCCTCCTCCAGCGCCTCATTGATTTCTTTATGTATAAATAGATGAAAGGTGATGTCGTGGGTGCTTTCAAATGATATGTCATTGTTGGGTACATAGATGTAGTAGAGTGGTTGACAAAGGTCGTCTCTTAAGGGAGGAAGTATATTTAACGACATATTAAAGGTATTTGGAATGTAAAATAAAATGAAATAAGAACACTAATTAAAATAGTGGGGGGTTTTATCATTTATAAATTTAAAATATATTTTCTGGAAGAGGATTAAATAGTTTTTGTTTTTATTTTTGAAATGAAGTTTGATTTAAAATACCCAACCAAAAGATGTTTTTTAGAAAATATTTTAATGTCGTAATAGATTTAACTCTACCTCGTCAATAATTTATTAATCCCTATCATTTAAATTAATATCTAATTAATTATGATCCCTCTAATTTCTTAAATCCTGAACCCGATGAGATTTAACTTTACCACAAATATGGTGTTAATTAAACTATAAGATATATTTGAAACACGAAATCGTGGAACCCTACTTTTATTAATATTCCAAATATTGCTTATGTTCAGTAATAAATAAAATAACATGTCTATTCTATAAAATTAGGATGAATTGAGCTTAGGGATTAAATTTGAACTCTAAAAATTTGTCTAGTGTGGTCAAGTTTTACAAATTATTATTGCGCTCTCACAATTTACACAAATTTTTGACCTATCATGTTTTTTTGTGAGTGGTTCTATTTCATACATAGATTATTCTAATATAAAAGATCAATTAAGAGGTCATATTATGCGAAATTAAGTATCTCATTGATTAAGAATAAATGAATGAATGAGGTTAGAGGTGGATAGATTACTAAAATGAACTACGCTTCCATGGGCGTTGTAGTCATCATAGAAACGTGTTGCTTTCGCAAATATTTAGAAAGGTTATAACATAATATAGTTTCAACTCGTGAATTATAGACAAAATTAAAAGAATAATGAATAGTATAAATGATCAAAATAGAGTAAAAAAATAAATTAATGAATAATTATGGAGTTTATTACATAGGAAAAAAATACCACAACACGAAGAAAGATAAGAAGTCTTGGTATAATACAACCTTACTTCACGAGCTAACATTTTTTAAATATTTGGATAATTGGAGTGGATCCAATTATCCTTTCCCCTAGACATCCCAATTCATGTCCCAACCCCACCAAATGTGAAAAACTCCAATTTAAAAAAAAAATCAATTCAAAATTTGACAATGTGGCCCATTTGTACCAACCAAAGGCATGATTTAGCTCCAATGTCCTAAATTAATTTTGTATCCCATTATGTCTGGAACATATTAAAAAAACTTCAGTTAAAATAATACACATCTAAATATTAATCCCTTTATATTTGGTTATTTTTTTTGAAACCTTTAACCAACACCATGATACAAAATTTACACAGGGCACCCAAATGAAAATCTAAAATATATACCCCAGAATGTTGTCCCCTCCCCCACACATAAAATAATGTATTATCCTCAATGTGAACTATCATATGATATATGCACATAAAATGTATAATTTTAAATAAGACAAAGAATATATAAGTTAATGGGTTAGGAATTTCCTGATATGATGAAGTGATGATGGGGTCATGTAGTGTGATGAAATCCACTGTATCAGATGGAAGTCCCTCAATATATTTCATCAAACATTTCCCATTGACTGTAAAGTTCATTACCGTGTCCTCTTGCATTATCTACACTGCACCATAATTAAAAAAATTAGATACAATATATGGATCTAACCATCTTGAATGTAACATACAAGACATCTGCTTCAGTCATGAACTATAGATAAATACATTCTATCAAACATGAAATTACCTATTTTGGATAATTTTTTTAATGAGATGCGTTGGATCATTCCTTGTAGTGTCTTCAGATCACATATGAAGATAATTTAATCAATTCAAGCTCTTGAATTTTCATCTTATTTTGTATTCCATCTTGGGACAAATCCATGTTGCATTTATTTATAGATAAATATTCCCGATGCTCAACATCAACGTGAATACAAAAATAATTTCCTAAAACAATTCGAAATGGGGACATAGCGATGGGATTTTTATATGTCATCCTATAATCCCAAAGCACATCATCTAAACAATTTCTCCAATCCTTCCTATTTGGTTGCATGATTTTCTCCAAATTCTGATTCAACTCACAATTCAAAAACCACTGCCTGGCCAATTTTTTGGGGGTGGTATGGTGTTAATGTTTTGGGGGACACCCCATACATCCAAAATATTGAATAAAAAGTCTAATTATGGATGTGTGTCCCTTGATCACTGATGATGGACTTAGGTACTCCAATCCTACAAAATAATGTTTTCTTTAACAAATTCAAGAACAACATGGGAATCAACAGTCTTATAGGCCTTAACCTCCGCCCATTTTCTCATATAATCAACGAAAACAAAAATATAATGGAAAGAAAATTAACTAGGAAATGAACCCATAAAATTAATCCCTTAAAAATAAAAAATATCACAAAATAATATGGGTTTTTGGGGTGTCTCATGGCTTCAAGAAAAATTACCAGTGTGTTTGCAACATGATAAAGATTTAAATACACATGATAATCATGGAATAAACTAGGAAAATGCAATCTAGAGTCCAAAACAATCTTAACATCACATCGGGGTACAAAGTGTCCTCCTAAAGAAAGTGTATGACAGAATTGCTGATTAGACTCAAACTCATGATCCAGAACACACATCCCAATAACATGGTCTCAACACATGTGTCATATGTATGGATCATCCCACACTTAATATCAAGACACACATTTTAATTTTGGGAGTTGATGTTGATTTAAATTTTCAGGGATTTCATATGAAACAAGGTAGTTCACTTAATTAGTATCCATGGAAGCATACATCAGATGGAAAAAAAGAATCACATCAGTGATAGTTTCCCGAAGTGGTACCTAGTCTAAGGTGACATACCCTATTGTTTGAGTATGTCTATTATTGTGGTTTTCCAAATGTTTTTCTGACCCCTTCTTTTCCTTTATCTCAATATAAAATTCCTAAAGATGAATCATCCATTAGATTTTCTTGTGCTTTGCATTCGGCTTCTTCATGAGGTACCTCAGAGATGCATGGTAAAAAACAACTACTTTAGAGCCCAATAAATATGAATAAAATTTATGTATATAAAATATATAAAAAAACCATCATATATGGTTTTTATTTCAATTTGGAGGAATCCAATGTTCTTGAAGCATACAAGATAACATGTGAACGTCCATCCACCTTCTGAGATAATGCATCTCCAACCACGAAGTTGGAGGATTCACACATAAGTTCAAAATGATGATTCAACTATGGGGGCTGTATGATTGGTGGAGTGGTCAGAAACTATTTTATCTCATTAAAGGAAGTCTTACAAGAAACATTTAATAGAAAATTAGTATCCTTTTGAAGTAATCGTGACATGGGAAGAGCAATCTTACATAAATCATTGATGAAGCACTGATAAAATCATGATTTCCCTAGAAAAGATGTAACATCACGCATAGATGAATGATTTGGTAGGGAAGAATTAATGTCTACCTTATATATATCAACCTCTGTACAATGTTTTGACACTACATAACCCAATACAATTTCATGTCATACCAGAAAATGTTACTTTTCAATGTTAAAGACCAGATTATTCTCAATAAAATGACTCAAAACCATTCCCTAACTAGAGATACAATCATCAAATAAATACTCATTCACTATAAAATATTCCATAACTACCTCAATGTAGGTCTCAATAAAGTCACCAAAAAATTCTCTACATGCATATATGGAAGGTACTTGTGGAATTGAAAATTCCAAGTAACATCCTTTAGTAGGAAAACATACTGAATGGGCAAGGGGTGGTTTTATTCTTCTGATCATTCGATGCAATAGGAACATGAAAATATCCATAAAATCTATCGAACAAACAATAGTGTGCTTTCCCATCAAGTCTCTAAAGAATTAGACCAATAAATTGGATGAAAAAATGGACCTTGCATGTAGATTTATTTAGTTCCCTATATTTAATACACACACGCCAACTGTTGTTGACCCTCATTGAAACTAACTCCTCTTTATCATTTTTGACAACAGTAACACCAGTTTTGTTCAGCACAACCTGAATAAGACTCACCCATTAAGAATCTGATAAAAAAATGTTATAACTTCCTGAAGAAAATTTTCAACTTCATTTTTAACAACATCCAGAATAGTTGAATTTAGTATCCTTTGTTTCTACCTAAAAGGTTTATACCCATCCTCTAATATAATCCTATGATTGAAAATTTAGGGGTAACACCTGATATATCAGCCAATGTTGAATTGATTTCTATAATGTTCACCCTCAAATGATTCAAAAGTCTTTCATCATGTTCAAAAGGGATATTGATAGAAAATATAACATGTAATTTATCACCACGTATCATGTATGAGTATTTTAGATTTGGTGTAAATGGATTGACTTCCAATGTACGGGGTGATGTATGGATGGATAAATTGAAGTAACTGAAATATGTTCACAATGAAAATCAGTATCAGAATATACATCATCAAAATCAAGGAATAAAGCGTCAAATCCATCATCATACTCTACAAACATTTCATAATCAGGTTGTACATGATAAAAATATAAATATTTTACAATTTAAAAATCAATTCTAAGAGAGTATTGTTCATTAAAAATAGTTTTGGATGTACACTTAGACATCAAACTAGATCCAATACTCATAATCTTTCTATGAATTGGACAAAAAAAATCGATGTTGTTTTTACATAGTGGTTCAAAATGGGAGATAACAAAAGAAGAATGGACCTTGGAGGGGTACATCATGGAGTATATAACATTAAATATAAAAACATTATATATAAACTACATGGAAAGTGTAACCTCATAGACATTTATAACCATTTTAGTATTTTTTAGGAAAGAACGATATTTGTTAATGGGAGAAAATGAACTTACCTTATGATCATCCATTTTAAGCATGTAGAAATCTACTAGAGAGATCACATATCTTACCTGGACAAGTACTTCCAATAGGACTCCCAATGGATATTTTGTAGCTTTATTTTCCAACTGCACTATAACAGTCAATATTTACAATTCACCAAACTACAAAAAATATAATATAGAGTGAGGCATCACATTTACGGAATCTCATTATTCACAAAGTGAATTGGAAATGTGTAACTCCACTATGGTGCATCTGATGGTGAATTTCCCAGGATCATTTCACTTTGTTGGTGTTACTAGAGTTGGTTTAATAAGTTTGGACACATTCTATCCAATATTGGTCCTCTCATTTCCCATGATCCCTCTTTGATTGGTATAATGTTCTTTTAAAAAAAATTCATACCGTTTAATTTTCTTTTTTTATTAATGTTGAGGGATGTTGTTCGTGATATGCTTTAATTTGTCCAAAACATCTTTTTGCATCACCTCTTCATCCATATTCATGGTTTTCTAAACTCTATTTTAATATGGAAGGGGCTTAGGAGGAACATCATCAATCATATTCTTACAATTAACTTTCTCATCGTGTTTCTCAATAGATGGTATGTAATGGGGATTCTCTGGAGATGAGGTGAATCCTGGTGGAATTGAAGGAATAGATGTATCACTCATTTTCTTCCCACATATCAATATTATGAAACTAACATTCTCTTGGGATTTGAAGTAGTATGTGAAGGATGATTTTTGGAGTTCATACTTACCAGTTCATGGAGGGAGGTGGAAATTAGGCTCATTTAGGTCTTCAACTCCCTCATCTCCAAACCTTGACTCTTTATCTCAATATATTGAATAAGAATAATTGGAATCAAAAGGTCAATAGTTTTTGATATATAACATGGGTGGGGGATGACCTTTTTTGTTGGCTTGTTGATTCCTGGGATTCAAATAACCAATGGTGTTGTTGGAAACCCTGTTGGTAAGCTAGAGTCTAATAGATGTTTTGCAGAAAAGGGTGCCTTTATTGTTGTCCAGATCCATACCTCATTTCTGGTTGTTCCTTCCACCCTAGGTTGTATGATGTAGAAAATGAATCAATATTTTTTGTGGATATGTATGTTGTTAATTCTTATATGTTCTCCCTAAGAATATTGATGCATAATCCTCCATCTCTTGTAGTTGCGGGCAATAGTCAGATGGGTGGCATGTCTTAGTGAAAATGCCATAAGGCCTTGAATGATGGGGTTGGGTTGTCTTTTGAGCCCAAGCAATCTTTCTCACAATAGTTATCAATTCATCCAAAATGGTATCGGTCAAATGAATTAAAAGAGAACATGGGGTTACCTGATGTAATCCCCTAACATGTGGTGTACCTCGATCACCAAATTTTTGGGTGTTTTGGGCCATTTTTTCAATTCATTCACATAATGTTACTTGTGTCGTGTCCACCAATGCTCTTATATCCTTGGAAACCACCATGTTCTTCTCTATCGGTTTGATTCCTTCATAGAATTACTGGATGAGGTGTTACACACTGATTTGGTGATGTGGGAATCTTGTACAAATCTTATTAAATCAATCACAGTACTCATATATTTACTACCCTTGTTCTGGCATGATTATTGATATCTCTTTAAAAATTGAAGTGCTCCTTGATGCTGGAAAAATTCTCTGAAAGAAATCATTCTAAAAAGTTACATCTTCGGTTTGTAAATAATACATTCTATCTTTTACAGCTCCATCATGTGAAAATGGGAATGCCCTTAGTTTGATTTTTTCTTCAGGAAAATTTATTAGTTTAATGATTGATAAATATACATTAAATTAATTTACCTATTTACTGAGATCCTCACTATATGGGCCTAGATATTTTGGAAGCTATTGAATTATCCCAGATTCTAGTTTAATGTTTAATTCTATATTTGGGTAAGCAATGAAATTTGGTTGATAATTAATATCAGGTGTCTCCAATTCTATAATGGTTATATTAATTTAATTTCCATTATATTCATCCATTGGTTCATGTATTTTTTTTTTGAATTTCTTCCAATTTCAATGTTCTAGTAGTGGAACAATTCTCCAAATCTTTGAATGTTAAATCTTCTCGTAGAATAAGAATGTCTTATTCGAGGTTGAACGATATGTTTAATCTCAGTGTCTAGATCTAAAAGATCATCAAGATTAGTTCGTGTCATAACACATATGAAAATAATATGATGGAATTTGGACAATATTAATATAGAAATGATATGTTTGATTTGATGGTAGAAAAATAATAAGAATATTGTAAATGAATTGTAAAAAATATTTCAGATTGGGTAAACATGGAAGAAAGAACAGGAGAAGAGAATAAACTGTAAAATAAAATAAATAATTCTAATTAGTTGAAATAATTACTTTCTACATAGAAACAGTTACAATTTTAAAGTTGTAGTCATTGTATCATTCAAGTGATATGTAATTTTATAGTACTGGTGTGCATTAGAGTGGCTAACCAAGGTCATCTCTCAAAGGATGATGTAAATTTAACAACATATTAATCATATTTTGAATGTAAAATTAAAGGAAATAAGAACCATAATTATGTTGATGGTGGGTTTTCTATCATTTATAAATTTAAAATAATTTTTCTAGAAGAAGATTGTATATTTGTTTTTATATTTTAAATGATGATTGATTAAAAAGTCCCAATAAGAAGATGTTTTATAGAAACTATTTTAAAGAATTCATCAATCTAACTCTACGTATTAAATAATTTATTGATCATTATCTATTAAATTAATATCAAGTTAATTATGATCCTGTAATAGGTTAAATAATGAACACTACGATAATTAACATTACTAAAATGATAATGATAATTAAAACCTAGTCTAGAATTGAAACATGCAATCATGGAACCCTGCTTTGATTAATGTTCTAAATCTAGCTTCTGTTCAGTGGTAAATTATGTTTCATGTCCATTCTAGAAAATGAGGTTTAATTGAGTTTAGGGATTATATTTTAACTCTACAAAATTATCCTATGTGTTCTTGTTTTACTGTTTATGTTTGTGCTCTCACAATTTACACAAATTATCAACTTCTCCTTTTTTTGTGTCAGTTGTTCAATATATTAGATTTTTTATTATAATTTAAAATATTTATTCATAGAACATATTAATTTAATTACAGTATTTAATTTATTTAAAATAATTTAATGATTAATTTTATATGTATATAGATTATTAAAAATAAATACACTTCCACGGGCGGTGTAGTCATCCTAGAAATGTTTTTCTTTCACAAGAGTTTAGAATGGGTTCAACACAATATCATTTCTTCTCACGAAATAATTCCCAATGTGGATGAATAATGAAAAATTAAAATGATCAAAACAAAAGAAAACAAAACAAATTAATTAATAACTTTTGGGTTTATTACACAAATAAAAGTATTAAAACACGAAGAAGAAGAAGAAGGCTTCCTCGAAGGGATCCTTGCTTCAAAATCATCCCTTACTGAAAAGGTAGGATAATTGCAGTGGATCCACTTATCCTCTTCCCTTAAAATTTCAATGCACTTTCCAAACCCTCCAAATAAAAAAAAAATTATATAGTGGTGAGGTGGCTAGGTTTAATGTGTTTTCAATTTTTAATGAAGAAACTCAGACAATTATTTTACACCAACGTACACCACCCATTTAACCACCAAAAAGTGTGACTCAACTGTCCTTCCAAAAGGATGATTTGTTTGAATATGATTTATCTACCCCCTCTCAAAATTTGGGCCTAATCCAAGTAGGATAAATAATTTATGGCCAAAATACAGAACCCATTTCCAATATGGAGAGTCCATACCAACATTGCATTCATGGCCCATTTTCACCAACCAAATGCATGATTTAGATACAATGACCTAAATGAATGTTGTACCCCACTAGGTCATAAACATATTAAAAATTTATAAGTTCAAATAATACCTATAAATGTAATTATTTCCTAAATGCTACATTGAATTTTAAATGGTAAAACTGAAATTTCCATCAAAATTTCAAATGAATGATCTAATCCAAAATATTTCATAAATGAACACATTTCATCCAATTTGAGAAAATTATATCATTTATTTCAATAAAATATTCTTTAAAAAGTGTTTTTTAACTCCATAGTGACAATATAGGAATTCTAAGAATCCCATAAAGAGTCAACATCAATAAATTTTAAATTAATTGTCTCATAAATTATGTTTAAACACAATCTATTGAGATTCATAACACTAATCATAGTAAAACATGTCATGAGTCATCAATGACACTAATTCTCCAAGTGTGTTTGAGCCATCCATTTCATGCTCATAAATCCACACTTAATTCATTATATTTAGGTCATGTAAAAAAATTCCTCTTACCGGTTTTGATTCACCAAACATATTCTACATGCCTTTGAAATCGATTTTCAAGACCCAATCACTTATGCATTCCCAAAAGTCAAACCTTAACATCTGGACATAAAAATCCAAATATGTTATACATTTAATAACTCCCCACATTTTTTAAGTCTCTCATAGAAAAAATGTCACACTCCTCTCTAAACCCATGTTTGATATCATTAAGACAATAATTTTAACAGTTATAACAAGCTCAAATGTCGATGAAGACTGGTTTCTGACCTATTCAACACACAACCCAAATATTTTTGGGCCCTATAACTGTTGGATAACAGGTACACATGAATCGGTCATTTCGATATAGTAATTAAAATCATTTTAAGAGAATCTAAAATATGGATCAACCAATGAATTTTTTTACTTAACATGTATATACCATCAATTGACTAGGAAAAAAATTTCAAATCATTGTTGAGTGAAAATTAGTTTTGAGAAAAATAAATGACATAATTTATAATTAACAGTTGTCACAAAAAATGTTGTCAAAATCTAAATGGTTTTATAATGAAACAACCATTCATATCATCGATGACTTCAATTTTTTAAAAAATCAACCCTTGATGGTGAACACTTATTCATGATTATAATTATACAAATGAATTTTGAAAACATGCATTTTCCAAATGTTCCACATGATAATGTTACATGATATATTTGTGTTTTATTTTTTTATTAAATTTTTTTAAAACAGTTTATCCAAAAACATAAAAGTAAATTCACAAAAAACACACAAAATGAATATCCTAAATAACTAAAACAAATTATTTCCCCATTCCACATAGATAAAATATTTCACTGTTCTAAATGTGAACCTATGAGTTGATATATGCATATGAAAAGTAAAATTATAAATAGGAAAATGAATATAAAAGTGAAATGGTTAGAAATAGCCTGACAAGCTAATGTGATGATGGGGTCATGCAATGTGAGGAAGTCCACTGCATCAGTTGGAAGTCCCTCAATGTATTTCTTCAACCGTAGCTCGAAATGCTCCCTCCAGTGTCATCTTACATGATCTCTACATCAATATGAGGACCTAACCATCTGGAGCACAACATACTAGCCATCAACTTCAATCATGAACTATTGAGAAGAAATTTCACTCCAACATGAAATTCCCTTTTCTGGATCCGATATTCATGATCTCCTTTGGATCATTCCATGTAGAGCCTTGAGTTATCATATGATGATAATAAAATCTCCTCATATGCTTGAATTTTCACCTTCCATTGGATTCCATCTTGGGACAAATAAATGTTTCATTTCATTATGGCGTTATAATCCTGATGCTCAACATCCTATGGAACATGACACACTTTCCCATTATCAATCTAAAATGGGGAAATTCCAATGGGATTTTTATATGTCTTCATATAAGTTCAAAGCGCATCATCCAATCTCTTGCATCAATCTTTCCTATTCGTCTACACAGTTTTCTCCAAAATTTGATTCAACTCTTGATTTTAATTCTCTTCCTGGACATTTTTTGGTGGTGGTATGATGTTTATGTTTTGTGTGTCACCCCATACTACCGATGGAGTGGAGAAAAATTCCGATTTTAGAATTGTTTCCCCTGATCAATGATGATGGCCTATGGTACTCCAAACATTCAAAAAATATTTTCTTTAATAATTTCCATAACAAAATGAGAATCATAATTCCTGATTTCCTTCACCTTCATCCATTTTATCACAAAATAAATGAAAAATAAATATATAGAAAACAAGTAAACTAGAAAAATCACACATAAAATCAATGCCCAATAAATAAAAATACTCACAAAATAATATGGGTTGTTGGGAAATCTTGTTTCTCCTAAAAATATTACCAATGTGTTGGAAATGTGAGCTTAACATACAATGCACATGAGTATCATTGAATAAACTCGGCTAATAAAATCCAGAGTCCAAATCATTTTTAGCTTTCTATTGGGGTCTAATGTGTCCACCACAATAATGTGTACGATATAATTGTATAATAGAACCAAACTCATGATCAAGTACACACCTCATAATAACATGGTAACTAACCATGCACCATGGGTAGGGATCGTCCAACATATAATACCAATAATCACATTTTAATTTTTGGACTTGGTGATTCTTTTAACATGCAGTGATTTCAGATTCTAAAAGGAAGTTCATTAATTCAACATACCATGGATGCATACCTGAGATAGAATATAGATGTTCATTGGGGGATGTTTCCCGAAGTGGTACATGGTCCATGGAGTGATCCCATAGTGTTTGAGTAAGACTACTCATGTGGTCTGCCCTAAGGTTTTCTAACCATATCATGTCCATTGACTCAATATGAAATTATTCATGAAGAAGTATCTCTGGGATAATCCTGGGCTTTGCATCTGGCATCTTCAAGAGGTAACTTAGAGCTATATGGTTTGAAAAAAAACTACATTAGGGCCCAATAAATATGAACAAAATTTATCCATAGAAAATATAACGACATGAACCTTGTTTTATATGGTTCTGTAGTTTTATTGGGCCAAATCCAATGTCCTAGAAGCATACGTGATCACATGTGAAATACCCGCCACATTTTGAGATAAGACAACTCCAACAATGATGATGGAGCTATCACACATATGCTCTAAAGTAAGATCCAACCATGGGGGTTGTATGTTAGGGGGACTATTCATATGCTATTTAATCCCATCAATGGAATTTCGGCAAGAAACACAAAACACAAAATTAGAATACTTTTGAAGTAATCGTGACATAGGGAGAGAATTTTTACAAAAATATTTAATATAGTGCCACTAAAATCCAGCATGCCCGAGAAAAGATCTAACATCACACATGTATAAAAAATAGGATTCGGATAAAATAATAACTACCTTATATCTAACAAGCACTATCACATGTGTTGACAGTACATGCCCTAATAATGTGACATTATCTTCCATAAAATGACACTTTTCAATGTTCAAGACGTGATTCTGATAAATACAAAGATTCAACATCATTCCCTAACTAGATATAGAAACATAAAATTCAGACCCATACACTATAAAATCATCCATATATACCTCCATACAGGACTCAATATAATAAACCATCTCACCGTACATCACTGGAAGTTTCACGGTGCATTGAAAAGTCCAAATGGCATCCTTTGGTAGGAAAACCTACAGAATTTTCAAGTGAATATTTTATTCTCCATATCCTATGGATGAATAATAACTTAAAAATATCCATAAAAACCATATGAGAAACAATATTGTGTTTTCCTATAATGTTTGTCAACCATTTTTTCAATAAATGTGAGGGGTAAATGGTCCTTGCAAGTATATTGATTTAGTTTCCTATAATCAATACACACACGACAACTATTTTGAACCATCACACGAATTAACTAATCTTTATCATTTTTATCAACAGTAACATCATATTTATTAGGAACAACCTAAAACAGACTCACCCACTAAGAATCTTAAATAGGAAAAATTATACCTACCTTATGTAATTTTCAACCTATTTTCAACAACTTCAAGAATAGTTGGATTCGGTATCATTTGTGTCTACATAAGCGGGGTAGATCCGCCCTCCAAAATAATCGTTTGTATGAAAATAGTGGGGATAATTCTTGATATGTCGGCCTAGGTCCACCCGATTTCCCTGAAGGTCTCCCTCAAATGATTCAAATGATTTATTTCATGTTCAAAAGGGATATTGTTAGTAATTATAACATTTAATTTCTCACAACATAAAATGTATGATTATTTTTAATTTGGTTGTAATGGCTTGATTTATTATATATGGGTATGATGTATAGACAGAGAAATATATGGAATTGAAATATCTTCACCATGAACATCAATATCGGAATATACATCATCAAAATATAAGAATAAAGCATCAAATCCATTAGTATACTCCACATCCATGTCATAATCAGATTCAACATGATCAAAATCATAATATGAATCCATTTCAAAATCAAATATAAGTGATTCTTATGCATTCAAAATAGGCGTGGAAGTACTCTTAGACATCAAACGAGAACAAATACTCATAATCTCTCTAGCATAGAAAAATAAAAATCCTTGCAGTTTTTACTCGGTGGTTAAAAATAGGAGATAAATAAGAATAATGGTCCTATTAGGGGTACTTCATAGAGTCCATACCATTAAATATAACAACTTTCTCACCAAAATTCATGGAATGTGTAAACTTAGGGACATTTATGACTATTTTATCAATTTTTAGGAATGGCCTACCTATGAAAATTGGAGCATGTGAACTTACATAATCGTCCTCCATTTTAAGAACATAGAAATCTTATAGAATGATCATGTCTCTTGCTTGTACAAGTACATCAACATGGGCTCCCACTAGATTTTTCTTTTCTCTATTTTCCAAATGCACCACTACTCTCATCAGTTTTAGCTCACCAACCTATAGAAATGAAAATACAGAGTGAGGCAAAGAATTTATGGAAGATCCTAAATAAAAAAGTGCATCAGAAAAGTGTAACTCCCATATAAATCATGGCATGGTGAATGTCTCGGGATCCTTACACATTATTGGAATTTCTAGAGTTAGTGTAATGAGTGCTAACACATTTCTTCCATGATTGATCCTCTTATTTCCCTTGATCCCTCTTCAATTGGTAAAATGTTTTTATGAAAAATTAGTATACCCTGCAATTTTCTGTATTGCATCATGTATAGGGATACTGATATCAAAATTCATGAATGTGTCCAAAACATATTTTTGCATCACCTCTTCAGCTATCTTATTATTTTTTATAACTCTATTTGGAAATGGAAGGGTGTTAGGAGGAACGCCATCAATATTTTTCATTACATTATCTTTATCATGGAGTTTCTCATTTTTTGGTTTGAAATGGGGATTCTATGGAGTAGAGGTGAATCCCAGTCGAATGGTAGGTACAAATGTATCATTAAATTACATTACATTTTCTCAATGTGTTGGAACTAACATTCCCCATGGGAATTAGAGTAGTTTGGGAATAAATGTTTTTTAGAGTTATTATGTACCAATTCATGGAGGTAAGTGGATATCTAGCTCATTTGTGTCTTCAACTCCCTCAGCTCCGAACATTGATTCTTCAGATCAATCTGTTGATTAAGAACAATTTTCATGAAATGTTTATTAGTCTTAGAATATAACTTGGGAGGGGGATTCCCTTTTTGTTGGCATGTTGATGTTTGTGATTCAAATCTCTTTTGTGGTTGTTGGATACCCTTTTGTTAAGGCAGAGGCTACAAGAAGTTTTGATGAAAAGGGGGCCATTGTTGTTTTCTAGAGCCAAACCTCAGGTCAGATTGATCCTTCCACCCTTGGTTGTATGATGGAGATAATGAATCAAAAATATTTTGGGAATATGTTCTTTTTTCCTGCTGAAATGTTATCCCTGGGAATACTACTGTGCAATCCTCCATCCCTTGTAGTTGCAAGCAATATTCATTTGGGTTGCTTGTCTCAGTGAAAATGCCACAAGGCCATGAAGGATTGGTTAGGGATTTATTTTGAGCCAACAAAATCGTTCTCACCATAGATAGAAATTCATTCAACATGGTGTCAATCAAATAACTTTCAAGAGAAGATGTAATTATCAAATATACTGATTTGACATGTGGTGTAACTCGAACGTCCAATTGTTAGGAGTTTTGGGCCATCCTATCAATCAATGCATGTGTAGCTACTGGTTTCTTTTCCACTAATGCTCCTCCTACCACAACATCCACCATCCTCCTCACCATAGTTGTGAGACATTCATAGAAGTATTCAATGAGGAGTTTCTAACTAATTTGGTGATATAGTAATCTTCCACAGAACTTCTTAAGTCTCTCTCAATACTCATACATATACTCCTATTTGGTTTTCTCGATCCTTGAGATCTCTTTATGAATTGATGTGGTCCTTGATTCTAGATAAAAACATTGGATGAAATTACATTTCACATCATTCTAACAAGTTACATATTCATGTTGTAGATAATATAGCTAGTGTTTTGAAGCTCCATCATGTAAAATTGGGAATTCACTTAGTTTGATTTGATATTTAGAGACATTTCCTGGTTATATGGTAGAGAAAACTGCATTAAATTCCTTATGAGGCTCATTGGAATCCTCATTAGAGAGGCCATTAAATTTTTAGAGAATGTGAATTAACCTAGATTTTAGTTCATAGTCCGATTCTAGACATGGGTATGGAATTCAAGTTGGTTGATAAATAATATTAGGTGTATCCAATTATTGAATCGTTATATTATGATCATTTATTTTATTTTCAGCCATTGGCTCTTCTTATTTGTTCAAATTTTAATTCCTTCCAATTTCAAAGTTCTGGGAGTGGATGAATTCTCTAACTAGTTTAATATTGAAATTTCAGGTAGACTGAGAATTTTGTATTCCATCCCAAAGACAATGTTCAATCGTTAGGTAAATATCTAAAAGATACTCATTATTAGGTCATATAATAAATCATATAAAAGTGAAAAAAAAGAATGTGGACCATTGTAAAATAAAAATAATAAGTTTCTGTTGATGGGCCAAAAAAGAATAATAAAATAAAATAAGGAGAGGGAAATCTTACTAGGAAATGAAAAATGAAAGAAGAGAAGATGAGAATAAAATTGAAAATAAAATTGAAACCACTAATTATACTCTCTATTTAACCAGAAAACACGTGAATTACCTATCCTTCGAGAGGGAAATGCTGTGTAAAAATTATTACTCTATTGCATCTCAATATCGATATCTAATACAAGCATGTATGAGGAATTTATGCCCCAAATACAGAACCCATTTCCAATCTGGTGAGTCCAACACAACTTTTCTTTCATCACCCATTTTCACCATCCAAATGAATGATTTAGCTCCAATGACCTAAATTAAATATGTAACCCAGTATGTGAGAAACATATTTTAAAAATCAAATGTTCCTATAACACATAATATTATTTATGTTCGATATTTTACATTTATTTTTAAAGGGTAAAACTGAAATTTTCATCAATTTTTCAAATGAATGATATAATCCAAAATATTTCATAAATGAACACATTTCCCACAATGTGAGGAAATTATATCATTTATTTTCCATAAAATATTCAATAAAAATGTGTTTTATCAGTGGATGGGAAATAAGACTTGGATGATAATTAATCCTTATATGTAAATTCATTTCTATAATATTGCATTCCAAATCCATGATTATTAAGACTATTTCCATCATTATAATGAATTCAATATCACAATACTTCATACACATAGAAGAATACACCTTATTAATAATCATTAGGAAGTGATATATTTATAGATTATATTCTTTTATAAACTCTAACCATCTTCATTATTTCATGTTTAAATAATTATTTGTGACTATATACTTTATGATCTTATGATTGTAATATATTTCATGTTTTTAATCATAGATATATATATAGAAAATATTTATGGTAATAATTACCATTTATATATACATATCATGAATTGAGTGTTTTTCTCTCGATACAATAATTTATATCACAAAATTTGTACCACAATAAAAATTTTCAATAAGGATAAATCACAATTACTTAAATATTACATCCTTGTATATAACAAAATCATATTCATTATAGTAATTTTTTAGTATATGTTTATTTTTAAACCTTATCTTCATGACAATATAATTTTATTCACGTTCATCAATAAAAGGTAATTGGATTTCATTTTTAATTAACATTGATTTTGTAATTAAATACTTAGTGAAATTTCTCAATGAATTCCAATTAGATAATAATAATTTATAAATACAGTGGATTCTATATAATTATTCCTTATTTTAAAATTTAAATTACATATTTCATTAAAGGATCCATATATTTACTCTCTTCATTGTTTGCATGATTCAGAATAATACATTTTCTAGAATTTATTCAAGATAAATTTTGTAAAAAATTTAACCATAATCATGCCTATACACAACAAACATTTGATCATATTGATCATCCAATCACTTGGAATATACCAGAATATAATTAATAATCTACTAAAAATATTATTTAGGTAATCACTGATGATTGATGAAGATTTTGAGAAATTTTGTGTTTGTTAATATTATTAATATGAATTTAGTCTCCAAATACTATCTATAATTAAATAATGGTTATATTCACCCTCTACATCCATAATTTATTATACCCATGTCAACAATAAGTCTCTTAGATGAGTATAGTTCTATATATTTTATAAAAAATTTCATCAATAATTGATTAAGATATTTTTTCTTCACTGTAATATTTAATATTTCACGACTTTCGATGCAAAGATGATTCAATAATTTTTTATTCTAAATAAAGATAACTATTATACTCCATGTTAATGAAAATGGGTTAATAAAACCCTTATATACATTCTACTAAATTTTATTCATTATTTCATTAAACATATTTTAGTGTATTTTATAAATATTATTTGATATTATAATAACATACTGTAATATTTATATTAAAAAATCAAACTTATTAATAGGGGGAAGATGAAAAAAATATTTCCTCAAAAAATATATATATTCATCAATAATTTGATTATCAAAAGTAAATTATTTCTCCAAAACCAAATCTTTCTAAATACTCTTCTGGATTTGGAATGAATACTCATATAGTGGATTACATTTAAATTGGGAGTAAATATTTAGTTACACACTAGTATATGATAAATTTTTTATCTGTGATGTAATATAAAATATCCTTATTTAATTAATTGTTGTTGACTATATATTGATATAACCTATAAATGAGAAAAATTCAATAAAAATTGGGTATTAAATATTTTAATAAGGATTTCATGTTGTAAATTTATAACAAACCTGACACATGTAACCTAGAAGTAGTTTTTACATTGATATATTAAAACTAGATATAAGTAATCACATCTCATCAGATAAAATATTTTACTATTATTTGGAAAATATGTACAAAAAAAATTCCATTTAACACTTGAAAACATAAAAAATAAATTATTTTATTTTATTTTAGATCATCATTAACGCCTCTATCATATCCTTGTATTTAAATCATAATAAACTTCCTTGCATCCTATGGATAAGAAACAAATTAAAAGGGTATTCTCAAATACTTAGTAAGGGAATAAATACAGAAGAATCTATCATATATTATACAAGACATTGTCATTATATTTGAAAAAAATTATAGTAAATATTTCCACATAATTATTCACATTCACTTGAAAAATATCCATTTATATCATTAATAATATATTAATAATATTAAAATAAATAACTGATTCGATAATGATGGTTTGTGTAATGTTATTGATCTTAAACATAAATTTTATCATTATTCATTAAAATCAATCATAAATGTAACAGGAATATGGAAAATACATAGCATTATTTTTTTCATGAGTCCTATAGATTCATTAAGTAGATATTTCATTATAATACATTACTGTCACATAATAAGTTCATTTAATTTATCATATAAATGACAAATAAAACACAATCCACATGTCTTAATAACCAATAACAAACCATATACTTATAAATAGATTTAAAAATAGAAATATTTTCCCAATAAAAATGATAATAAAATATCCAATAAAAAATGATGCATGATATAATTATGTATTATTTTCATTAAAACATAAATTCAATATAGGTTGTTTTTCATAGATAAAATTACTTTTAAATTGTCTCTACACCATTTCATTATGAAAATACCATTTTCATTTTAAAAAAAATTGACAAATAAAAATTCAACATTGAGGAAAAAAATTTCCTTGTAGATAAAAATGAAATCATATAAAATAAATTTCAATGTAAATATATATTATGTTTTTTAGGAAAATTTTTTGTGCGTTGTATATCAAAAACAATTCAACTCAATACTTTAGTAAAATGTGCCTCATTTCAGAAATGGAAAGATAATTCATTTTAGTCCCTTTATTATAGAGTAAAAAATATTTAAAAATTGTATTAATAATTCATTGGATTGTGATAAAAACGTTTTTGGAATCATTTTAATGAAAATATGTATGTGGTAGAAAATTGAATCAACCAATTAGGGAAGTAAATTTATTTTTAATAGAAAAAATTAATTTGCATACATGACTAATTTGGTAGTGGAAATATAATGGAACGAGATTAAATTATTGAAATGAACATAGTATTTAAATATCATTTGGGTATTAAGTTATAATGATAACATAATTCCCCCAATGATGTATTATACATGAATAATCTTGAATAAATAATACATTATGAAATAAACCCTTAACACATGTATGGCATGTTTGATAAGTGATTATAAAATCATGTGAAAAAAATTTTATAGTTATTATAAATACAAAAACCGTATACATTTTTATATCATTACATATAAAACATCTATAAAATTTAATAACCATTTTATGAATAATTTATTTTAATTTTTTTAAGTGTAATGAATTAGATTTTTCATGTATGTTTCACATTAGTAGTTTCTATAATTATTTGTTAAAAGAAGTTAAATAATTATAGATTGATTTTATTGATTAAAATATAATAAATATTCACTAAAATAAATTATAATCAATATTTATAAGCATAAATCTGATAGTAATCACATCACTTTATGAAGGTGGTAGTAAATAATTATACATCTATGGTATTATAATTTTTAATGGAGTGAAAGGTATAATGGTTAGTGATATATTCTATTGAAAAATTGATAATTATGTTTTAAATAAAATTTTAATAAATAAAAAATTTATAATAATTGGTCATCAATGGAGGTGATGAAAAATTAAATAGATCACTTCAATGGTGATACTTCACATGTACACTAAAACTATGAATTCATTTTTATGATGATGCAGAATTGGAAAAATTAATGTTGATCCATATAAATAATAAAAACAATTTTTATACAAGTCATTCATATTTTTATATCATCTTATTTAACTTAATTGGAGGAGTTTGTAGATTAAATATAATTAAACAACAACATTAAGAGTTATACCACTTCTTTGGAAAACCTCATTGACTTACATTATAAGCCTTAAAAGGATTATATTTTGATAAGAACATGACATATAAGATGTGGGTATATATTACTGAATTGTTTTGGGTTGGTGAATGGATATATAAAAAGTTCATGAAATGTGTATAATAAGGTTATGGTTTTCTCCATTTAATAGTGATGAAGAGGAAAGTCATGGAATGTATTATTAAATTAAGATATATTAATTTTTTACTATGGATAATTATTTAAAAAGTACTCTTCCAAATATATTATTATAGTAAGGTATAAAGAAAACAAAATAAATAATCATATACATGTCTATATGTATTTTATTACCATTATTTTATAGTTTAACTTATGGGAAACCCATTTTAACCACAAACACGATAAAAAAAATTTATTATTTCAATTATTTATTTTGACCCTCAATTTGCCATTACATATTACCAGATATTAATTTTTATTATTAAAAAATTTTATATCAATTGAAAAAAATTATAATTTTATAATGGGAAAATATATATTGCAATATTACTTAGAAAATAAGAATGAAAAATAATTTCTGAAATGCGTATTTATTAGTATATATAGTAATTTAAAGAAATCTATTCAAAAATGATGCTTCCATTAGAATTAAATTGATTATGTTAATAAAATTGAAATAATTTTATTTAAAATAATATTAAAACCAACATGGAATTTAGAAATACATCATTAAAAGATAGTATTTCTGTAATATCTTCAAATGTTCGATATTTACCAAATAAACAACTATTATAAAAAATTCACAAAAATCCACTCTAACTTTATTTTGACCTGGAGAATTCAAAATTTAAATTCATTTATTAAAACAGGATTTATAATATTTTTATTAACTATATATTATGTATGATTTTAAAATAAAATAAAAATCATTTTAGGAGAAAACATATTTTTGAACAATAAAATGAAATTAATGAAAATTGAGTTCATAATCATTATAAAATAGTCACATCATATTCATTATAAAAAATATGTATACATGTTTTTAGTAATTTTTTATAATAACTCATACATCGAAATTTATTTTTATATTATAATGATAAAATTAATATTATATTGTAGTTCACTTGGATATTTGTGGTGCATGTTATGATAGATAGAGAACTTATTATTATTTTTCACTAAATATTAATGGTTTTAAAATTATCTACCCACCTAAGGAAATTATATCCTCACGATTTATATCCTTAGTAGTTATGAAAATGCATATTTTTGAATACCATGTCATATAAAGGAATAAGAAAAAATCCTCTAAAAAGGGGATGCATGAATCAGAATAGTTAACTGAAATAAAATATAATAAGGTTTTTAAATTAAGGTAACATTTTTGGGAATTAAATAAAAGGATATGTAGGAGAAAAAATAGAATAAAAGTAATAATATATATTGATATAGATCATCATCATGATAAATCCAATGACAACAAGCAATAAATTATTAAGGGATAATGAAGACTATCAATTCATCAGAAATTGTGGTAAATGGAATGAAATTTTAAATCAATATCTTTCTCCTAGAGTTTAGGGATATATTTTTGATCAATGTGTTGAACATGATAAAATTTACATACTTTATTTCATTAATCATTACAAGAAATGGTTTTAATAAATATTTTAATAAGTTTCTACATCTTATTCTCATAATTAATTAATATGATTTTTTTCATTATTAAATCCTAAAAAATCTTCATTAAATTTATCATAAGATCGGTCATATAAATAAATATAACTTAATAATAATATAAAAATCATTAAAACATTTTAATATAATAGTCTATATAAATATATCATCTTCTGATGTTGTAATACATTAATAACTACATTATCAATAATAACACCCCTAGAAATCAAGTAATATTTAAATCTATATTTTAAAATAATAATATATTGTCATGTAAAGACCCAAAAATTTCATGGAAATTTATTTTCATAAATATTTGGGAATTTTACGAGTCCAAAAAAATTGATGGTGGTTTTTTTCGGCGCCCGGTGTGCTTGGAATAAATTTCAGATGTTTTGATTGGGTATGTTTAGTAATGTACGAGTTGGTTTTATAACTTTTGAACCAGTTCTTGGAATTGAAATTTGAGGGCACCGTTGAACTCGCAGTGCCATTATTTGCTTAATAAGACTTTCACTTCTACGACAGTGAGTCAATAAGCGAAGATAGTTTTTGTATTTTCATGGAATGTAATAAAATAAAGTGAGTTTCACTTTATTTTATTGGATCCTCCATGTGTGTTTTGGGTTGTTAAAACCTCCTCATGGAAGTTGGAGGTGGGACCACCACACCTTAACCTCCCATGAGAGGTTAAGGTGGTGGGACCCACCCGAACATAACCTCCCATGAGAGCTATGACGTGGGGACCACATGGGGATTAACCCCTCTATTTATGGAGGAGATTAAAACCAATAAAATCTCCCTCATTATTAAGGGAGAGCCACTTGACCTTCCATTTAATTAATTTGTGCCAACTCTTTGCATTAATTAAGTGGAGGCTACCTAATTAATAATTCGAATTTGAATATTTTTCAATAAATTAATAGGATATTGAAATCTATTAGTTTACTTGCATATTCATTTTGGTGGGAAATTTGAGAGGAGTGCTTGGGAGAATTAGAGTTCTCCAATGAAGAAACCCATATCCCAATGAAGAACAATGAACGAAGAACTCTGAACTTATGTGACTTCTTCCTTGAAGCTTCAACCGTCGTGGGTCATATTTGACGACCGACTTCCGCATCGACGATCTTATTCTTTGTCTACTCATTATGACTCTGTCAACGAATGAAGAACGATGGTCATAGGTAGGGGGTTGTATTGTGTTATTTTTCATTTATTTTCTCTTCTTCGAATGAAAGGAATTGTTGTGTTGGATTGAAGAGTAATTGATGTTCAACATTCTTCTTATTTGATTAAAGAATTAATACCACCCTAAATGCAGAGGGTGTGGGACAAACCAACATGGACCAACCGCTCTGTCCAACTTTTTTATGATGAATATAGGCATGGAGATGAGGCGATAAAACTACGATGGTGGAAACGACAAAGGCTGCATTACCAGAGTCCTTTGCGAACCGCACCACCCACACGACGCTTTGGTGCTCCCGACCGAACACCGTCAGCCCGCACTAGCTCGAGCCACACCAAACCGGCTAGCCCGACCATCTCCCTACAACCGAATGACTATAGGCCACCACATGCATCCCCTTGAGGGACCCCGACCGAGCTGGATTCCTGGACCCCTTGCGGCCTCTCGGCTGAGCCGATGTCCAGGCCCCCTTACGGCCTCTCGGTCAAGCTGGCGTCACGGCCCCCTGGCGGCCTCCCAGCTGAGCGGGCATTCCGGTCCCTGGCGGCCTCCCGGCTGAGCCGTAATCCCGCCCCCTCGTGGCCTCCTGGCCTTGCTGGTGTCCCATCCCCCCTCAAGGCCTCCCAGCCTAACCAGCGTCCAGGTTCCCCTCACGGAATCCTTTTCCCCCTCGCAGATTCCTTGGCAAAACCGGCCCCATTTGTTCTCCTCTGGATGGACCGCACCGGGCTGCGCCCGCGCAACGCTTCGTGTCGAGCTGCCCTCGAGCTGGGGCTTGGCCCAGCGGGCCATGCCAAACCCAACGGGCCGGACCAGACCCATCGGGTAAGCACGAGTCGACCCAAACTGGGTCGTCCAGGACTGGGTTGGGACGTGTCGGTCCGACCGGGTCGGACTGGACTTGGGCCCAGTACCGAACCTTTACTTTCTTTGGCTATATCATATGCACCAAATGTCTATTTAACAATACGATAGCGATGTTGGAAATATCCGAGCGTAGAAATCCCTTTGAGTATACCTTACTAATGTTCAGGGTTTAGTTGAGATACGGGCAGGTTGGATTGTACACGAATCCAACCGGGCCCCCGATACTAAAAGGCTAATAACTCACGGAACCGACGTCTGATTGACGCGTCATCTATTGCATTGAGACCCCTCTGACGAGGCGGACCATTAAGATATTAATTCATGGGTCTTCATGAGAGTTATTGTATCAACACTCTGCCTGACGAGCGGACCATCCCAGAATCAAACAAGCTTCATGTGGAACCTTATGGCTGGCTGTGCACTGATGACTATTCTAGGATCATGTGTGGGTTCAATAGCACTGATGAATGTTCCTGGATCCTATGTGGGTTCGACATCACTGACGACTGTTCCTGGATCCCATCCAGGTTCAAAAGATCTTACTACTATTCCTGGATCCTATGTGGGTTTGATAGCTCTAACTACTATTCATGGATCTTGTGTGGGTTCAACAGTTCTGGCTACTATTTCAGGATCCTCTGTGGGTTCGACAAAATAAGTATTCCTAGATCCTGTGTGGGTTCGATAGTTCTGATTTCTATTCCTCGATCATATGTGGGTTTTACAGAATAGATGATTCGGTGGATGCATCTTATCATCTCTATCAGTCATTAAAAGTTGTATACATGTGTGAGATGAGTCAGTAACATTGTGTTTTCCTCATGATTTAGACGGATTTCTAGATAACTTAGGTACATGTATGGGTATATACCTAAGTGGGGTTATCAGTTGATTTCCTACCATGTGGTTTATCGTTGTTGGATTTTGTGAGACCATGAGGGTCTCGGGGGTCCCCACTGAGTATCATTATACTCACCCCTCCACAGGATATGCCCACAACTCATTGTGTTGGATGCAGACGACGAACAACGCTGACTAAGGCTGAGTTTACAAGGACTGGACGGTACCCTGAGATGAACCACACGACTAGTCGATACCTAGTGGAGACTGATGGATGTGAAGGATTGAGGAGGATATCTGTAATTACCCTTTAGGTAGGATCCATGGTGGACGATGAAGTAAATTCTTTTCACATTTCAGCTTCATTGTCCTTTTTAGTTGTACTTGTACATTATTGTCGAGATTTTATTTCCATCCCCCTTTACGTTTTATCACTCTATTGTTTTAGTGTTTTACTTGGTTTTTTGTATCCAGCTATGTACTCGGTTGTTTGTGTTTTAAGTTATAAAGGCAATGCCTTCCCAGTTTAGGGATTTATTCCTTTGGCGGTAGTGTCCATCCTCTAGCCTATTGAATTTGTTCTTGGGTCATCACGGAACGGGCCCTCGATGATGATTCATGACAAATTGGTATTAGAGGAGTCATTTATACCACAGAACATAAGACTCTAATCTTTTTTGTGAAGAAATAATTTTAAGTGTACTAAGTGTGGTTTTAGTTCAGGGATTCCAGTGTTGGTGTGGTGGCTGACATATCCATACACCCAGACCCTGACTTCTGATTTCCAACGCAGTGCATGAAAAAACAGATTGCATGTGTGTTTTGAAAAATCTTATTTGTGATCTATTTTGAGTCAACTCACCAGTTATAACTTATCTAATTTGGAACACCTATTTCATTAGAGTATTCCTCTGCGCAGACAGCTAGATAGGGGTCTGATGGTTGTATGATATGGATTCAAATTGAGGGATGCGGCCTCTATGCAGGTCCCTAACACAGCGGAGGCACCATCGGTACCACTACCTGTTGGGCCTCCGATGCCACCAGCCCCCAAAGCAGATAGTGCACGCCACCTGAGCGCATTGCACGAGTTCCAGTGCTATAGGCCGCCCAGGTACAGGGGTGAGACAGGGCCGCAGGCAACTGAGGATTGGCTGGAGGATGTGGTGATAGTCTTTAGACTGGTAGGGACACCATATGGCCTTATGGTGATACTTTCCACAAGTCTCCTTTAGGGAGTAGCTGGTAGATGGTGGAGCCTGATTCTCTAGGTGCCTGACAAGGCAACACTTCTCTGGGTAGTCTTTGAGAGACTGTTTTGGGTAGAGTTTGTCCTAGCCACCCTACGTGCGGTGCGTATTTATGAGCTACTTCATCTACAACAGGGTTGCATGAAGGCTACACAATACTCTACGAGGTTCACGGACCTCTCGTGCATCTTCTAAGATAAGGTACGGGACCCATTCTTCAGGGCCCGAACCTTCAAGAAGGGGCTCTGGAGAGATACTAGGGCTTCGATGATCTCCCTAAGCATCCCGACGCATGTAGGGATGTTGGAGAGAGACCTCTTAGTGGAGAGTTTCCTCACTGAGAAGTCACCCATTGCGAGACCCTCCATCGGATGTCACATTGTGGTGTCTTCTGCAGCTGGCAGTATAATGATGTTGCAGAGCTCCATGCAGACTAGACCATCCAGTGGATGACCTTATGACTCAGGTTCGGTTGAGCATGGGACACGATACAGATCCAGTCATTCAAGGAACAGGTTGTGTTTCACATATGTCGGGTAGGGTCACATGGCTTGTGACTGTTGGACCCGCCGTACGAATGATCGGTAGATAGTTGAGGTACCTCCCTGGTAGAGGCAAAGTTTCGATCAAGGCAATCCGCATGGCACAAGCGGAAGTGTTAGAGGAGCTGGTTGTGCAACCGGAAGTGGATGGCGTTATGAGGTGTTACCACCACCACCTCTTGGAGGTCCACCCCAACCGAAGGGAGCAGGTGGATAGAGGAGAGCTTAGCTCAAGGGAGCTGAGACATACGATCAAGGTTCTCTAGAGATGATTCGAGGTATGCTCATTGTATACTCATCCTTAGTTGCATTTCTAATAGACATAGGTGATAGTCACTTGTTTATTGCCACTGCCCTCATTCGGAGCATGGATATTATGATGGAGTCGTTGGATCGATCCTTATAGCTAGAGATTACTACGAGACCAGACTCAAGGATCATCAACTGGTTCCGGCAGTGTGAGATTACATTTGGAGGCAAGCTCTTCGGCTCAGATATCCTTGTAACGGAGTCGAGGGCTTACAACGCCATCATGGTTATAGACTGGATATCTACAATCCTTGGTAGAATCGATAGTATTATGTGAAAAGTGCAGTGTGTCCACAAATATGAGACCGGTTTTACCATCACTGATGAGAATGGAGTCTTTACGGCAAAGGATAAACATTCTCGGAGGAGGGTGAAACCTATCACTCATCAGTTGGCATGCCTTACCCTCGGAGCAGTTGATGTGGAGAGTCCGAGCAATCCTGTAGTGGTGGACCAATATGCGGATGTTTTCCATGATGATGTCCCAGGTCTACCTCCTCGTATATATGTGGAAATATATATTGACATATACCCAGGATGACACCGATATATACACTAACAAATTGGATGTGTCCCGCTGAGCTTCGTGAGATGCGGGTATAGCTGGTGGACTTGTAGGGGAAGGGATTCATCTTGTCCAGTGTTTCTCCCTAGGTATCCCCGATTCTATTCATAGGGAAAGTGGATGGAAGCTTGAGGCCTTGTATTGACTAACGTCACATGGACCAGGTGACCGTGAAGAACATGTACCCACTTTCGAATATTGACGACTTCTTTGATCAGCTCAATGGAGCACGATGGTTCTCAAAGATAGACCTTAGATCAGACTATCACCAGCTCAGAGTTCGACATGAGGATGTACAGAAGATGAAATTCAGATGTTGGTACGGCAACTACGAGTTCTTGTTTATGCCCTTCGGCGTAACCAACACTCCAAAAGTGTTCATGGCATAAATGAACAGGATATTCCATCCATACCTCGATCGCTTTGTTGTAGTCTTCATTGACGACATTCTGATCTACTCAACTATTTAGGAGGACCATGCCTACCATTTTCAGGTAGTAATGGACAAAAAAAAAGATCTCCAAATTTATGGTAAAATCTTGATGATTCATTTTTGGCTCCAATAGGTTCACTTTTTAGGACATGTCATCTTAGAGGATAAAGATGCAGTGGATCCAGCGAAGATTGAGGTGGTACTTACATGGGATCCACCAAAGAGTGTGACGGAGGATTGGAGTTACCTATGGTTGGCTGGGTATTATCATAGGTTCGTACCAGGCTTCTCTAGAGTTATAGCACCACAATCATCCTCGACCATGAAGGGGAAACCCTTCATGTGGTTGGAGAAATACCAGCAGAGCTTTCAGGATCTGAGGCAGAGGCTGACTAGTGCCCCCATCTTGAGGCTTCTAGGGGAGGTAGTAGGGTACGTAGTCTACTAAGATGCTTCAGGGACTGAACTTGGGTGTGTCTTGATGCATGATCGCGCATTGATCACATATGGTTCTCGATATGTGAGAAAACATGAGGAGAACTACGCTACCCATGAACTAGAGTTAGCTGCAACGGTATTCACTGAGAAGATGTGGTGGCACTATCTGATGGGAAAATGTCTTATAGTATTCGTTAACCACCAGAGTCTCAGATATATCTTCTCTCAAAATGAACTGAACCTTCATCAATAATGATGGATTGATTTCCTCCAGTACTATGACTTCGAGATCGTCTATACTCCTTGTAAAGGGAACATTGTAGTAGATTCACTCAGTAGGAGATCTGGTATACAGCTACTAGGCGAGGTGAAAGAGTAGCTGGCTGCTTGACATATATCCTTTGTGGACTGAGATGGAGTAGCTATCCTTCAGTCTCTTACATTCACTCTAACACTTCTTCAGCGAGTAAGGGTGGAACAATGTGGACATGCAGAAAGTGAGACATTACCTGCCCATATATCCACAGGGCATACAGCTAATGGATTTTCTGAAGTTGGGGAGCATGTCATCTTCTTCAGAGGATGTACTATGGTTCCATTTCATATTCAGGAGGATGTTTTAAGGGAGTTCCACACATCCCTTATAGTGGTACATCCAAGAGTGGCGAAGATGTACCAGGACCTTCAACGATAGCACTGGTGGCTAGGTATGAAGATGTCAGTAGCGGAGTTTGTCTCTCGATGCCTCACTTGTCAGCAAGTGAAGGTATAGCATTAGGTACCATCAGGATTGGTTCAGCCTGTAAATGTCCCAGAGTGGATGTGGTATGGGATGTCCATAGACTTCATGAAGGTTCATCCACATACATCCAGGTTTCCCGAATCGATTTGGGTGATCATTGACTGACTCACCAAGTTGGCCCACTTCCAACTGATTAGAGAGCAGGGTTATGTAGAGAGCATCGGATGCCTCTACGTGCAACATATTGTGCATCTACATTGAGTAATTTATTCTATCAAATTCAATTGTGACACAAAAATTACTTCCCGGCTATAGAAGGGGTTGATGGAGGCTTTCGGGACACTGCTTCGTCTAAGCACCGCCTTCCATCCTCACACAGACGGTCAGAATGAGGAGACCATTCAGACCCTCGGGGACATGCTGCATTCTTGTTTCCTCGACTTCGGTCACAGCTGGGAGGATCACTTACCTTTGGTGGAGTTTTCCTACAACAATAGCTATCACTCCACCATTTTGATGGCACCTTTCGAGGCATTATACGGGCTACCTTATAGATCACCTTTGTGCTGGACAGACCCAGGGGAGTCTACACTGGTGGGACCAGAGATAGTACGAGCTACCGCAGAGAATGTGAAGATCATCCAGGAGTGGATGAAGACTGCACAGATTAGGTAGAAGTCGTATGCTGACAGGTGATGGAGACCTTTAGAGTTCGATGATTGCGACCACATCTTTCTACGGGTCTCACCCCAACAAGGTTTACATATTTTTTTTCATGGCGGCATTTTATCCAGGCTATCCATCTAAACATTTCATTTCCTCAGCAGATTTGGTGAGGTGGCATACCTCTTAGCTCTTCCTCTTCAGTATCACCGGGTGCATCGAGTCTTCCACGTATCCTAGCAGAGGAGATATGTTCACGACCTTTCACACATCATCGACCATGGGGAGCTGGACGTCGATGATGGGGTGACTATTACGGAGGATCCAGTGGAGATTGAGGATCGACGGGAGAGGGTCTAACGTGAACAATTGATACCTCTGGTGTGTGTACGCTGACAGGACGGGAACCATTAGGAGAGAACATGGGACCGGGAGGCTCAAATACGCGCTTAGTACCCCCATTTGTTCCCTTAGTTCGAGTTATAGCTTACGGGGACCTAACAACCTATGTTGGGGAGAATGTAAAGACCCTGGAATTATGTGAATGTTCTTTTTATATATAATGTGAATTTTACGAGTCTTCGAAAATTGATGGCACTTGATTCTGAGGCCTGATGTGCCCGAAATTAATTTCTAATGTTTTGTTATGGTATGTTCAGTACACGTATGAGCGTGAATTAATAACTTTTGAACCGGTTCATGTAATTGAAATATGAGGGCACCGTTGAACTCGTAGTGCCAGTATTCGCTTAAAAAGATTTTCACATTGATGGCAGTTAGTCAATAATAGAAGATAATTGTTTTGTTTTCATGGAAATTAATAAAATAAAGTGATTTACACTTTATTTTATTTGATCCACCATGTGAGTGTTGGGTGGTTAAAACGTCATTATGGAAGTTGGTGGTGCGACCACCACACCATAACCTCCAATGAAAGGTTATGGTGGTGGGACCACCCAAACATAACCTCTCATGAGATCTTATGATGTGTGGACCACACGGGGCTTAACCCTTACTGATGGAGGAGAGTAATACCTCTCATCTCTCCCTCATTAAATATGGATATCCTCTTCACCTTTCCTTTAATTAATTTGTTCCAACCATTCTCATTAATTAAGGGGAGTCAACCTAATTAATTAGTCCAATTTGAATATTTGCCTACAAATTAAAAGGATATTGCAATCTATTATATTGTTGGTATATTCATTTTGGTGGGATCTTTGAGAGGAGAGCTTGGGAGAATAAGAGTTCTCCAACGAAGAACCCCATTTCCAAACATAGAATGAAAAACGAAGAACACTGACCGTCTTCGACTTCTTCCCTGAAGATTCAACCGTTGTGGGATGTCTTCGACAACCAACTTCCACATCGATGATCTTCTTCTTTGTCTAATCATCATGAATCCTTCAACGAAAGTTGAACGATGATCAATGGTAGAGGTTGTTTTTTGTAATTTTTCTTTTATTTTCTCTTCTTCAAATGAATGTAATTGTTGCGGTGGATTGAAGAGTAAATGAAGTGAAACGTTATTTTTCGTTGATTAAAAAATTGATAACACCCTAAATACGGAGGGTGCGGGACAAACCAACATGGTCCGACCCATGCGTCGATCTTATTTATGAGGAACCTAGGCATTGTGATGGGGTGACGAAACGACGATGGTGGAAATGACAATGGTCGCATTTCCAGCGGACTCCGCAAACTGAACTGCCCCCTGTGGCCTCCCGGACCACCTGTCGGCCTCTACATGTGAGCCTTGAGGCCTCCTGGCCGAGCTGACGTCCCCGCCCCCTTGAGGCCTCCAGACCAACCCGACATCCCAGCCCCCTTTCATCCCACCAGCCGAGATGACGTCCTTGCCCCCTCGCGAACTCCCTTCTGAGCCGACATCTCTACCCCAGGAAGCCTCCATGCCAAGCCGGTGTCCCGGCCCCCTCGCAGCTTCCCGGCCGAACCGGCATCCCAGACCGCCTCATGGCCTCCCGGCCGAGGCGGCATCCTGGACCCCCTCGAGGCCTCTCGGCCGAGCCGGCGTCCCGTCCTCCCTCACGTCCTCCCTGGACGAACTAGCCCCAACCGTTCTATCCGGGGTGAGCCGCATTGGGTCGATCCCTCAATGCGCTTCGTGTCGAGCCGTCCCCATGGCTGATTCAGACCACCCTCACAGCCCGCTCAGATGGGCCCAGTGGATCGGGCCAAACCCAATGGGCCAGGCTAGACCCATCGTTTCATCACGGGTCGACCAGAACCAGGTCGGCCAAGACTGGGTTGGGTGGAGTTTGTCTAACGGGGTCAGACCAGACATGGTCCCACTACCGACCCTTACTTTATTTGGCTATATCATTGACACCAAACAACCACTTGACGATCCATCACCGGTGCTGGAAATCATAGATCGTAGTCGTCACATTGTGTATACCCCACTGAAGTTTGAGGTTTAGTTGTGATACTATCAGGTTGGATATTACATGAATCCAACCGGGCCCCTGGGACTAAAAGGCTAATAACTCATAGACTGGGTGTCCGATTGAGGCGTCGTATGTTGCGTTGAGACCGCTATGTTAAGGAATAACTTTGAGATACATCTTCATGGAACATCGTTGAAGTTGATGTGTCGACACTCAGCACGAGGATCAGACCCTCTCAGAATCTGGCATGCTTCGTGCAAAACCATGTGGCTAGCTGTGCACTAACGAATGTTCTTGGATCTTGTCTGGGATGGACAGTACTGATGACAGTTCTTGGATCATGTGTGGGTTCGACAACATTAATGATTATTACTAGATCATGTGTGGGTTTTAAAGCTCTGACTATTGTTCCTAGATCCTATGTTTGATTGACATCTCTGACAGATGTTCCTGGATCCTGTGTGGGTTCGACAGTTTTGACTTCTGTTCTTGGATCTTGTGTGGATTCAACAAAATAAATGATCCTAGATCATGTGTGGGTTAGACAGTTTTGATTTCTATTCCTAGATCAAGTGTGGGTTCGACAGAATAGATGATTTAGTGGCTACATCTGATCATCTATATCTCTCTTCAAATGTTGTATACCTCTATGAGCTGAGTCAGTAACTTTGTGTTTTCCTCATTACTGAGATGTATTACTAGATAACTTGGGAATATGTATGGTCATATAGCTAAGTCGGGTTATCTGTTGATTTTATACAATGTGGTTTATAGTTGTTTGATTTTGTGAGAACATGAGGGTCTCGGGGTCCCTACTGGGTATCATTATACTCACCCCGACACGGGCTATGCCCGCACCTCATTGTGTTGGATATAGATGGCATACAACGCTAACCGAGGCTGAGTGTATGTGGACTGGATGGCAACCGGAGGTGAACCTCACGACGAGTCGGTACCCAGTGGAGACTTACAGATGTGGAGTGATGAGGAGGCTATCTATACATACCCTTCAGGTATGATCCATGGTGGAATATCCATGAGATGATTTTCCCCTTTTAGCTACATTGTCCTTTTCACTTGTACTTGTACTTTAATGTTGGGCTTGTATTTCCAGCGTACTTTACTTTTCAGCAGTCTCTTGTTTTACAGTTTTAAATGGTGTCTTGTATCGAGTTGTGTATTCTGTTCTGTGTGATTTTAGTTATAAAGGAAATGCATTCCTAGTTTAGGGATTTATGCCTTTGGTGCTAGTCGCTAGCCCCTGGCCTATGGAAGGCGGGCGTGGGGTAGTCACGGTACGGGCCCCAGGGGACAAGTCATGACATGTCATATATTATTTAACTCATCATATACTAATGAAAAAAATACTAAAAATAATTATACACAGAATAATATAATTATAACAATGTTATACATCAGTATAAAAATTATGTTTTCAACTAGGGATTGTATGATTATTTTTTTACAGACCGCCCAATATATTCTCATTACAACATTATTTTCACAAACTGATTTTACTTGAATCTCCTTCCTTATAGTTTAAAGGTAAGAGTAAATAATCATAGATGATATAAATTTCCACTTAGATATGAAATTTTATAAATCATTTGCTAATATTGAGATTATGATCAAAGTACCCAATATCTCAAGTAATGGGGTTTCAAAATTACCAGTAGCAATTATTGATGTTTGGTATTTATGTATCATAATATTGTTAGTTGATATCGCTTCATACTTGTGGAATTCATTTATGGGGTTCCGTATTTTTTAATGTTGAAACACTTGACATTAATAGATTCTTTAATTACCTTCCACTCAAAGACCTGGTGCTCTTTCTATCTATAGATAATGAAATATCACATTCCCTTCATGGATTTCCACACGTGTTTCCTTCCACAATTATAACATGCTATAAATATTATTCTACCATATATCATTTTTTCTATATTTATCTTAATATATAGATAAACCATTATTTTTATTGATCATTTTCCATTAAAAATACATAGCATGGGTAGTTAGTTCTCTCAATGGTGGGATATTATTACCATACCATGACATTAAAAAATTGAGATAGTTACTCTATTTGTTGTAATGGTATTATCCCAAAAAATAAACAATCAATCATACTCTCTAGACTACGTACATAGTGTTATATCTTATTCACTAATATTTTAATGTATTATTCATAATCATTGGAACATTCCTTATCCCTTTTACCATAATTTAAAAATGGCATTTCCAATGAGACTATATTATCGTATGGTATTTATTTCTCAAATAACATCTCCTTGAAAATTCACCATTACATAATATATATTTCTTCAAGATAATTAGTAATTTGAATCATCATCAAATATTAATTAACATCTTATATTAAAAATAACAATTTAATAATAACAACTTCCATGAAAATATATATCATATCTTGAAATATTAATTCAAGAGACACAATCCATTTTTCAGTTACAAATATATTATTAGTTCACAATAATGGCAACAGTTTCTTCTTAATGATGCAATCTATCATCATTGAATCAGGTGGTGAAAGAAAAAACTTCTCATATAACTAAAATTAATACTCGCAAGATTCAGAAATATTATTATATTCTTCATAGAACCGACTCTAGTCATATTGTTTTTTAATTGGTAAATTCTACCCCATATTATGGATGTTTTACTTTTTTCATTCCTTTGATTAATATATTAAAAAAACATATTGTACATGATTACCCAATATAATTATGAATCATGTTGTATAATTTATTATCTAGTAAAATATGAAACATTAATTATAAATTTATACAAATATAATTGGAAAATGCTTACATTAGTATCCTTGGTGACGTTTTAAAATAATAAAAACAATTATAAATATTTAATATTAGTTTATAAATGTCATATCAATTAATATAATAATATCTACAAAGAGTTCCTAGTTAGGTTTTCTGTATGAGCCACAACCATCATGCACTGATGGTGACCTTGTTAATTCCCAATCCACCCATTTCAATGTTATTACGCCAATATGGTTCTATTAAACAACGTAATCTACTTGATAGAATCGAGATAGTGATTCATTTTATTGGAATCAGAATATTCTCTATATTATGAAAATTTCAAGACAGTTTCCTTTACATACTCTTATACATAATGTATATCATATGGCTATGTCCTCTAATCTATGATTTCCTAAAACTATTTTCATAAGATTATACAAAATGTTCAATTATGGAAACTATAAAATGACAAAAACTATTGCGTAAAATAAATAGATACTTTATTAAATTTTAATTAGATAAATGTGACCAAATCCCAAAAGATAAAATAGATTATTGGTATTGTAAAATTTAGTACATTCTTAAATTCCAATTTACATTTGAAAATTTAAAACTAAAAAATAGTATTTTCATTGGGATTTATATTATAATATCAATAATATCCTTTCATTTCAATCATTTTAATCATTATGGGATCGTAATGAAAGTAAAAAAGAATAAAAGTGTCATCACGTATGCTTTTCATAGGAATGAATTATATAGATGATATTATATAAAAATTAAATAATTTATAATATGTAAACAATAAATGATTATTAAATAATTCCATAACAATGATCAAACAAACCTGAAAAACATTGATTAATATATTAATAATTAAATTGATCATATCGGAATAAATAATTTTTTTTAAATTGATAGAGTTTATAATATGAGATAACATAAACTTACCCTTGAGACTATATTCAAAAAAAAAATATTAAATGAGTAAGGAATAGGAAAAATGACAACAAACATCATTGCATGTGATAAAAATTTTCATCGAGGGGGTTTTAAATTTTTACCCTCACCCATCACTTCATATGTCCAATTCATTCATCACAGGATAAAATTTATAATATAAAAGACATTGAAAAATAATCAATAACTTTCCAAATTTGATGAATTAGGAGAGAAAACATCAATACTTCCACATATCAAAATGATAATAATCAATCAATTAAAATATGATTGAGAGTATCATTAGAGTATATCCTCAGTAAAGAATAATATTCATGAACATATGTTGGTATATATGAAAATAATTTTAAAATATCACCATAACAGTATTTGTAAAAGATTAATTTTTTATTTTGACATTACTTATTAATATTATTAAAATTGTAAAAATATTATGAAAATAAGTTAAATTTGAAATATCCATATAAACATTTGATTAATTGATAAAATAATATAGTATTCATGATTTCATGACCAATATTATGTAGTGTACACATTAAAAAATGATTTCATCCCAGCATTACGTAATATGTTATCCATTTGAAAAATAATAAGAAGATTCATTTAAGTCCCTTTTATAGAAAGTTAAAAACATATAAAAATGAAATTAATAAATCATTAGAGAACAATGAAGAAAATATTTATTGTATTTTAACGAAAAATGGACAATGATATAAATATTCCCAACTAATTAGAAAAAATATAGTTTCATTCCCTTAAAAAAATTCTCTAATACTATTTTCTTTTAAAATTGATTAAAATAAAGAAAAAAAATTAAATTTATAGAAACATTTATTTAATAATTAAATTTAAGGGGTGTATGATTGAATGGTCATATATTTCACCCAATTTAATTAAAAAAATAAAAAATCTAGAATAAGGATAATGGTGAAAAAACCCTTACCTTAAGTCTAAATTTCTTCATAATTGAATTTCCACCATTATAAATAATTTATTATTATTCTATATGAGAACTATAAACATAACACATATATAATATTTGATAAAATTATAACATTATAACATAATTTTATTAATATTATTCATTAGAATAATCTTTTTAGAGATTTAACTATTTTGTTTATCATGTATATTCCAGTTCAAGTGTTTTAGTCCTTGGATCTAGGAATAGTTTATAACATATAAATAATTTTAATAAGGGTATAAATTTCAAATATTTTCATTGTAATGTTTTTTAATACTTTTTTTAATGGTGTATATAATAAATTAATAACATTGTTTTTTTGGGATGTAGTCCACAAATATGTAAGAATGATGAAATAATTTCTAAATAGTGCACGTGTAAGAGTGTAAATGACATATTACATTTCCTAAATCACAAATAATTCATAAATTACTTGTATAATCATTATATAAATTAAAAAAACTATCCATTAATGTTTTTGATGAATAATTAAATAATTTCTACGGGATGTGGTTGTGCACACACACACACACGGATATTGCAGGCCATTTTCATTATATGGAGATGGAGATGAATATATGTTGAACCATTTACATATTTAAATCACAAAATATGGGATAAAATTATTCAATAATATAATCATTGTTAACATAGAATTTAATGAGTCATAAAATAATGTAAAATTAAAACACATGGTCAAGAGATATGGTTTTTCTTTGGACAATCTTGATTATCATAAACAGTGATCCATGTAAGGATAATATTATGATCAAACAAGTTCACCAATAGAATGTGGAACTATAAGGACCCAACCTTAAACATTAAAATATATTGAATTAAATGAATAATTTACATTGAGGATCTTTTTAGGTTTAGAGTTTTAGGGAATTAGGACATAACTATTACATCTAAAAAGATTACAAGGTAGACATATCTACATAGTTTCCATTAAAAAAATAAAAACTCTTGAAAAAAGTCATGTCTAGTACCATGTTTTAGACAAAATGACGTTTCCTTTATCCCATCCTTGACCTTATTCATCTTTATGTCCTGTGAAAACATTTCAAAACTTGGGATGCGCATAAAAAGCTCAGTAAGGGTTACAAAACAAAGAATTAAAACATTTGTTCATAAATACATACAAAACAAGAACTATTTTACTTACCGCATGAAATCATAAGATTTATGAAAGACACTTAGAAATCATTAATCATAAATTTAACATGTGGCATCCATATCATACTTACATTGTAGCTATCACAGCTACATACAGAGTTAATTAAGAATACCCATCACAGTATATTCCCTAATATCTCTTAGGAGAAACATTCATGTTTACCTCTATCATGTTACCCATTTCATTGGAGAGTTATCTTAGGCTCACCCACCCTAGGATTATCACATAACCACCCCTATACATAATTAATGCCCAAGAACCATAACATGATCATAACACATAACATAAGCATAAAGGAAAGATAAAATTTCCACATTGAAATAATAAAATATCATTTCAAGATATTGAAATAATAAATCCACTCTCAAATTTATTTTCAATAACAAAATATGTAAAAAGAGTATATTGTATTTATATTTTTTTCTTTTTAAAAACATTCCGGCTTGTTAAGGAAGCCAATGATCAAATAATACTCGCGGCGGCGGAAAGGTCATTGTCACCGCTTATGTTAAAAAAAATTCTTTTGTCATTTACTAAAATGATTCATATAAAAATATTCCCTTTGAATAAAATGAAAATTCAATGGGGATTATACACCGTATAAAATATAGTTATGTATAAAACAAAAAATGCCTCAAGGAAAGGAGATTGAGACAAAGTTCCTTACCTCACGTCTGACTTGACTCGACCTTTCTTTAATCTCCTGAATAATAAACTAAAGTTAATTTATACTTGATTATGAACCTTTTTTATGTTTTTTATTCCTTTTATATCACTTATTACAATGATAGAAACATTATGCAATTATTTAAGTTAATAACGTTTATTTTTTTGATATTTGGTACCTGAGTAAAAATGAACACCTTATATTTACAAGCTATCCTTGTGGTCAAACGTTCATTATATCCATAATGATATTCATGATTTGTATATCGTATATATCATATATATCCAGAATAGAAATGTTTTTATAATATTTCATAACATTTAGAGGTATGAAATGAAACGCACCGTTCATGGAGATGGTAAGCCATACGTACGCATGAATGCTACATTCATTTCTATTTATTATTTTAATGGAAATAAAACATAATGATACATAGTTATATTATACGTTCAGTGTAATATCATATATAATATCATTAAATCCATCCTTTATACATCCCACATAAGGCATTAATGAATCAAATCACTTTGAGGGGGCCATAGTTCGCATTTCCTCAAATGAGATTATCTTATTACCCACTATAAAAACCATAAAGGCTTAACATAATTGTAAATTACATAAGAATAATGAAATAATAAACATATTATATATAATATATAAATACAGTTCCATCTTAATGGCCACCATGAGAGGCGGTAGTATGTAATTGAACAATTATCGTTTCGTGAGGCGTTAGATTACCATCCACAGAAACATTATGTTCATCAACCATTAGATGGAGGTGTTTGTAATTTTAGTTATAATTATTCTCATAAAAACAAACTAGTATATTGAATATACTGGTTTTGTTACAGAATAAAGGAATAAAAATAGTTTAGGGGTTGTACAAGTAATATAAAAGAAAATAATTTAAGAGAAACTGTTACATTTAATTTGGGTAACTCCCATTGGTTTGAACCAAAGGACTTCTTGAAGTTCCTTCTACCTAAGTTAAGGCTTCTAAGAGTATGAGAGTGATGTTGAGAGATTAATAAGTCAGAGTTTGGATGAGCCAAATGGATTGAGAGTTATTTGGAATTGGGTAGAAGTGGTCTCCTTTTATAAGGGAGAGGTGGTGCTCTTTAGGAATGTGTGAAAACATTATTTTATTATATAATGATATTTGGTTTCTAAAGGTCCAAAAATCATTAGAGTCAACTATAAGAAGACTCATGGTCTAAAAAATCATCCAATCAGAATTGGACATGTTTTGGATAATATTGTATTCATTATAATCATATTTATTTAAATCATTTTTTAATAAAGTAAATACTGCATCATTATTGTGTCATAAATAATTTAATTTATTTGACATATAAAAATTATAAAACAAATACTATCATGTAGTAAATCTCATTAGGGTTCCAATGAATATTTATAGTCGCAATTATAATTTATATAACCCCTTATAAAAATTTATTTACTAAAAGATATTTGCTTTTTTCATATTTTGCTTTACTTTAAGTTAATTAATCTAAATTGTCATTATCACTCTCATGTGGATAAAATGGGTCCAAAAATCGATCCAAAGATTACCATGGTCTTTAATGACTCAACCAATAATGTTTAGAGAAGTTTTAAGGTAATTTTCAATTATTATAATATTCTTTTTACCCTAAATTATCTTATTAACCTTTAACCGCGGTAAATAAAAGTCAAAAGTTACTATTCTCCAAAACAAATATATCTTAATAAAACACATTTTACATCTTGATAACAACCATTTATGTCGGATTTATGAAATTCAATTCAAAGAAGTGGTAAACTTTTATTTAAATGAAAAAGTCATTTTTTTAACTACCACTAAGTGGTGCCACTATTCATAAAAAATGATGTTTTTTAGAAAAATACCAAAAATCCAGCCTAAGCATTATTTGATATTCCGAATTCAAAATTTATGTCTATTTTTTCAAATTCAAAACATAGAAGTGGAATTAATTAATTTAAAAATTAATTTCCATTGTTAAAACAAATAGTGTGTTTTTATGAAATAATAACTATCAAAAGATTTATACTTGTTGATGTCCAATTTCCAATTAAAATTAATTATAATGACCAAAATTAGATTAAATGGTTAAAATATATTTCAACTTAACTTTCAAGACAACTAAAAAGATTATCTAACCATATAAATATATTATTTTAAAAGGCACATTTGAATTAAAATACAGTATTTTTAACTATTCATTAAAAATGATCTTTTCTAGAAAAATACCAAAAAAATAACCAAAGTAAAATTTGATGTCCCTAATATAAAGAAGTTCTTTATTTGGTCAAATAGAACATATGAAGATGACCAAAACTTTATTCGATAAGGGTTCGCCATTAAAAGGCGGTAAATCGGCCTTTTAATGTAAATTATGCTTAAAATTAGATTCATTCACATGTTAAGCCTCTAACTATTATTGGATTAAAGTAAATACATCTAACAAACATTTATAATCATATTGTAGTTAGTTTCGTTCATTCCCGCCACAACAACGAATAGGATTTAACTACCATTTAAGATAATAGAATTATATTATTAGTGTGCAATGTAAAATTTCAAAGAAAATCGTTGTTGCATATCGGGTACCCTATCAAACATAGAAACCCCTTTAATGTAAAATTTGTATTTAATTCACAAATATTAATAAATATGAATTATTTATTATTCATCATTTACCTAGGATGTTACATCCTTCCCCCCTTTTGGGAATTGCATGCTCACAATTTTTTATTCACTTATAAAACAAATGGGCGTATTTATCCTTCATAGCATTTTCAGATTCCCACGTTGCCACTTCAACCATATGGTTTTTCCACAAACACTTTACCTGAAAAATTACCTTATTCCGCAACACTTTATCTCTATGGTCAAGAATCTGAACTGGTTGTTCTTCATAAGAGATATTCTCTTCCAACTAAACTACCTCTGGGCTCAAAACATGAGATGGATCTGACATATAATTTCTCCACATTGAAACATGAAAAAAAACTGTGTACCTATGATAACCATGGGGGTAAAGCCACTATACACACAACTGATCAAATATTCTCTATAATTTCAAAATTTCCAATGAACCTCGGACTCAAATTTCCCTTCATACCAAAACGCATCACATGTTTACATGGAGAAACTTTGAGAAAGAAATGATCACATACCGCAAAAGAAAGATCCTTCCTTTGGTTATCTGCATAACTTTTCTGTCTGCTCTGAGCTGTTCTCATGTGCTTCTGAATCAACTGAACTTTCTCTGCCATCTCTTTTACCAATTCTGGTCCCATCAGCTTCCTTTCCCCTACATCATCCCAAAAAGATGGTGTTCGACAACACTTTCCATATAATGCCTCAAATGGAGTCATCTGTATACTAGAATGAAGGTTGTTATGATATGAACATTCAACCAAAGAAAGATGTTGGTCCCAACATCCCTGGTAATACATTGAGAAAGCACGTAACATATCCTCCAAGGTCTGAATTGTTCGTTCAGACTGCCAATCTGATTAAGGATGAAAAGATGTAAAAAAATTTAATTCAGTACCCAATGATTTCTAACGGACTTTCCAAAAGTTATAAGTGAACCTAGGATCAAAATCAGATACAATGGAGAGGGGAACTCAATGAAACATGACTATCTCTTTAATATACAACCGAGGAAGTTTATCTACAGACAAAGTATCTCTAATAGGAAGGATATGAGAAGATTTAGTCAATCGATCAACTACAACCCATATAGCATTATTACCTTGAGATGTATTTGGTAATCCCACAACAATGTCCATGGATATATTTTCCCATTTCCACTCTAGCACCGGTAAAGGTTAAAGAATTCCATTCGGTAACTATCTCTCTTCTTTAACTTGATGACAAGTCAAACACTTTACAGTAAAATTAGCAATATCTCTTTTCATTCCATCCCACCAGTAATACTCCTGATGATCTCTGTAGATCATAGTACTGCCCGGATGAAATGAAAACAGAGAACTATGAGCTTCACATAACAACTCATTCTTAAACTATGAATCCCAAGTCACACATAATCTCTTTCCAAATCTCAAAAAAAAAATCATTATGAATGTTAATATCAGGAAACTTACCCTTCTGAACCAACTCTACCATTTTATGTAACTCATTGTCTTCTTTCTGCGCTTGCTTTATTCTGTCTAATAGAGATGATATTACTAACACCAGATACATAACATAAAACTTTCCTACATCAACAACTTCTATTCCAAAGTTCATTAAATCAAAAACCAAAGTATCTCTTTCCAAACGTAACATGGTTAAATAAGTATTACTTTTTCGACTCAAAGGATCAGACACTTTATTTGATTTTCCCGGATGGTAAAGGATGGTGCAATCATAATCCTTGATTAATTTCAACCATCACATTTTTCTCATGTTCAATTCCTTCTGAGATAATATATACTTCAAACTTTTGTGATGGGTATATATTTCACACATCACTCCATAAAAATGATGCCTCAAATTTTTTAAAGCAAAAAAATAGCAGATAATTCCAAATCATGTGTGGTGTAATTTACCTCATGTGGTTTCAACTGACGTAAAGCCTAAGCAAGTACCTGATCATTCTTCATTATGACACAACTCGGTCCTCTCAATGAAGCATCACAGTAGATAACAAACTCACCATTTCAGGAAGGTAGTGCCAAAACTAGAGCATTCACCAATCTTCATTTCAATTCCAGAAAACAATCATCACATTCTTTTTTTTAAATGAACTTAACACCTTTTCGAGTTAACTTAGTCATTAGACTAGATAACCATGAAAACGTTTCTACAAACCTCTGGTAATAACCTGCCAAACTATGAAAACAACAGTTCTCGATTATATTTTTGGGTCGTGGCCACAGTTCAACAACTTTCGTTTTAGTAGGATCAACAGTTATGTCATTTTTTGAAATAATGTGACTAGGGAAAGAAATTGTTTTAACCAAAACTCACACTTGATTAGATTACCATAAAGTTTATTTTCTTTTAAGGTTTTTAAAACCACCATTTACTGACTTTCATGGTTCTCGTTACTTTTGGAAGAAACCAAAATATCATCAATGAACACAACCACAAACTAATCCATGAACTCAAATAAGATTCTATTCATAAGATCCATGAATACAACAGGTGCATTGGTAACCCAAATAGCATAACTAAAAATTATTAATTTCCATATCTAGTATGAAACACATTCTTTGGAATGTCTTCTTCCTTTACTTTCAACTGATGGAACCCCGACCTCAAGTCAATCTTCGAAAAATACTAAGCTCCCTGGAGCTGATCAAACAAATAATCAATATTAGGTAAATGATACTTATTCTTAACAGTGATTTTATTAAATGCTCTATAATCAATGCAAAGTCTCATTCAACCATCTTTCTTTTTAACAAACATAATAGGAGCACCCCATGGTGACATGCCAGGTCGAATGAAACTTAATCTAATAACTCCTACAATTTCTTCATTAACTCTAAAAGTTTAATTTGAGCCATTCGATAAGGGGGTTTTGAAATTGGCTTAGCATTAGAAACTAATTCAGTAGTAAATTCAATATCTCGATCAGGTAAAATACCATGCAACTCATCTGGAAAAACATCAAGGAACTCTTTTACCACTCACACATCATTAATCAGAATAGTTCCTTTATATTCAACAATATGTGCACGGTAACATTCATTTCCATATTTTACTTGTTTCTAAACATCCTCATATGTTATAAACAACAAGGGTTAATTTTTTTATAAAAACTAAAAATTATTCTGAAAGGAAATTTCATTAGCTCTGCAATCAATCTTATCATGATAAACAGAAATCCAATCCATGCCAAAAATAACATCAAAATCTACTAGAGGAAAAACAATAAGGTTTGCAGGTAGATTCTTTTCACATAGAATGACATGAATGTTCTTATGTTATCTTTATGTCTCAACATTTCATCTAGGTGTTTTTACAATAAGTTATATATTCATATATTGAGATGGAATTCCCAATTTACTAGAAAACTTCTCAGAAATAAAAGAGTGTGTAATCCCTGAATTAGACAACACATTGGCATAATCTAATCAAACAATGTATCTGATACAACTTCATTTTATGGCCCAACATCCACTGAAATAGTTGAAAATTATTTCACCACCCCTTTCTCCTTGTATTCTGAATGCTTTCCTTCGATTGAGTTCTTGGTTAGACACTCAATTGCATAATGACCCATTCCATTTCACTAAAAACATTTTACTAACTATAAATTAGATTTTGTATTAACATTACCCTGATCATTTCAGTGCATTTGCGAGCCTTATGTCCCATTTTACTACATCGGTATCACTTACCAGAAATCAAAAGACATTCCACAACATGCTTTTTACCACTATTTTTACAATATCTAAACATAAGTTTCTTACCATCATTTTTTTTGACGATTTCTTCCCTTTCGCCTACCACCTCGTCCTCTTATTCTATTGTTTTTCAAATAATACATGATCATCAGAAAACTCCATTTCCACCTTCTCCTCAGAACGAACATGTTTTTCATAAATTTTGAACTCACGAGAAGGTAAATACCTTCGATAATTTGACTTAATCTGGAGTAAAAGCAGTTGATTTTACTATCAAGATATCATAAGAAATTTGGAGCATACTTTGACAGTCGATAGAATTTTTCTTCATAAGAAGCCATAGAGTCATACTCCTTCTTCAATTCTAGGAATTGTTTTTCCATCCTAAGACGGACCCCATTAGGAAAATATTTCTAAAGAAACATACCATTGAACTCATCCAAATCAAGAGCATCAATCTCCTCACAATCCCTGATATTTTTCACCATCGACCACTACTTATTAGCTTCACCTTCAAAATTTTAAACAACAAGAATAACCTTTTGATTTTTTGAACAACCCATGACATCAAATATCATTTCCAGTTCTTTAATCCACCCTTATTCTAGAACCGGATAAGATGATCCTCCAAATGATGAGGGATGTTGCCTCATGAAATGCTCTACTACATACATGTTCCTATGTGGTTGATCTAGCGGATCTCATACATGGATACGACAACCATTTATATCTTGATTCAACTGTGCCATCACTGAAACAAACTGTTCGGTTCCGATTCCAACCATCTCAGGTTGCTGATTTGGAAGGTTGTCTTCCTCCTGATGTCGTCCCAATATAGCTACCCTGTTTCCTCTACAGAAAACCATTCTGAACACATAAATATCTTAGGTGAAGCAACATGGTAATCTGTAATTGTTAAATGATGTCAATATTGACATAAATTACTTTATCGATATTACTTTAACAATACCCTAAAACCTAAAGTTATCTAAACCGGCCTATGATACCAACTATAAGGACCCACCCTTAAACATTACATAATATTGAATTAAATGAATAATTCACATTGAGTAGCTTTTCAAGTTTAGAGTTTCAGAGTATTAAGACATAACTATTACATCTCAAAAGATTACAAGGTAGTCATATAAACATTGTTGCATTTTTTTAAAATAAAAACACTTAAATAAAAGTCATGTCTAGTTCCATGTTTTTGACAACATGAATTTTTCGTAACCTCATGATTGACCTTATTCACCTTTAAGTACTATGAAAACATTTCAAAACTTGGGATGAGCATAAAAAGATCAGTTACGGTTATAAAACAAATAAGGAAAACATTTGTTCATAAATACATAAAAAACATTAACACTTTTACATACCTAATTAAATCATAAGATTTATGAAAGACATGTAGAAATCATTAATCATAATGGTAAATTGTGGCATCAATATCATACTTACATTGTATCAATCACAGCTACATCGGGATTTACATTGGAATACCCATCACAGTATATTCCCTAAAATTTCTTAGGAGAAACCTTCCAGTTTTCCTCGGTCCCATTACGCAATGCATTGGAGAGCTCTCTCGGTCTCACACGCCCTAGGATTATCACGAAACATCCTATATACGTAAATAATGCCCATGAAGCATAACATGATCATAACACATAACATAAGAATAAAGAAAAGATAACATTTACACATTACAATAATAAAATATCACTTCAAGATATTTAAATAATAAATCCATTTTCAAAATCATTTTCAATACCAAAATATGTAAAAAGAGTATATGTTAATTATTTTTCTTCTTTTTAAAAACATTCCAGCATGTTAATAAATCCAGAGATCAAATAGTACTCACGGAAAGGGAAAGGTCACTGTCACCGCTTACGTTAAAAAAAACTCATTTTTATAGTTTACTAAAATGCTACATATAAAAAAATCCATTTGAAAAAATTGGAAAGTCAAAGTGGTTTATACACCGTATAAAATAAAGTCTTCTATAAAACTAAAAATGCCTCAATGAAAGGAGATTGAGACGAAGTCCCTTACCTCGCGTTCGACTAGACTCAATCATTCATTAATATCCTTAATAATAATCTAAAGTTAATTTATACTTTCTTAAGAACCTTTTTCATGTTTATATTTCTTTTGATGTCACTTATTACCATGTTAGAAACATTATGTAATCATTTATGTTAATAACGTTCATTTTGTCGATATTTGGTTCTTGAGTAAAAATGAACACCTTATATTTACAAGTTGTCCATGCGGTCAAAGGTTCATTATATCCAGAATGATATTCATGATTTAGATATCATATATATCATATATATCCAGTATATACATGTTTATATAATAGTACATGACATTTAGAGGTGAGAAATGAAATGCACCATTCTTGGAGACGGTAAACTGTACGTACACATGAACACTACATTCATTTCTATTTCATATTTTAATGGAAATAAAACATCATGATACATAAGTATATAATAATTGAATTATAATATAATATAGAATATCATTAACTCCATCCTTTATACATCCCACATTAGGCATTAAAGAATCAAATAACTTTGAGGGGGTGGTAGTCCGCACTTCCTCAAATGAGATTATCGTATTTACCCACTATGGAAACCATAAAGGCTTGATATAATTGGAAATTACAGAAGCATTAGGAAATAATAAACACAATATATATCATATATAAATATAGTTCCATCATTATGTCCACCATTAATGGTGGTAATATGTAATTGAACAATCATCGTTTCGTGAGGCGTTAGATTCCCATCCATTGAAGCATTATGTTCTTCATCCATTAGATGGAATTGTGTGTAAGTGTAGCTTGAATTATTATCATAACAAAATAATAGTATATTTAAGATTCTGTTTTTGTTACAAATTAATGGAATAAAAAGAGTTTAAGTGTTGGAGATGTAAAATAAATGAAAATAATTTAAGATAAACTGTTACCTTTAATTTGGGTAACTCCCTTTGGTTTGAACCAAATGGCTTCTTGATGTGCCTTCTGCCTAAGTTAAGTTTTATAAGTGTAAGATATGGATGTTCAGAGATTAATTGGTCAGAGTTTGTATAATCCAAATGGCTTGAGAGGTGTTTTAAATTGTGTAGAAGTGGTCTCCTTTTATAAGGGAGAGGAGGGGCAATTTAGGAATGTGTGAAAACATTATTTTATTATATAAGGATATTTGATTTCTAAAGGTCCAAAAATCATTATAGTTTAAGATAAGATGACTCATGGAAGAAATAAAATCATCCAATAAGAATTTTACATGTTTCGGATAATATTTTAATCATTATAATCTTATTTATTTAAATCATTTATTAATGAGGTAAATACTGCATCATTATTGTGTCATAAATAATTTAATTTATTCGATGTATAAAAATTATAAAAAAATACGCACATATAGGAAATATTTTTATCTTTCCAATTCATATTTATAGTCTAAAAGATAATTTATATCACCCCTTATAGAAATTAATTTACTAAATGATATTTTCCTTTGTCATATTTTCCTTTACTTTAAATTAATTAATCTAAATTGTCATTATCACTCCGATGTGGATCTAAGGAGTCCAAAAATAGACCCAATGGTTCCCATGGTCATTAATGACTCAACCAATAAGATTTAGACAAATTTTCAGCTAATTTTGAATTATTATAATATTCTTTTTACCCTAAATTATCTTATTTACCTTTAACCGTGGTAAATAAAAGTCAAAAGTTACTATTCGCCAAAAATTATTTTTATCTTAATGAACCAAATTGTAATTCTTGATAACAACCATGTATGTTGGATTTTTGAAATTAAATTCACAGAATTAGTAAAAATTCATTTAAATGAAAAAGTCAGTTTTTTAACTACCATAAAGTGGTGTCACTATTCATAAAAAATTGAAGTTTTTCAGAAAAATACCAAAAATCTAGCCTAATCATTATTTGATATTCCGAATTCAAAATTGATGTTTATTTTTTCAAATTCAAAACATAGAATTGGAATTAATTTATTTAAAAATTAATTTCCGTTGTTAAATCAAATAGCTTGTTTTTAAGAAACAATAACTATCAAAAGATTGATACTTGTTTATGTCCAATTTCAAAGTGAAATTCCCTCTAATGACCAACATTGGATTAAATGGAAAAAATCTATTTTAATTTCACTTTAAACACAACTAAAAAGATAATATAACCATATAAATAAATTATATTAAAAGGTAATATTGAATTAAAATATAGTATTTTTCACTATTCATTAAAAAATGAACTTTATTAGAAAAATACCAAAAAAATACACAGAGTTGAATTTGATGTCCCAAATATAAAGAAGAATTTTATTTGGTCAAATAGAACATATTAAGATGACCAATTAGGGTTCACCATTAAAAGGCGGTAAATCGGCCTTTTAATGTAAATTATGCTTAAAATTAGATTCATTCACATTTTAATCCTCTAACTTTTATTGGAAAAAAAGTAAATACATCTAACATACATGTATAATCATATTGCAGTTAGTTTATTACATTCTCACCACTACATCAGCTAGGAGTTAACTGTCATTTAAAATAATAATAATATATTATTTGTGTGCAACATAAGATCCCAAAGAAACTCATTGTTGCGTATCAGGTACGTTATCGAACATAAAAACCCCTTAAAAGTAAAATTATAATATAATTAACAAATATTAATAAATATGAAATATGTCTTATTATTCATTTACATGGGATGTTACAGGAACGATGTTATAAAAGTATTTGGATATTTATTTTTTAACTTAAAGGATGTTGAATTATATATAAGAGATGACAGTTGTTGTCCTATTAAAATTAAGGGAGGATAAACTCTTAGAATATTTCAATAATATGAAAATATAATAATTTTTTAATTGGGAAAAAATAATCCAAAATGAATCATATCAGAAGATTATATTTTTATAGGTTAAATATAAGAAATACTGACCTTTATATATATTTTAGTGGATCATTACCCCCTCTATGTTTTTTAACATCCCAGTATAAACTACTTTTAAGATAACCTATTGTAATAATTTATTATATTTTTATAATACATAATGATCAATAATTAAGTTGAACATATTAAATAACATCAATTATGATAATTAATGATATTGAGTTTATTTAATAGGATTCAATTTATAGAATTGGATAAATGTAATTAAAATGTAAGAGAAAAAACTAACAGAACTCGTTTATAAAAACATAATAAAAGGATTATTATTTTTATATGCAAGTAACAAAAAATTTAAATGACCCTTTTTAATAATTTATTAATAGAAAATAATGAACTTTATTTTTATATGAATAAATAAGTTCCATAGATTTTAATAAAAAAAATTTGTTTTTTATATGAACATTATATTTTCATGTGCATTATATAAACTCATAAAATATTTTTTCATTATATAAAAAATTATCCAATATCATTATTTTTAATATTTAATTATCATAATTTTATAATAATGATATTTTATCTAAGATTGGTATTCATCAATATTTACAATAAAATGAACTATATCTGAAAATATAATAATATAAACATAATTTATTTTTGACATGATTAATTAAAAAATCAATTTTTCCATTTAATTTTTCATTAAAATCGAGTATAAATTAATTATAATTTATTAAGATGTAATGAAATTAAATAATTTTTTAATTAAAATAGATGAGTGAACCATAAATAAATTTTTTAAAAATTTGAGTACATAATTATTGTAACACCCCAGGTAAATAAAGAATATGAAATTTTTATATTTATCCCTATTTGTGAATAAGATTTTAATATTAATTTAAAGGGAACGCTATGCTTGATGGCTTACCCAATATGCAACAACGAGTTCCTTTGAAATCTTACATTGCACTATAATAAAAAAATATTATCATAAATGGTTGTTAATGCCTAGCCATTGTAATGGAAAGAATGAACAGAACTAACTACAAAATCCATATATATGTTTTCCAAATATTTTTACTTTTTATAATAAATGTTAGAGGATTAAAAATGTGAATGAATTCAATTTTAAGCGTAAACAGTCTAATATTTTTTAGAAAATTGATTAACCACCTTTTGATGGCGAACCTCTTTTAAATCCACTTTTTAAAAATTTTATATGTTATATATGACAAAATAAAATTCTTCTTTAGAATCGAGACATCAAAATTTACTTTGTGTAAATTTTTGGTATCTTTCCGATAAAGTTCATTTTTATGAATATTGAAAAATGTTGTATATTAATTCAAAACCTCTTTTTAATCTAATTTATTTATATGAATAGATTATCTTTTGATTTGTTTTTCAAGTAAAATTAGAATATATTTTTACCATTTAATCCAATCGTGGTCATTTTAATTAATTTCACTTTGAAATTGGACATAAACTAGTGTCAATCTTCTAATAGATATTATTTCTTAAAAACACGCTATTTGATTTGACAGTGGAAATTAATTATTAAATTAATTAATGCAACTTTTATGTTTTTAATTTAGTAAAATAGACTTCATTTTTGAGTTCGGAATATCAAATATATCTTAGGGTGAATGTTTGGTATTTTTCGGAAAAACTTCAATTTTTGATGAATAGTGAAACCACTATGTGGTAGTTAAAGAAACTGATTTTTCGTTTAAATGAATCTTTTCCACCTCTGTGTTTTGAATTTCATAAATCCGACATACATGGTTGTCATTAATAATTAAAATGTTGTTCAATTGGATTAAAATAATTTTTTGGTGATTAGTAACTTTTAAGTTTTTAATCGCGATTAGAGATAATTAGTGTTGTTTAAGGTTAAAATAATGTTTTAATAATATGAGATGAGCTTGAAACATGTCCTACCCTCATTTTATTTGTCATGGCCGACTAAGACAATCCATGGGTCACCTTGGGGACCCCATGGAGCCACTTTGGTAGGAAAATGACATTAATACCTTTTTATTTAATGTTAAAATTAAAATGTCCCAAACATGTCTTGTTTTACTAAAACAATTTTTATATGGGGTTATAAAAGTCAGATTATTGACTATAAATATTCATTGGAAAGATAAAAATATTTCATACATCATAGTATTTGTTTTATAATTTTTAGACATTAACTAAATTTAATTATTTATCACATCATGATGATGCAGCAATTACCTCATTATTTAATGATTTAAATAAAATTAAAAGATAATGTAAAATTTAAGACCTAAACTTGTCAAAATCCTATTGTATGGGTATATTTATAACCTTTATCATCTTATCCTTGAATTATATCAATGTGGGACCTTTTAAATCTGAAACACATTTTAAAATAACGTAACATTTCTTTAATTTCCAGGAGTGCCCCTCCTCTCCTCTTATAAAAGGCCCCCACCACTATCACCCTACCCACACATTTCAAGACTTTGGTTCGTCCAATCTCTGACCATTTTGTCTCTCCACATCCCTCTCTTACTCATATAAGCCTCACTTTTGGCAGAAGTCTTCCCAAGGAATCATTTGAGCTCAAATCATAAAGAGTTACCCAATTTAAAGGTAGTGTCTTCTCTTCTGTTCCTTTGTTTTATTTTGCTTCTCCAACCCCCAAAAATCTTTTTATTATTTTATTTTGTAACAAATCCAGTATCTTCAATATACTAGGATGTTTTTATAAGAAGAATTCGAGCTACACTTACACACACCTACATCTAATGGTTAACGAACATACTGTTTCTGTGGATGGCGAATATCTGCCTCACGAAACGATGATTGTTCAACACTCATATGACACCTTCAATGGTGGCCATTAATATGTCACTATATTTATATATGATATATAATATTTTTATGTTTTACTTAAGCTTATGTATTTTTATTTTGTGGCATACGTTTACGGTTTCCATTGTGGGTAAACACGATAATTTCATTTTAGGAAGTGCAGACTACCACCCCCTCAAAGTGATTTGATTCGTTAATGCCATATGTGGGATGTATAAAAGATGGATTTAAAGTTATTATATATGATTTATGATACATAAAAATGATGAATATAATTCTGGATTTAAAATATACCTACTTCTCTTTTGTTTTAATTCAATTAATATGACATAGAAATGAAAGTAGCGTTCATGCGTACGTACGACTTACCGTCTCCATAAACGGTGCATTTCATTTATTAACTCTAAATGATTATGTAATATTATAAATACTTGTATATTCTGTATATATATGATATATATGATATCCAAATCATGAATATGATTCTCTATATAATGAACCTTTGACCACACGAACAACATGTAATTGTAAGAAGTCGACTTTCGACTTCAGAACCAAATATCGACAAAACAAACATTATTAACTTAAATGAGTACATAAAGCTTATAACATGGAAATAAGTGATATAAAAGGAATAATTAACTTGAAAAATGTTCTTAATAAAGTTTAAATTAACTCCAGTTTATTATTCAGGACGTTAAAGAATGACCGAGTCAAGTTGGACCCGAGGTAAGGGATCCAACCTCTCTCTTTATTTTTGTGTACTCTCTTTTATATAATTTCTTTTAATCCCATATTTCTTATGTTTTGTGTTGTTATTTTATATTCCAAATACTTTAATTTTTATGTTAATATTATGGGAGACCCTATTTGATCTCATAAATCCATTTTTGGAAGTTTTAAGTGGCGCTGTTAGGCTGCCGAGTTTTCGTAAGGGATTTTTCATCTCACTTTTATTCCCATGACATTTATGAAATGTTTGCCACTATTTCCTTTGAGTGGTGTATGTACTTCCCATTATTATACACTTTTTTAGTATAATATCATTTATGGGTATTTACATCTTCATTGTATGACCCTTCATCCATGGGGTGTACTTTTCGAAAGTTACCCAACTCAGTAAGGGGACCTTTCACCATCCTTTTTTTAAAAGACTTCTTTTTTTTATGTCTTCTAATTCACATACTGTTATGTTGGGATATGTTCTTCTATATCCTTATTTATGTAAATTTTATGTCCAAGTGATTAGATCCCCTTTGTCTCTCTAATCAACCCTTTTTGTGAAATTTTATGTGACGCCGTTAGGCTATCAAATTATACCAAGGGAACTTCTTAACCCAATTTAGATTTCTTTTGGTTCAACATGTAGTTATTGAATATGTCATCCTGTGAATATGTGTGAATGACATTTGATTTTTTTACACTTAATATCCACTTATATTGGGTGTATTTATATTTTTCACACATAATTATGAGATTGATTTATCCTTAATTTAAGGATACCTTCTTTATAATAGATTTCATCTCATTTTACATTTCTTTTGATACTTCATTATTGTTATGAACCAATTCACAGTTATATGGGGTGTATACTTTCCTTTGACATATTCTATCATGAATCCATGTATTCTCATGATATTATAATGTTCGGATTAAAAGTTATTCCGCAATTATTTGTATTCAAGAGTCTATCATTTTGTTGAAAACTCTTTAACAAAAATATCATTTTAAATGTTTTAAAGATTTATTATTCAAAATCATTATCTTTGATGTCCATGTTTTCAAAATGGTTTTCAGTATTTATTTATATGGACATTAATGTTTTAAAATTATAATTCCAATAAAATCTTCAAAGTGGTATGGGACACTTTGATTCAAAAATGTCTTTTAAATTATTTTTTTAAATGGATTGATTATTTCAATATCTTGGAATTACTTATTTTGATTGAAAATGAAATGTTGTTATTGAAATGTTTATATTTTCAATATTTTATGTGTAATGATGGTACTTGGTCATTTTACAGGTGGTTACAGGATAAATCATATGACGGGAGGTTCCGTGAATACCAGGAAGGGTGATTACGTTATAACCTCTAATGCATTTGGTATGGAAGTTGTCCGTATGGCTATTCCATTAAGTATGTGTGGAAGTTGATCGTATGCTAATTCCATTTAAGTATGTTTATGTCCCAAGTTACCTTTATATGTTATGTGTTCTTTATATGGGTTTTATGGTAATCTTTTGGTTACAAAAGGGTAAGTAATGATATTTTATTCAGTGAAGAGTTTTTACTATTTCCTAAAGGTGAAAGGCATTACTTTGATAAAGTGTACATGGTTTACTTGTTGCTTTGAAAAACTTACTATTTTCCTTCTTTGTGTTTCCTTTACTGAGCTTTTTATGGTCACCCCATGTTTTTGAAATGTTTTTCACAGGACTTAATGTGGAATAGGGTCAAGGATGGGATCAAGGAAAATTCATGATATCTAAAACATGGAACTAGACATGTTTCTTTTTAAGAGTTTTTATTTTATGGAAACTTAGTAGAAGTGTCTACTTTGTAATCTTATGAGATGTAATAATTGTGTCCTAATTCTCTAAAACTCTAAACCTGAAAATATCCTCGATGTTAATTATTCATTTAATTCAATATTAAGTAATGTTTAAGGTCGGGGCCTTATAGTTGGTATCAGAGGTCGGTTAAGATAACTTTAGAGGTTAGGGTATACTCTAAGCAAAAGTGACATTAGCATAATGGTTAGGATTTCAGAAAGAGTCCTAGTTTTGGATAATGTTATTGAGTATGTATATCTTAGTGTTTATCGTCCTCATTAGTACATGATGATTTTGTTGATATATGCACACTGACATTTCTGTTTTTAGTAAATGGATGGATCAAGCAGGCACAAAAGTGACAATGGGTTTGATGGAAACTGTGGGGGTTCTCTGATTATGAGACTGGATGAAATGTGGGATTCATGGAGGAATCACGTGGTTGTGCTAAACCAAGTATCATGGATTCATGATCAACCACTTGAACCTTGGAGAGTTCTCTAATGCATCATGTACGAGATGACTAACTCGATGTGGAAGTTCAGGTAATAATTATAAAGGTAACCATTAGGGTTTATATAATCCTTACTTTTTAGGTAATTATGGGTTACTCTATGTTATGAAGGAAAATGAAAGGCATGAGATAAACTTGAGATTAAAATATGTTATGATCATTTTTGAAGATTTTATCTCATTTTGGGGAATGTTTTAAGGATTATGTATTTTTTGAAAAAGGACAACACGTAGACCGTGTGACAACCCATCGCATCGGACAAAGCTGTGGGAATCGAACCCACAACCAAAGTGCAACTGGTATTTATCGACTACTACTGGACTACGTGAAGTCCCTGTTTAGTTTGACTAATTATTTATAGTTAGATGACTTTATGAATTAAGAGTAAGTTGATTTTGGGTTATCTATGGAAATTTATTAACCTATCATGGAGGATATGTTATTAGGTTAATTACTTTTCAATACGAGACTTTAATAGAAACTGATGTTGTTTGGAGATAAATTTTACGATTTAACTTGGAATACTATGTGACTAAATCCTTCTAATATTTGAGTCTCAATATTATTTTGGGTTACTTTGAAGAATTTTATGGACAAATTGTTTATCGATTGGTCCTTGTTGAACTTTGGGTTTTGTTGGACAAATTTTGGAGATTAAGAATAGATTTTCTTTTTATAAAGGGTTATCCTTTTCTGGATTATCTGATCTTTTACTAACCTTTTTGGTTTTGGTTTTGGTTAAAGTCTAAAGACATGGGAAGTATATAGTTCTCTATTGTGGATTAGGTGATTCTCTAGAAGTTGATTATAGTACTCTTAAGGCAAACAAGTCTTCCTAAATACTCGTATTTTGTAGAAAATAAGAGTTTGATTAAGGAATATAGTAAAAGTTGAAAGTCTGCGTGACAAGTAAGTATGTTTCATTATGATTTTTTAAGCTCAAAAATAAATTCCTCAATGAGGAATAACTGAAAACAAAAATGCTGTCCATTAACTTTTCCTACTGGGGAATCGAATACCATTTAACCCATCACAAGTTTCTGATTTTCTTATGGTTAACATTCTCTTAGACATGTTTACTATCACTCTCCCTCAGAACACGACCCTTTGTTTTTTCCTCCATGTCCATATTTTATTACATGCAATCCTAGTATGGGTTAACTCGGGTTACCACTGTACTCCTCTTTCTTTCTTTTAAAGTGATTGTTTTACCGACTCTTGTTTTGATGTGGGACTTTCAATGAAGTTTCCATGCCCAATTTTAAAATTGAGAGGACGCAATTCTCAAAAGGGGGAAAGGATGTAACACCCCAGGTAAATAAAGAATATTAATTTTTTATATTTATCCCTATTGGTGAATAAAATGTTAATATTAATTTAAAGGGAATTCTATATTTTATGGCATACCCAATATGCAACAACGAGTTCCTTTGAAATCTTACGTTGCACTATAATAATAAAATAATATTATCTTAAATGGTAGTTAACGCCTAGCCATTGTAATGTTGGGAATGAACAGAACTAACTACAAAATGATTATATATGTTTGTCAAATATTTTTACTTTTTACAATAAATTTTAGATGATTAAAAATGTGACTGAATTCAATTTTAAGCGTAAACATTCTAATATTCTTTAGAAGGTCGATTAATCGCCTTTTGATGGCGAACCACTTTTAAATCCATTTTTTGAATATTTTATGTGTTATATTTGACAAAATAAAATTCTTCTTTATAATCGAGACATCAAAATTTACTTTGTGTAAATTTTTGGTATCTTTCCGATAAAGTTCATTTTTTTATGAATAGTAAAAAATGTTGTATTTTAACTCAAAACCACTTTTTAATCTAATTTATTTATATGATAAGATTATCTTTTGAATATTTTTTAAAGTAAAATTAGAATATATTATTACCATTTATTCCAATAGTGGTCATTGTAATTAATTTCACTTCGAAATTGGACTTAAACTAGTGTCAATCTTGTAATTGATAGTGTTCCTTAAAAACACGCTATTTGTTTTGACAACGGAAATTTATTATTAAATTAGTTAATTAAACTTATATGTACTGAATTTTGTAAAATAGACATCATTTTTTAGTTTGGAATATCAAATATAGCTTAGGGGGAATTTTTGGTATTTTTCTGAAAAAGTTCAATTTTTGATGAATAATGAAACCACTAAGTGGTAGTTAAAGAAACTGATTTTTCATTTAAATGAAACTTTTCCACCTCTGTGTTTTGAATTTAAAAAATCCTACATACATGGTTGTCATTAAGAAGTAAAATGTGGTTCAATGGGAATAAAATAATTTTTTGGTGAATAGTAACTTTTAGGTTTTTAATCGCGATTAGAGGTAATTAGTGTAGTTTAAGGTAAAAATAATGTTTTAATAATAAGATATGAGCTTGAAACATGTTCTACCCTCATTAGATGTGTCATGGCCGACCAAGAAAATCCATGGGTCAACTTGGGGACCCCATGGAGCCACTTTGGTAGGAAAATGACATTAATACCTTTTTATTTAATGTTAAAATTAAAATGTCGCAAACATGTGTTGTTTTACTAAAACAATATTTATATGGGGTTATACAAGTCATATTTTTGGCAATAAATATTCATTGGAAAGCTAAAAATATTTTCTACATCATAGTATTTGTTTTATAATTTTTATACACTAACTAAATAAAATTAATTATGACATCATGATGATGCAGTGATTACCTCATTATTTAACGATTTAAATAAAATGAAATGATAATGTAAAATTTTAGACCTACACTTGACAAAAACCTATTGGATGGGTATATTTAGAACCCTTATCACCTTATCCTTGAATTATATCAATGTGGTACCTTTTAAATCCGAAACGCATTTTAAAATAAAGTAACATTTCTTTACTTTACAAGAGTGCCTCTCCTCTCCTCTTATAAAAGTCCACCACCACTATCACCTTACACACACCTCTCAAGCATTTGGATCGGCCAATATCTGCCCATGTTGTCTCTCCACGTACCTCTTTTACTCCTAGAAGCCTCACATTGGGCATAAGTCTAACCAATGAATCCTATAAGCTCAAATCAAAAATAGTTACCCGATTTAATGGTAGTGTCTTCTCTTGGGTTCTTTTGTTTTATTTTTCTTCTCCAACCCCCTAAACTCTTTTTATTCATTATTTTGTAAAAACTAAATTATCTTCAATATACTATTATGTTATTATAAGAATAATTCGAGCTACACTTACACACACCTACATCTAATGGTTAAAGAACATACTGTTTCTGTGGATAGAGAATTTCTGCCTCACGAAACGATGATTGTTCAACACTCATATAACATCTTAAAAGGTGGCCATTAAGATTTCACTATATTTTAATATGATATATAATATTTTTATGTTATACTTATGCTTCATTATTTTTCTTTTGTGGAATGCCTTTATGGTTTCCATTGTGGGTAAACACGATAGTTTCATTTTAGGAAGTGCGGACTACCACCCCCTCAAAATGATTTGATTCGTTAATGCCATATGTTGGATGTATTAAGGATGGATTTAAAGTTATTATATATGATTTATGTTACATATTAATGATTAACATAATTATTTAATCAAAATATACATACCTCTCATGTGGTTTTAATTACATTAATATGACAAAGAAATGAAAGTAGCGTTCATGCGTACGTACAGCTTACCGTCTCCATGAACAGTGCATTTCATTTCTTACCCCTAAATGATTATGTAATATTATAAATACATATATATTATGGATATATATGATATATATGATATCCAAATCATTAATATCATTCTGTATATAATTATCCTTTGACCACACGAACACCATGTAATTGTAAGAAGTCCACTTTCGACTTAAGAACCAAATATCAACAAAACAAACATTATTAACTTAAATGATTCCGCAATTCATATAACATGGAAATAAGTGATATAAAAGGAATAATGAACTTGAAAAAGGTTCTCAATCAAGTGTAAATTAACTCAAGTTTATTATTCAGGATGTTAAAGAACGATCAAGTCAAGTTGGACCCGAGGTAAGGGATCCAACCTCTCTCTTTCTTTTTAAGTTCTCTCTTTTATGTCATTTATTTTAATCCCATCTTTCTTATGTTTGGGGATGTTATTTTTTATTAATAATACTTTAATTTTTATTTTAATATTATGGGAGACCCTATTTGATTTCATAAATCCATTTTTGGAAGTTTTAAGTGGCGTTGTTTGGCTGCTGAGTTTTCGCAAGGGATTTTTCATCTCACTTTTATTCCCGTGACATTTATGCTATGTTTGCCACTATTTCCTTTTAGTGGTGTATGTACTGCCAATTATTATAAAATTTTTGTATTATAATTTCATTTATTAGTATTTACATCTTCATTGTATGTCCCTTCTTCCATGTGGTGTACTTTTCGAAAGTTACCCAACTCGGTAAGGGGACCTTTCACCCTCCTTTTTTAAGAATTATTTTGTTATGTCTCTTAATTCACATAATATTATGTTGGGATATGTTCTTCTATATCCATATTTATATAAATTTTATGTCCAAGTGATGAAATCCCCATTATCTCTCTAATCAAACCTTTTTGTAAAATATTATGTGACGTCGTTAGGCTGTCGAATTTTACCAAGGGAACTTCGTAACCCAATTTCGATTTCTTTGGGTTCAACATGTAGTTATTGAATATATCATCCTTTGAATATGTTTGAATTACCTTTGATTGTTTTAAACTTAATATCCACTTATATTGGGTGTATTTATATTTGTCACACATAATTATGAGATTGTTTTATCCTTAATTTAAGTATAACTTCTTTATAATAGATTTCATCTCATTTTACATTTCTTTTGAGACTTCATTGTTGTTATGCACCAATTCACTCTTATATGGGGTGTATAGTGTCCTTTGACATATTATATCATGAATCCCTTTATTCTCATGACATTATAAATTTTGGATTAAATTTTATTCTGCAATTATTTGTATTCAAGAGTCTCTCATTTTGTTAAAAACTATTTAACAAAAATATCATTTTAAATGTTTTAAAGATTTATTATTCTAAATATTTATCTTTAATGTCCATGTTTTCAAAATGGTTTTAATTATTTATTTATATGGACATTAATGTTTTAAAATTATAATTCCAATAAAATCTTCAATGTGGAATGGGACACTTTGATTCAAATGTCTCTTTTAAATGATTTTTGAAAATGGATTGATTAATTCAATATCATGGAATAACTTATTTTGATTGAAAATGAAATTTTGTTATTGAAATGTTTATATTTTCAATATTTTATGTGTAATTATGGTACTTGGACATTTTACGGGTGGTTACGTGACAAACCATATGATGGGTGGTGCCGTGAATAACAGGACGAGTGGTTACGTTATAACCTCCAATGCATTGGGTATGGAAGTCGGCCGTATGGATATTCCATTAATTATGTGTGGTAGTCGACCGTATGGTTATTCCATATAAGTATGTTTATGTCCCAAATTACCTTTATATGTAATGTGTTCTTTATATGGGTTTTATGGTAATATTTTGGTTACAAAAGGGTAAGTAATGATATTTTATTCAGTGAAGATTTTTAATACTTCCTAAAGGTGTAATGAATTACTTTGATAAAGTGTACATGGTTTAATTATTGCATTGAAAAACTAGCTATTTTCCTTCTTTGTGTATCCTTTACTGAGCTTTTTATGCTCACCCCATGTTTTTGAAATGTTTTTCACAGGACTTAAAGTGGAATAGGGTCAAGGCTGGGATCACAGAAATGTCATGCTATCTAAAACAAGGAACTAGACATGTTTCTTTTTAAGAGTTTTTATTTTATGGAAACATAGTAGAAGTGTCTACTTTGTAATATTTTGATATGTAATAGTTATGTACTAATTCTCTAAAACTCTAATCCTGAAAAGATCCTCGATGAGAATTATTCATTTAATTCAATATTATGTAAGGTTTGTGGTCAGGGCTTTATAATTATTATGAAAATTCCAATGTATTTTTATTAATAAAAATTATAGATATTTTATATAATGTATTTATTCCTATTTGATCCTCCTATTTAAAAGTTACGTTATAATGATCATAATTATCATATATGGTAGTGTGATAAAATATTGATGTGTTGTCTTAAAACATTTTCGAATCATAATATTTTTCTAAAATATTTTTTTTAATATTACACCACTATTAGAAACAATAATTATAGTCATCCGGTAAAATTTGAATGAAAATATCACACCACATAGATTAATTACCTATAATTCAATATCTACTCATTTCGGATATAAAATAACTATCATATAGAAAATTCATGATATAAATGTATTCATAAATATAGTCATAAATAAGATGATTTCAATAATGGGTGTACCATTCATGACACCAATTTTGTGGTTCTCTCTTCATTCCATCACCAAAAAATAATCCTTTTGTGAGTTTCAAAAAATGATTAAAATAGTATGTGATCATATGATGGTGAAAATCAATCTTATTTTATCATAAATTATGACACAATCATTAATTCATATGTCGTTTTATGTTAATCATACATCACATTTGGTTTGTCATATGTTATTTTTTGTTTTATGTTCAAATTCATCATAACATAATACCCATAAATTAATTAAACATCTATATAATAATGACTAAGGAACACAAACCATAACATATATACATATTAAATAACACTACATTAATATTAATCATGTCTCATAATAATTCCCAAACCAAAACATATATGTTCAATTTCACGTGATACTGGATTCATGATCAATATATTTTATAACAATTTATCTACATATCATAAAATGATTCTTTACATATGAGACCCTCATTAAAATATAATATATAATTATCTACTTTATAATGTTGATAAATGGAATCATGTTAATTGTTAATATTAGTTTCTCATTAAATTTTGAATGTTAGATATATCAATAAAATATCATATGTGATCCTACGATAAACCCATTGGAGTGAAAACATAGTAATGTTACATTTTCATAACATAATTAAATCATACTAGACAAAACATAGAAAAAAGTTCATGAATTCTGACATTAAATATAGTCTATGACATAAGAAATGATTCATAGGAGTGTAGAAGCATGAGTCAAGAAAAAATTAAATAATCTTTTTATATATGATAAGAATTTGGCATAGAAATAAACATTTTTATCCAATTGTATATTAATGTTTAGCACTGAAACATTAATATCTTAATGTACTAGAATTAAAATTTTCACTAAACGAAAAAAAAATATTTTATAACCAACGACTCCACATTACATTTTAGACACAAGATAGAGACATGTATCCCATAGTGATATCATGATATATATTAAATTATTAAATTTATTGGATTGATATAAAAGAAACAACCATAATTTAAATATAAAACAAAAAAGTATATGTTATATCAATGTTAACACAATCATCATCCCATCACATCTTAATAAAAATTAGGGCAATAAAATTATAAATAAATTATATTTCCTAAAAACATGATCAGATGACTTTAAGAGAAGTATGTTTCATGATATCATTAAGAAATATTCTTTGTTATGTGTAATAAATTTTAATTGATGTTAAAATTGATGACAAAAATAGTACAATAAATTTTATAATTTTTTTTGAAAAATAAGAAGAAACATGCACTAAATATTTAAAATACGTTATTTCATTATAGAAATTTAATAATAAAAGGAAATATATATTAGTAACAAAAATATTATAAATATGGAAATAATAATTATAAATGTAACTGATGAATTATTTTTAAATTGTTAATATTGTGTAATCTTATCTATAATAATTCCTTTCACACATTACATAAAAAATATAATTCCATGTGATATGAAGAACCCCATATTACTTTATATATAATCATAGATTCAAATAATAATATTTAATGATCAAATATATTTATTTTTATTTATAATTTGGAAAAAAATAAGAATTATAAAGCCCTTACAAAACAATTTGGAAATCTGGTGCCCTTGAACCTAGTTACACAGAGTTAGTGAATTATATTTGAAAACACAAATGGGATAATAATTTATTATTCTTAGTAATATATATTTATACATAACTGACATATTATTTATGGAAACAAAAATTATGACATATTTAATTAGGGAATAAAATTATTACCACAACTATATCCATGGATACTAGTCATAGTAATTTTCTTAGATTCGGGGGAAATTAACAAAAGGGTATGATAAAATTTTCAATAAAGGGTTACATATAGTAGAAGATATCATGGATCAATATGCATATATATGGAAAGGAAAATAAAGGTGAAAATTTCTATTTAAATAATTTTAATAGAATTATCAATATAGAAAGGTGAATAACATAAGAGACAAAAAATATATTTTATAGGATTACTATTATTACTGCATAAATCATAATCAATATGGAAAAGTAAAATAACTGAAAAAATATATCATTTGATCATTAAACAATGAATGAAATGCAACAATACATAAAAACATTATGAAAATTGAATGGTAAATGTTAACTAAATTATTGATTAATTAAGTGATTAATCATTGGATGCCATGTTTAGGGGAACATGAAAATCCTATATTAAATTTATTTAACATTTTGTATAAAACTATATTTATAAACCCATTTAATACAGGACTACTAATTCACCTTAAGTGATTATCAATCAATTAAAGGGCTATATATTTTCAGTCCTCATCCATACATTCATATCCAATGCATTCCTCATTTATTAAATGTTAAATTTATTTCGTGAATCAATAATACATATCTATAAATATCTCAATGGGGTAATGAAAATAGATTTAACAATATTTTCTAGTTAATTACATATGTTTCAATGTTAACATCATATGTAAAAATGATACACTATTTAAAAAATAATTTTATCCCTGATACAGAGAATATAGATAATTAATAGAGTCACCATTTGAAAATATATACATTGTTAAGGAAATCATTATATTAATGATACAATTAATATGAGTGAATGTTTCAATTGATTGTAAATTAATACAAAAAAAATGAACCATGAAAATGAATATAAATAATTTATATGCTCAAAATGATCATAAACCATAATTAATGAATAATTGTTCTATAAATATTACATATACCTTGTATATTATATATAAAATAAAGGATTGTTGTTGCTGATGAATAGAATTAGCATAAAATTATATTTGAAAAAATCATGGGGAAATTATCATTTTAACATTGAAATTTTTTATTTCAATTTAATTATTCAAAAAATATTTTTAAAATAATCTTCATTGAAATAAACTTTCAAAACCTATTAAATACAATTTAAAATAATGATTTATCAAGAATTATAAATATTATAATCAACTCTTATATGTCATAATAATGACCCCTTTTACTTTTTTGAAAAAGATAAACATAGCCTGTTTTGAAAACAAAATAAATATTACATTTTAAATTTGATGTTAGAATTTATAAAATGGATAAATATGTTTATGAAATCATTTTTAAAAGGTTATATAACATTATTAAATCATTTATATGAAATTGAGTTTTTGAAGAAATTAGAATTTCGACCAAGGATTATAATGCCGTATAATTTCTTTAAAAATTTTAAAAAAATTTAAACTAAAAAAGAATATAAAAATGGTAATATTAATTTTAAATTTAATGAAAAAATATTTCAGAATAAATTTTAATCAATTTATTTTAAATTAATCAAATAATTTCTTACTATTCAAATTCAAAAATAAAAAATCTCTATTAGAATGAGATTATAAAATACACAGTTACAATGATCATAACATTGAAATGAAAATTAATGATTTAATAGATAATGTGTATAAAATGTAAATACACATAAAAAATTGGGAATAAAATATAAAAGAATGAAATTTGGTTACATTCATAATCTAATATTATGATATATGACTGAGAAGTAATATTTCACATTAAATGGAATGTTAGTTTTGAAATTATTTACAACTAGTTAACTTTTAATTCAAATAACCTTCGATTAATGAAATCATCATGAATCTTGAAATAAATTTAATTATTTATATATAATGATACTAAATGTAAAATGTGATATATATACACAATATAAAATAGAATGTTCTCTTAACAATTAAATATTCCTCAATGAAGGGAAGTTGAGATGAATCCCTTACCACACACTTTATTTTTGTTGAACATGATTAAACCTATTATATAATGGTTTCATGCATGTTATAAATATATTATAGAATCTAATTCATATATTTAGTAACATATTATCTTCTTTTTTCTTTATAATGCCATTTTTCTAATAATATTTATTTATTGTTGTTGTTTCGGTTATTAGTTGGCCATATCATGAATGTTATGATTCTTATGAAATATATATATAACCATTATATCTAGATTTATATGTATGATATAAATACATATATACACAGTAGACTCAATATTATAAATATTTATAAAATTTTATAAAAGATAATGATTCACATTGATTTATAGAATATGTAGGCCATATATAGGCACATGGGACGAATCTTATCCATAATCGGTGAATCTTTTTTGGAAGTGGGAAAAATTTTAAATTTAAAAAACCATATAATCCCATATTTATAACATATATATAATAAATTTATCTTTATTATATTTTATTTAATGAATAACTTTAAAAATGATCACATAATTTTGTGTCGTAGTAGTCAGCTATATTGAATTGTAATATTGTCAAAATTTATGAAAGACTAAAATTATGGACATATATATTATATTATAATTCAATAGTAATAGTAATATAATAAAAACATTAAAGGATAGAATTAATTATTATATACATCATTTAATTAATATTATGTAAAATTAACTACATTGGTTCAGGAGGCGGTATTCCATCATACATATAACTGACAATTCATATCCCTTTTGATTGAAATGAAATTTGAAAAATATTATTCCATAAATATTTTATCAAATGAATATATTTGATACACTTTTATAATTATTATTTAAGTCTTAATACCAATTTTTGTGTGGATAATCAATAAATAAAAAAATATCTTTTTAATGAAAATTATATTTCATAAGATAAACCTCATTCATATATCCTCTTACGGACCATAGGGAGATCAATAATATAAATGTATGATAGGAAATATTTTATTAGGTATTTGATTTCCTAATGGAATGAAATCTATGTTTATGTTAAGGGAATGAGGGTCCTTATATAAATTGTAAAAGGGAACCCTCATGGAATTTATGTAGACATTTTCCAAAAAGAATCCAAAATAGTAATGTTTTTAAAATGAAAAAAATGTTTAAAATGACATTATTTTGTAATTTGGAATATCATAAGCTGTAATTATGGAAATCCAATATTTTTTTTTCAAATTAAAAGTTAATTATTAACCTTATATTCTTAGTTTATCACCCATGTAATCCCATTTTTACTTAAACCTTATTAATTAAATTTCGATTGTATTCACTATTTATTTTGGTCAATACATAATTTGAACTTATAAGATAATATGAATTATTATGAATCCAAATATTTAATAAATTTTTTCATATTAAATTAATATAATTGGAATAATCCAATTAAAATTATACACATAGACACAATTCATAGGCGGGTTTCCGAAGAGAAAATTTGCATTGGTATAGAAGGTTTTAATATCAAAATTTAACATAAAATGACTAAAATTACATAAAATATTTAATTTTAAATTTTCTTAAACGAGGTAATTTTTTAAAAAACATTAAAATGTAATCTCACTTTATAAATTATTTAACCGAAAAAAATTCTATTCAAATTTTATAATCTCACTATTAATCAGAAAAAATAAAACTTTTGGAAAAATAAAAACAATTTACTGTTGTCTGTTTTTGAAATGGTTCTTTTTAATAATCATTTAATTTTACATAATAAATTTTCTATAAGTTTGAAAATGTAATTTAAACATAGTTGAGAAAGACACGACAAACTGTTTTGTTGAAAAGTATTTTTTCTCAGAAGAAATTTCATTTCATAGAAATGATATTTATTTAATATAATATATGTAGATACACATAATATTGATAATTAACAACTACTATACATTCCATAAAATATATATTCAATTTTATAAATGTATACAATATTTTGGATCATTTATAAATGACCATTAGTGTTTCTCATGATATCTAAAATATTAAATTAAATGAAATATATATCGGGTGTTGTTTCAGATCAATGATTCATGTTTCTTATTACATTAGATATAATGTTCTTATTTTCAAATTTATGGTTGTTAAATTTCACCTAAATTAATTAAATTGTGTAATTTAATGTTGATAATTCACTCATATGTCATTCTTTTTGTACTTGGAAATTAATTTATTGAAAAACCAAATGATGAAAAGTGTTAATAAAACATCCTCTTAAAAAGAGAAAAAAATAATTAAAAAATTCATATAAAATAACACATTAATAGTTTTCTATATAGTAGAACATGGGTGGATTGTGAATAGACCTATAATGAGGAAATAAGTAAATAATTATAGAAGGTGATAATAGACATTGATCATAATAAATAGAATGTTTAATGGAAGGATAAGGTCCAAAAAATGTTAAATATATGATGATTTGACTGTATATTTGATTCATTGGATATGAAGGTAATTTCATAATATTTTTCAACAAACATTCATTAAATTCTTTGAATTCATTTAATATATGTGAATACAAGGAAATATACTTACATGATACATTTTTATTTCATAAGAATAATTTCCTCTTTGTTTTCTTGGATAAATTATGAATTCAACTCTTACAATAATAATTAAACAAAAAATAATTAATTTTATGTTGTGATAGATGAACTATAATTCACATTTAAGGGAAAATAATATCTATAAATGAGTGATAATTATTTCATTCTATCTCTAACTATTTTTAAAAACATATATTATCAAAATATGATATCCAACATAATATACTAATATAAAAACCCATTCATTAACACCACATGTTAATCAGTAATAATTTTTTAAATAATTTAACTAAAAAATTAAATATTAACTAGGAAATCATGTACTCCAGTGGTATGTGTTTAACTCTTATCATCATTCGATTACTGGTTTCAACCACACAGCCTTTCCAGACACAATATGATGTCCATTCAACAATTATATTAATATATTTATAATATCTCACCTAAACAGTGAAAAAACATAATTTGTATAAAATGAAATATAATATAAGAAATAAATGATAAGTATAACATAAATATTATCTCAAATTTTTTATGTAATTCAACCTCAAATGACACTTTCATATCCAATAAAAATAGGTTGTATTCTCATAAATGTTTTCCAAAAATATCCTTATCCTAGTGAAATTACTACCAAATAAATTTCGAAATGGGATTTTTATGACATTTAACTTGTGATCATCATTAAACTAATAAAACAATTAATATATCCCAAACAATTACCTTAATTAATGAATATATTCATATAAAATATTACATATTCTATATATGTTTCATGATTCTTATAAAAAATAAAATTGGTTTATATTAATCTAAATTATAATTCTAGAATCTAAATACATAAACACATCATATATTTTATTTCAAAATAAGTCCACGTTGGACTAGTGGTTAAAATTCACAAGATGTAATGTCGATTGGATAATGAATATATTCCACACATTTAAGGAACTAACTATAAATTGATCTATAAGATGAAATTTGATAAATTCCATCACACAATTCATTTTTTTGATGATCTTAAATTTATTATGACCTTATTCTCCATACATAAAACCTTTTCACATTACATTGGTTCACTTAATTGTTTATATATGAAACAATTGGTTTAACTGAATTAATTCAGTATCATAAAATATTAAAACCCTTCTTAATAGTTTTTAATAAAAAAATAAACTACTTCAAAAAATCCCCAAGGTGTGTCAAAAAATGGTTCGTAGTATGAATCATCTTCGTGTAGCAATTAATTTTTTATTAATTCCTAATTCACCTTTTTTTGAGTAATTTACCTTAGGTATAAATCCACTAGAACCTCATCAGTATATATTATCTTGACCTGGATTTATTTCACGGGAAAAAATAATCTATATCTTTAAAAAACATTATGTTGTTTTTTATACTTATCCTAAATATTTTTCATATGGTTACATACAACAATCAATTTTTTTATTGCTTCATGTTTTAACAGATTCCACTAACATTATTCTATTAATAAATATAGGCATCTTAACCCTTGTATCCTAGTGTCGGTGTCATACATTATTATATTTGATTATGATACAAGGAATCAATCATTTATGACTGAATAATATAGTAGATTTGGACTGATATATTCATAAATGATTTATTTATTACATTTTAATATAAAACTTAAAACTTAATTTTTTAGATAATAACATTATTATTTCTATAATATCAATTTATATAAATAATTGAAACCATCATCCATTCAAGTGATAGGAATAAATTAAGATGAGTTCAGTTGGTCCATAACGGTTAAGTACAGTTGAATTTCTCATGAACCAATAAAAATAATCAGGGAATGGTATGTAATGAACACACATTATATTAAACAAATTTCATAATAATGACCATCATAGAATGGTAGATTACAGAAAAATCATGATATTTAATAAATAAGATTATTATCATAACTTTATAACACATAATAAATATTGGATGGTAAATCACTGGAAATTCATTCCATTAAATTAATAATCAGACAATGAAAAAAATCCAGTGATAATATAATAGTAAAAATATAATGGATAATAACCAATTAATTCCCAATTAAGAAATGTTATTATCAATTTTCATCTTATTTTTTGGAACATGATACATCTTTCATCCTAATCTTTCACAAGATGGTTTAAAACTATTGATAGAAACCCATTTAATTCTAGTATACTGATTTACCTCATGATAATATTAATGCATTGATGGAAAATAAAATTATATAACCCACCAATCACTGCATAACTAAATCATTCATCATATTTATAGTGATCAATTTAAATAATGAATGAATATTCCATATAAAAAACAATATATATTAAGGGAAGAATATATGTTTATTAATAACTCCCAACTAATCAAAAAATATAAAGATTAAACACCTTATGTAAAAATGGTTTACAATTGTTCAAATAATCATATTTATGATAAAAATAATATTCATATTTAACAGAAACCCTATAATACCCCAATATTTTTTTGAATGTTTTTTTAAAATGAATTTAACTTTATGATATTTATATTTCATGTCACCCTACAGATAGTTATATATATATATATATATATATATATTAAAAAGCTAAGTCAAACATTCCATTCACATGAGACCGAATTAGCTTGCACTACACATAATACCATCAGGGCTTGTACTACACGAAATATCGACTAGGATTATGCTACAAACAATAATAACGTGGCTTGCACAATAGGCAATACTGACTGGGATACCCTACATACAACATCGACTTGAAAAATGTTACACGCAACACAAATTTATCTACAAAACAACATTTTATTATAATATATATATATATATATATATGATATAATTATAACATAGACATTAATCAAAGTAATATGAATTGTAATAACTAATTTTCAATTATTATTTATATTTTTTATACAGATAAAATATATTTATTATGAAAGATATGATTTTTGGTAAAGTCATTTTGTGTTTAAAAATTAAGTTATCTCTTATAAAACTATATTGATAATTAATATAATATTAAATATAGATAGAAATTTAAAATTATAATATAATCATCATATTTAAATTTATTATTTTCAAATTATCATTAGGTGAATTTTTGGATTTTTATAACAGACATCATTTCTTGAAAAATATAGAAAAATGATACATTATAGATTGAATATGACTTCTCATTAAAATTATTAATGTAAAATTTTATTTTAAATATGTTTTAACATCACAAAAGATAAATTATAAAACTGTTAATACAATTTATGTCATTAAAATTAAGTTACATTGAAATTGAAAATAAAAACATAATAAACTTGTGAACATCTTCCTTCTTGAAAATCCTGTAATTTCATCTGGTCTACAAGATTCACATTAATCTTAATTGTTTTTATTCTGTGAATTGAATTTTGAAAAGTTAAAGTACACTATTTCAGTAAGTATAATAATTATATTATAATAATGTAATCATAATTTTGTTCTATGAATATTAGTTAAAGTGATTAAAATTATTCCAAATTATAATGGTCAAATAAAGTTTAATTATAGTCTAATTATTTATCATAAGGACCAAAAAGCCCAAGAAACATATCCAAAACCTATTTTATGGCCATGATTCGTCGATAAAAATTCCATTATTTAGTTTTGTTTTTTTAACACCCCAATATTTCGTAGTACGTTATAACTTTAAATTAATTAAATAGCTTTCCTGACACGCAACACCGAGTTCTAGCGCATCACGACCTATCAGAATAGATGTTTTAAAAGATGTTATGAATAATATTAACCACATATTTAATTTTATATATATCATATATAATTTTAACATTAATTAGTGGTGTTTATTAGGCAATATATAATGACAAATTCATTTTTTCAGATTAAAAAGTATTTTTCAAAAAAATTCATTTTCCACATTTTAATGGAGAACCCTTTTTAATCCTAACATTTGAATCTTTTATATATTAAATTTAATTAAATTAAATTCTATTTTAGAAGTGGGACATAAATCATTAATTTTGATATATTTTTGGTACTTTTCTTATAACATTTATATTTTGATGAATAGTGAAAATTAGTAAAATTTTAATTAAAAATATCATTCTTAATTGAAATAATTTATATTGTAAAATTATAAATTTGAGTTGTTTTAAAGTATCATTAGAATATATTTTTATCAGTCAATATAATTTAGCTCATTTGATGAAATTTCACATTTAAATTGTGCATAAACACATGCTAATATTTTGTTAGTTTTTTACTTCTTAAAAACCCGCTTTCTGGTTTTGACAATAAGAATTAATTTTAAATTAATTAATGAAACTTATATGTTTCAAATTTTGTAAAATTGAAATCATTTTTATTTTGGAATATCAAATTTAAATTATGGTGAATTTATGGTATTTTTCTAAAAATATTAAAATAATGGTAGATAGTAAACCACGTCATTATTATTTAGAACCGAATATTTATTTTAATAATAAATATATTTATTTAAATTTATTTCAACGTAAAAATACATTAATATTACCTATATTAATTCAATTTGTTTCATTGAAGACATTTTATAATAAAAATAATTAAATAAAATTTTATTAAACTTTTTATCATCTTATACCCACCTTTTAGGCACATTTGCAATTTTCATAAAACATAATTTTACAGATTATTTAAATTGAAATTCAAAAATTTGAGAGACAAGGTTGACATTATTATGTAAAATTTGATTCAATATGATGAAAATAATTTTTTTTTGAATAGTAGCTTTTGAATTTTATTTACCACAGCTAAAAGTAAATAGTGAATTATATGTAAAAATGATATTATAATTATATTAACACATGTAGTAAATCAGTTGGATATGTTTATTTCAACAAAAATATGCCTTAAGGAAATATATGAACTTTATTATCCACTTGGATATTATTAGGACATTTATTACATTTTATTTATTGAAGAGTTAAAAGTGTTAACTTTAAATTAAAATAACTAAAACATTTTTAATATAGGGTTATACATATGATAAATTCGATTATAAATATTAATTATAAATATAAAAGGGTTTCCTACATCATGTAATTTTATTAATAATTTTTATACCTTAAATATTTAAATTTTTTTTTGATATAAAGATGATGCAGAAATTACCTTAATAATTAACTATTAAAATAATAGATATTACAAATTTTATAAAAAATGTAAATTGAGAATTTTGATGCCTTCCACGAATATTATAAATTAATATGACATGTTATGGTTAATTAAATTTATTTTTTCTAAGAAATAATTTTTTTATATTATATAAAAACAAAAAACTAAAGTGTCCAAATTGTCATAAATTAGTATTTAAAACAAATAATATTTTAATAAATTATATAATAGTCATAAAAATAAAAGGCTAAAAAAAGGATGTAAATAATGTAATATTTTTCATTAATGAACCACTTTATGTTATTTTGTCATTTTATAATATTTTTATTAACTATATAGTGTATAAATACAAGAAGTCATGGTAAGAGTTAAAATATTAAATTAAGTGTTAAAACTCAAAGATAAGGTTAATGTGGGGACCTAAACTTGTCTAAAACATATTTTTGGATATTATTTATCCCCATAACCACCTAATCTCTGAAATAAATTCATTTTGATACATTAGAAATAGAAAATTATGTTATAATTTAATAATAATTCAAGATTTTTTTAAAGTGGCCCTCACTTCTCTTATAAATGGGAATTTCACCTTCAATTAAATTTACACCTAAAGGGAAATTTGGATCCTCCAGAACCTATTAATATCTCTTCCCAACTACCATCACATCATTATAGATTCTTTACATTGTTCATTAATCCAACCTATGTATCCCTTTTGTTCAAATCAAAAAGAAACACTTGAAGATGAGATAATTATTTTTTCACCTCTTTCAAAGTACTTTTCTTTTTCCTCTTCCTCTCTATTTTTGGTTTCCATTAAAAAAATAAGAAATCCAGAAACATCTACATACTTCTATGTTATTATATATATGGCAGAACCATATACATTATGCTATGCATCATATTAACCAAAAAGTCAACATACGTGCGTACGTACGGCTTACTGTCTCCACGTCGTGGTGTAATTTGTTATTCTGCATTACATTACCTAGATGGGTATAATAATGAGTATAATTAATTTAAATAATTAATATAAAATTTTAATTATTCTGTATATATATCATAACATCAAATTATACACATTTTTACCATCTATAATATGATATTGTCACTCGAGCACACGTATGACATATTGTCTCGACAATGTGATGAGATCAATCTTCAAATATCATCATTCAAGTATTTTCAAAAAAATATATATATTTATTAAGTTTGAAATATATGAAATTATATTTCCAATGGAATAATATATATTTATGTAGTTAAATATATTTTGTTAACTTACATTCATACTAGGATATGAAAACAGAAACAATGCTCATGCGTACGTATGGGATAACATCTCCATGAATAGTGTTTCCATTTCATATATCCATATATTATAATTATTTATATTCTGAATTTATATGATATATAAATCATGTTTTATATTACTTATGTATTTAAATCATGATCTTAGTGATATGATCAAGAATAACAAGTTAAAACATGTTCGATAAAGAAAGTGATTATGACAAGAAATGATAATTTAACATGGAAGTTATTATTAAATGAGTAGTATAAAGTCATAAATGAATCACAAATTTTATTATAAATAATAATATGATTCTTTTATAATTTAATACCATACTATTATTATTATACAAGGGGTTAAATGTACCCACTAGAAAAAGAAAGTAAAAGGTAATGTTTAATTCCTCATTCTTTTTTTATAAAATATTTCTTATGTGCACATATTTACCGGGATATATATATTATCAATTTCCATGTTTAAAAAGGGGTTTTCAAAATTAATGTTTTAAATTAATGTTTATGTAGAACTTCATTTTAAATGTTTTAAATATTTATTCTTCAAATTATTCTCATTAATTTCCAGGTTTTCAAAATGGTTTTAAGGATTTATTTATATGGACATGATTGTTTTAAAATGTTAATTACTTTCAAATGTTTCTATTTGGAATAATACAATTTGATTAAAAAAATTATCTTAAATGTTATCCTTTATTAATTATAGGACTTTTAAATGATTTAATGAAATATGGTTCTTTCTCTCAAACAATTTTATTGATCATTTTCAACTATGTCATCATCTGTTACTGGATATTATTCATAAATGAGGTTTTTTTCTTATAATAAAATGTTCTATATTGTATTAAAGGAGTTAAGAAATGTTTTACTATGGATGTGTTGTTTTTATTCCACTCATGGATTATGGGTAATGTATTGAAATATCGTATGTTAATTTTATTACGAATTTTTATGTTATGTTTCACCCCTTTCATATGAGGAATAAAATGGACATAGTAAGTGGCGGGCGGGGCCAACTATATCCCCTCAATGCATCAGTAGGTCTCATGAGGGGCCCACTTTGGATTTTTCTTAGCGCTGATAAAATTATGTTTCACAAAAAAAATTCACAAAAATTAATATATTGTTATGTAAGTATATTTATATTGATATAAATACAATATATATTTTTTAAATATGTTTTAGATGAGTATTAGTAAACTATTATATTTAATATGTAATAAATTTAGTGAAAATGGATTTAAAAATGTTCAAAAATTATTATTAATTAATTATTTTCCAATAATTATTGATAAAAATATATTTAATAACAATTTGAACACATAAAAAATTAAAACAATTAATAAAAGATCTAAAATAAGTTAAAAATGTAACTGAAACATCAAAAGGTCATAATATTTGATTTGGGTGTCCATTTGAGATCTACAACATATCAAATCGAAGTATGTGACGAGCTGTATGTGTTGGTGACTTGGGTGAAGCTTCTGTCATACTTTTTGAGGCAAAAAAGGCCATTAAGGCCTGCAAAACTGAGTTTTTAGTCAGGATACCCCAATTTGTTTTTTTAAATGAATTATAACTTCTGATGTGAATATATTTTAGGCTTGTACCACATAACATATTGAATATTGTATCATTTTCGTCAATTTGACAGGGTGTGGAGTTGAAACAGGCTTCTGGATTATAAGTTATGGTCATTTTAACATTTTAGGTCTTTTCAAATACACACATATATATGTATTTATTCGTAAATATATATATATGTGTGTGTATGTCTTTGTGTGCGTCTTTATGTGTCTTTGTGTGTGTTGTATATATGTATGTATGGGTATTTTTTTTATTTATATACACACATAAAAAACATATTTTATAAATATATTTAAAATTAATCTTATAAATGTATATTATTATACAAATAAATAAATGGGTAAAAATTATAACTAAACATATATATATAAATAAATATACATATAAATTAATATACTAATAAATATATATATACTAATATATGAATAAATATAAAAATGTATTAATATTACTAAATATATTTATATTAACAAGAATCTATATTAATATACGAATAAATATAACTATATATATAAAAAAATAAATAGATATATAATTAAATATAAAACAAATGAAATGGAATAGTGGTAAAGGTGCAGGCACGCAAGGGGGAGGTTGCCGGTGCGAGTTCTGGTGGAAGCAAGGAGGTGCGCGCGAGGGGTGTGTGTTGGATGCGTGGGCAAGGGCAGCACGCTAGAGTTGTCCACATAGCGATGATAAAGGGGGTCAAGTGCTGTTAAAAGCTCCCCCAGATTATATATTTTATTTTTAAATTTTATGATCACTTTTTAAAAGCAATGATAAAAGGGACCCCCTTTATCTTCACCTCGATTGAAAGTGTTGTTTTAGCACTATTAATGCCCTATTCTAGTTCTGATAATAGCCATATTAGTAGTAGTGATCATTCATACAATACATGGATGGTGTTAACAATGGTTTAGTGAATAAAATATATATATATATATTATATCATTAATATACTATAATAATGATATATATATATATACATATATGTATTTTATTATCATTCTTTCTACATGAAAATTAAACCGAAATAGTGTTCATTCATACGTACGACCAACCATCTGCATAAATATTATATTCTATTTTATACATTTATATTCTATCAATTATTATAATAAAAATATAATTTATATAAATTATATATAAATTATGGATAAAATTATCAAAATCATGTTACAAATTATAAATTCCAAATGATATAACAAATTAAAATACATGCGATGAACAAATCAAATTTTACTCGATGTGAAATATTAACATATGACTGTTTAGAAAAAGGTAAAATAAGTTCATAATAAAACCAAATATGGTATTTTATTTAATAATATGGTTCTGTAAAATATGTATAACAAAATTATTTTTATTAATCAAACGGTTAGAATGAGTATGTTGAGAGTCAAGACACAATGTAAGGGGATTTCGCCTCAATTTTTATTTCCATTAAATACATGTTATGCTTGACACTATATCCTTATGATTGTTGTTTGTACTTCCCATGATTTTATTTCATGTATAATATAATTAAATTTATTGGTGTTAATATATTCTTTTTATGATATTTATTTCATGGGGTATATATTTAAATAGTTACCAAATTGGTGAAATAGTTTTTTCTCAATTAGCTTTCTTTGAGACACATATTTTATTATGAACATAAATTCAATATAAAGTTGAATATAAATATATTTTACATTTGATAAAATGATTTTTTTATATTAATGTTAATTTAAGAATGATTTAATTTCCTTTTTCATACAAGAAGAGTACGATCAAAAGTTATCATGTTATAAGATTTTATTGAGACAATATAATTGGTTTTTAAAATTGTTTAATTTACCATTATACTTCCCTAGGATAAATATTATGATACACCTATCAAAATATTTCATGAATATTATAATAATATTTTTATTAATGATTTATTCATTCATTGATAACATTTTTTCCCGCCTTTGGGACATACAATAGTTAAGAATGTGTTTTTATGAAATCACAACGCCACCCTCTCTTTAGAAGGAAATAATTATTTCTATAAAATCATGTTTTTAAAAAATGGATTTCAGGAATATTTTATTATTCTTGTATTATAATTAATATAAATTTTTACCCTTTTTTATTCTTATAATTTTTTCTAATGAATCTTCTAGTTTCTTTTTGAATGAGTTATTTATTATCCTTTTAATAATGAAAATGGAATATTTTATTTGCCTCAAACAACATGTATAGATTTATCCACTATAAAAAAATTGAAGACTTATTTCCATTTTAAAGTATTATTTTTATGAAAAAAAAAGTTAAATAGATTTCATAGATTTTTTTTTCAGGATTCTTTTATTATATTTGAAGGAAAATTCATTTCAAAATCTTTTCAATATTATTTTATATTTTTTCAACGAATATCGTTTTAAAATGATTTAAATCCTTATATATAAGTTTCCGAATAATTTTCAATGAAAATGGTTTTTAAAAAAATTTCAACATACTTTTATATGCATTCGAAGAAAATGTTTGTCAAAATAATTTTATTTTTATTTCATATGTTTGAAAAGATAATTGCTTTCAAAATGTTTTCATGCCTTATTTATAATATTTAAAATTATTTTCTAAAAGATTGCTTTAAAAAAATCATGATCCATTAACTTGTTTTCATGTAATTATGAGTGATCAGCTTTACCCTCCTCCGGGAAAGTCCATCCTGCACAGCAAAGGCTCCCTTCTCGCCGGTGAAGGTGAACCTGGTCTCATATATGCAGACACATCACAATTTTCCCCTAAAACAGTCTATCTGAGTATGGACTGTAGAAAACTATTCCATACTCAATATGACATCATAAGGCCTCGACGATGATACTAGGAGATCCCAACTGAAGCTCTCGCCTCCTAAAGTAAGATCACACTGCTAGCCCCAGTGTGTAAATGTCAAATATGCTCTCGTATGAGTCTCTAGCCATAAGGATCGAGCCAACAGCTCCATCGGAATCTCCGAGATCTGAAGGAGGGTATTGCCAATGAAATAGTGACTGGAACCGGTGTCTATAATAACTACAGATAAGGTGGGTTAGACACATACAATACCTTGAATCATCACCGATGCGCCATGATTGAAATCCTCAGCTGCATGAAGCTAAGCTCTCACATGTCCACCGAATCTCTACGGTCGGGGTGGAACTCCTGGTGGTGGTGGTGGTAATAACTCAAAATGTTTCCCATCACCAGTTGCATGACCAGCTCCTCTGACACGTCCTCCTGCACCCTGCAAACCGCTTCGATCTACTCTCTCTCTCTTCCAGGGTGGTCCTTTGACCATCTTCTAATCTTTCGAACGACTGGTTGAATAGTCACGAGTCATGTGACCCTGCCTGCTGCATGAGTAACAATGGAAGCTCCTTGGATGTATGTCTCTACCTGGGGTCCCCCACACAACTGATTCAGAGTCACACTGTTGTCCACCCATGGGTCTGGTATTTTGGACCCCTGTGTCATCTGTCTACTGCCAGTGGCATAAGACCCTATCTCATGTCAACTAGTGGTGGGTCCCGCTGCTGGAGACTGCTCAACAAAGAAACTCTCCACTAAGAGGGCTTGATCCAACACCCCTAACAACATCGGGATGATGTGTGAGATCATAGAAGCTCTGATCTCTCACCTAAGTCCCTTCTCGAAGGTCCGGGTCATGAAGATTGAGTCATGTACCATATCTGTGGAGTTACACGAGAGTTTGAGGAACCATGATATGTACTGTTCCTCCATAATACTACCCTACTATAGAATCAGAAGCTCCTGTATATGCACTACGTGGAGAGTTTCTGAAACAAATCCACCCGAAATAGGCTCTTGAAGTCTTCCCAGAGAAGCGTCATCTCTTCATGAACCTAGAGCATCAGGCTCCACTATCTTCCCGTTGCTACCTTTAGAAGGATGGCAGCTAGAATAACCATGAATGTTTGCTGGTGTCCCTACCAGTCTGAAGACTCCCACCATAGCCTCCAACCAATCCTTAGCAGCCTATGGGTCCATCTCTCCCCTGAACCTAGGTGGCCTCTAGCATTGGAACTCGTACAACACCCTCAAGTGGTGTTCATCATCTACTGTTGGGGCTGGTGGCATCAGTGTCCCAATAGGATGTGGTACCACTGGTGCCTCCACTGAAAAAGGGCCCTGCAACGGGGCATCATTTCTCGGTGGGATATTTGCAGGCACGACCATCGTGGCTCTCACTGATCAACCGTGGGGAGGAATCCTGATAGAAACAGATGCAACATGATCAATGATTATACCTAGTGAGCTGACCATGTTGAGATGACATAAATAAAACATTTGAAAATACACACGTAATCAATGTTTTCATGAACTGTTTTGGAAATCAGTAGTCAGGGTCCTGGTGTATGGATACGTTGGCCGCCACATCAACACTGGACTCCCTAAACAGAAAGCCACACTCAGTACCCTTAACGACATTGCTTCATAGAAAAGATCATATTCCTAGGTTATGTGGTAGAACCGAAAACTCTGATACAAATTTTTCATGACATGTCCCCTGGGGCCCGTGTAGTGAGTACCCTAAGACCGCCTCCCATAGGCCAGAGGCTGGAGACTATCACTAAAGGCATAAATCCATAAACTGAGAAGGCATTTCCTTATAACATGAAAATTCACAAAAATGAGAACGAGAAGGAAACAAAACACTAAATAAATTTGTATACAAAAGGAATGCATAGAAGTAAAAGGGGACTGGAAATACAAGCTCATCTGTAATGTATAAGGAAACTGAATGTACAAGAAATAGAAAAAAAAATTCTCAGGGATTATCCATCAGGAAATCCTACCTGAAGGGTATGTATAGATAGACTCTACAACACTCCACATTCGTCTGTCTCCTCCGAGCACCGTCATGCCATTTGGTCCACCTACAGGTACCATTCAGTCCTGGTGCTCTCATCCTCGGTCAATGATTCCCATCATCTACATCGAACACAATGTGATTTGGGAATAGCCCATCCAGGGGTTAGTATAACGATAGTCAGTAGGTACCCCGAGACCCTCAAGGTCTCACAAAATCCAACAACGATAAAAAAATGTATGAATTCAACAGATAACCTCACTTAGGTATATGCCCATACATATTTCTAGGTTATCAAGTAATCCTTCTCAATCATGAAGTAAACACAAAAGTTACTAACTCATCTCAACCAGGATTTTTATTCACATTATCGAAACCACAGTTGCTGGGGAACTCCTCCACTATAGTGTACAGTGTTCATGCCTCCACACCAAGGCGCTTCCAAATAACGTTGGACTGCTGAGGTACTCATCCTGTTGAGTACCGTGGGTCTGATGCGTCAGCAAGTCTTTCTCCATCATGGTTCTGCCCGCATCACCAAGGCACTCCCCCTCGTAGCCTGCTAAGGTACTCCTCCTATCGAGTATCGTCGGTCTATCACGACCCCATGGAGCTCCCCACTGTTGGTCTTCCGTGACACCGAGGTGCTCCACATAGTGCTAGTCGAGTCACTCTGAGTTGAATTGGTCAGAAGTCGTTAGGTCTCACCCAACTACTAGGTCTCTGCGCTATGCTCACGAATCTCCAAGAGGATGTGCTCCATGAGCTACTGGTCGATACTCTAACTATCATGATGTCCCATGAAGAAATATCTCAAAGGTCTTCCATGCCATAGAGGACTCAATGCAAGAGACGGTGTGTCAATCAGAAGCCCAGTCAGTGAGTTATTATACATTTAGTGCCGGATGTCCGGTTGGACTCGTGCAGGATCCAATTTGACTATATATCAACTATACCAAGAACTCTAGTGGGGTATACTCAAAGGGTCTGTCGTGCTACAAGAATACTAGTACCACTGATGGTTCATCAAATGGTTTTATAGGGCCATAGATATGGACAAAGAATGCCATGGGTCGGTGGTGGACCAAGGTCCAGTCTGACTCGGTCGGACCGACCCGGTCTAGGTTGACCGGGTCGGACCCATTGGGTCTGGCCCAGCCCATTGGTTGGGCCAACCTATTAGGTCCCGCCAGGACCGCTGTGCCCAGCCCAGCAGGCTGCATGGGCGTTTGAGCCTGGGCTCGGGGACGGTTTGGCGCGGAGCGCCACGAGGGTGCGGCCCAGCACAGCTCAGCTCGGAGGGCGTGCCGGTTTGGCCAAGGCGCCTCGAGGGGGGATGGGGGCTGGTGCTGCAGGGCGCTGGTGCAGTCAGTCGGTGGTTGGACAGGGTGGGAAGGCTAGGATGCGACTAGGTAGGCAGGCCGGTGGGCGGGCGAGAAGGGGAGGCTAGGCCAGCAGGCTGCCGGGCATGTCGGTGGGGTGTAGGCCTGCTCGGCCCGGTGGCTTGGCCCTGCGAGTCGCGCAGTTGGCAGGGGCTCAGCCGGGGATGATTCTACTAGTGGTTGTTCGGGACATTGTGGGGGTGGCGTGGATCATAGAGGCTATGGCTAGCACAACCTTTGTCTTCATCACCTTCGTCGCATCATTTCTTCGTCTCCATGCCAAAGAATATAAAAAAAGAGTTCGACAGAGGGAGTCGTGCCAAGTTAGTTTGGCCCGCACCCTCCATGATTAGGGGGATAAAAATCTGATCATCAGGGTAGGATAAATATGAACAAGAACTCACCCATCAAAGGAATCATATCCTCGTTCTTCGGTTTGAAAGAAAAGAGGAACATGGCGCATAAAATAAAAAAATGGTTACCTTTGTTGGTTGGTCACTGATGATGTCGCTGAAATAAGGCGAAGGTGATCATCTTTCATCATGTATCCCACACACTTCCTATTCCAAGATTTTGTGTCGGCTCATTGATGAAGATGCAGAGGGAAGGTCAGTTGAAGACATCCTACATCGGTAGAAGCTCCGAGAAAGAAGTCGAAGAAGGTCGGTGTTCTTCTCAGTCGAAGGCGTTCTTCGTTGGGAACTTCCTCCCAATAATCCTCTTCTCAATGATACCACCAAAATGAAAAATTCCAACAAAAAAATAATACATTGTGTTAATATTTTATTTAATTTGTTGGTACAAAATTCAAAATTGTGAATTAATTAACATGCCTCCCCCTTAATTAATGTGGAGGATTTTTCACCATTAAATTAGGGAAGATGTCACCAATAAAAGAGGGGTTTCTGGAGAGACACTCCCTCATTAATGAGGATAGTTTAGAGGTTTTCCTCTCCCACCATTTATAGGGGTTTAGTCCCGTGTGGTCCTCACGTCGTAACCTCTCATGGGAGGTTAGGTTCGGGTGGGCCACACCACCATAACCTCTTAGGGGATGTTATGGTATGGTGGTTCCACCTCCAAATTCAATGAAGAGGATTTAACCATGAAATAAATATTAATCAACACACTTTAATTATATTTAATTCGTTCTCAAAAAACCCAAAAACTATCTTTTATTCTAAACCCACTACTGTCGAAGTGAAAGTCTCCTTAAGCGAATACCAGCGCTGCGAGTTCCACGATGTCCTAAGATTTCAATTCCGAACACCGGTTAAAAAATTATAAAACCCCACTTGTACGTTTACTAATCGTACCAGAACAAAACTTCATAAACTGATTCTAGACACACCAAGAATTAGAATCATGCGCCGTCAGTTTTTGCAGACTCGTAAAATTCCCATGTATTTAAGGAAATCAAATTCCACGGAACTTCCAGGTCTTTACAGTTTAACATAATTTATATGATATATATGAAATCACAAATATAATATAATTATATATTTATATAAATATATCTCATTTACATTATTTATTTCAACATGAAAATGAAACAGAAATAATATTCATGCTTACGTATGACCTATCGTCTCTAAAAATGATGTATTTTAATAAGAAAATATATATTATATAGATTATTATAATAAACATATAATATCTATAATCTATTTATATAATTTTGTAAATTCTTAAAATCATGAGACTAAATATGCATACAAACGATATAATAAATTAAGACACCTGAGAAGAATAAATCGAATATTACCCGATGTTGTACCTTAACATGAAATTGTCAACAAGAATGTAAAAAAATAGTAATAAAATAGAATTTGGAATTAGATATAAGAAAATGGTTTTTTAAAAACTTTTTTACATACTTATATTTATTATACCAGTGGTTTTAATGAATATGATGAGAGCCAAGACACAAGACAAGGGCATTTCATCTCAATTTGTTTCGTGAGATTCATGATATGTTTGCCACCCTTTACTTTTGTGTATTGTGTGTACAGAACATGATTTTATTTCAAGTATAAAATAATTATAATTATGGGTATTTATATATTAATTTTATGAAATATCATTCATGTAGTATATGTATAAAATGATACGAAATTGGTGAAATAGTTTTTTATCAAATTGTGTTCTTTGATACTCATGTTTTGTTATACACCTAAATTTCCTTTTATTATGTATATACATAAATTTTACATGTTATATCATGAATGTACATATTTTCATGATATTTTAGTCTTTCTGTAGTCTCATATTATAACATGTATTGTTTGATCCCATCTTACCAAGTTAAAAGGGTTTATTGTGACAATTTCCCCATTATTCAAGATTGTTTCTGATTATGCTTATATTTGTGAAATATTATTATCCATATCAGAAGAACATTCATGAATTTTATTTTACAATGATTATTAATGATTTATTTATTTATTTATACCATTTAATTAACACTTTAGTGTATAATATAGTTAATAATGTGATTTTATGAAATCCTGAAATTACCCTCTTTTCATCCGGAAATAAGAATTCCTTTAAAATAATGTTTGCAAAACCGGTTACCAAGAAAATTATTTTATTATCCGATTATATTTAAAAATCCTACATTTATTTTCATTTTCCAATATTTATAGAGAATTTTTTTTCTCTTTTAAAATGAGGCATTTTTATTCTCTTTTTCGTGCAATAGGAATGTTCTTTCTACCTCATAAAACAGGTATATATTTATCCACCATCAATCCTTTGAATAACTATATTCATTTTTAATGGTTATTATTTTTGAAAAAGGGTTTAAGAGTTATTTTTTTAAATTTTTTTCAAACTTGTTTCTATATTCTTTTACATTTTTTCAAAGGAAATGTTTTTAAAATGATTTCATGCCTCATTAATAAGTTTGAAAAGTATTTTCAAAGAAAATGTTTATCAAAATGTTGTGAACATCATTTTATAAATTTTCAAAGAAAATTGTTTTCAAAACATTTTCAATCCCCTTTTATTTGTTTTCAAGGATATTAGAATCAAAATTCCTTCCAGATTATTTATATGCTTTCTAGCAATTTGTTTTTTTAATTTTTTTTCAGGATTTTTTTATTAAGTTTTAATATATTTTCAATAAAATGGTTTTAAAAATATTTTCAATTTCCTTTCACATGTTTTCTATTAAATTGATTTTCAATCATTTAGATGATTTCTTTATGTGATATCAAATTTTTTTCAAATAAAATGTATTTTAAAATTTTTTAAAGATTATTTTATATGTTAATCAAAAAAGATTTAATAAAATTCATTTATTATTTATAATATTGTGTGGTATTTTCTATAAAAATAAATTTTTTTTGTTTAAAATATTAAATGTACTTAAAAAATAATAATGTATATTTTTATTTATGAAACTTACATTAATGATGTACAAACAAATTTCCATCTAAGATGATATATATTGTTGTTAATTCTGCACTTTTAGGAAATGATTTAAATATTCAATTAATATTATTTTATTGAAGGGGTTATGCTTAATGTCATGGTATTTAAGAAATACATTAATTTTTCATGTGTTACATGCTTTAGAGACCTGTTTTTTTTCATGGTTTTTTTTATTATGACATTATCATGAACCCCATATTTTTTATAAGTTATGATACGATTAAATGATTATATTTTCCATTTAGTTTCATGGGTTATTAAACAATTTTTTATGATATTATAGAACACGTATGCATGAATTCATTATGAGATGGGTGAGGCTAATATCAACCTCTAATGCACTGGGTAACGATTCAAATCTAATGAGATTGACTAAGAATTTATTTAGAATGAACCTTGACTACTATGATTGACATGGGAGTGAACCATGACTACCAAGATGATATGAGGATTGAACTCATGAAACTAATATAGATATGAGAGTGAACTATGACTACATTTATTGTATGGGAGTGAACTTGTACAACCATGATGGTCTTCATACCGATTCCTTAGCTACTATGGAAATCATATTATATAATTATATGTCTACCAAAACTCCATGTTTTATTCCAAGGTTATGATTTCATGCATTTTTTTCATTATATCCATATCATTAATGTATTATGAACTACCAATATTTATTATGATCCCTAATATTCAGTGTATAATCTTCAAATATTATTCCCATGCTCCATTCCCTTTTTCCTATTATGGGTAAACATTTTATTTATATACCTTACTAAATATCTGACCTCAGCCATTTCATATGTTTTCTATTCCATAGGTTTTCAATAAATATTTTATGTATAAGTACTATAGTTATTGATATTTATTGGAGATGTAAAATTTTTTTCACCAGGATAGAATATTTTTTTCCATGTGTCCAAAGACGCAAAACTATTACAGTCCTCAGGAACATATTTATCTAATGTAATGAGTATTAATCTAAAATAATGTAATATAATTATTGTTAATATTGGGTCCCTATAAACCTTGTATGTAAATATTATATTTTTATTATTTTTGATTCATATTCTTGATAGAAATAATATGTGTATTTAATAGAAATAAATGATAAAATGATAACAAGATGGGTAATGTTTTATTGAATATTTAACGACTACAACAATATGAATCTAGAAATTAAATGTCATTAATTTATTTTTCAAAAATAATCATAAAACATTCCAATAATTAATAATTTTGGTATCAATTTAACAAATCTCTTGTGAAATATAACTAATATAATGTGTTCATTGTTGAGAAAAATAATTTTCACAATATAATATTTATAAGAATTATTTCGGAAAATAACCTTTTAACATTGAATATAATTTTTTATCTAAAAGTTCACAAAATATTTTGAAAATAGATTTCTATGAAAACAAAATTGTAATATTATAAATTATTCTTTTAATCTTTGTGTGTTCAGGGAGGCTTAATTTTTTTCCATTCCACATACATTAAAATAACAATTCATTTATCTTTCTGTTAAAACACTAATAAGAAATGTTTTGAAAATGAAATGAAGATTTCATTTAGAAAATATTTTAAAAAGAAAAAAATTTTAATGTTTTTTATAAATCATTTCAAAAAATTTGAAAATATATTTGGTAACATTTTGATTAAAAATAATTTTAGAATAATTTGCATTTACGACTGAATATAGAAATGATGTAATATGTTCCTGAAAAATTATAAATCTATTTATGTACTAAAGATTTGAAAACTATAACCATTACATGAAGAATAATTATTAAATACTTCATAATAAATTCATATGGTATTAGAATAATATTTTCAAATTCTATACTTCAACTAAAATTCAATAATAAAGAACATAAAGAAGATTGAGATTTTGAAATAATCCATTAAAAAATTTTAATTTCAAACTGTGAATTGATTAATAATTATATTATGAGCATAAACTATTAATATATAGAAATAAATTGTAAATAAAACATAATACAGTAAAATATTTCTATAACTATAGTCTTATAATTTCAAATATGATGAAGAAGTATGTAACCCAATGAAAAAAATGAGTTATGAAATTTTTTACGAATTGGTAACATATAATTGAAATATATTTGACAATAAAATTAAAATTGAATGTAAAATACCATTAATAATTAAATAATTTGGAAATTAAATGTTAATAATTTAATATTAAGCCAAGATAAAATAAATTGTTTGAATTACATTTCAATGTTTGTCAATGAAGGGAATTTATGAAGAAGTCTCTTAGCTCACACTTACATTTGCTTGAATGTAATTTAACAAAATATATAAATGTTCTAATAATGTTATTAATGTATTTTATAGACATATAAATATTTATAATATCATATATGATCATATATGATAATATATTAATATTTTACTACATTTTTGTAATTAAAATATCATTAATTTCAATGTTTTCTGTGTTTGTTACCATGTTTTCTCATGTGTTTTTTGATGAATGTTTAGGTTCTTGTGAATAGTATATATATATATCCATCATCTCAAAATTTATAACAATGATATTTATATATATATCGTACTTGTTAATTATATAAATTTTTAAAACTATTTATGAATGTTGGACATTGACAATGTTCGCATCACTGTGTGGAGATGGTATGTGGTATATGTGCATGGTCGACAATATCATTCCATTAATGGATGAAAAGGGTAACTAATTTGATGATATTTAAATTTTAAAATATCTATATCATTAAATATAAATTACATATATTCATTAAATGTGTTATTATTTATTTCAATGTTAAGAGTTTCTGAAAAAATACATCAGATCACTTCTGGATTTGATAGTACTCTATACACCCGATAGAATGTATTAAGGTATATGTGATATTATAATTTTAGATGCTTCATAATAACATAATTATAATATATTAGATTTAAATAAAAAATATATCCATTCTAGAAATGTGGTGATGGAAAATTAACTACATTGGTGTGTGAGGTGGTAGTCTGCCACACAAATAATTTGTGATTCATTCCACATATAATTTGAGTGGCGATAAATAAATAATATTCCATAAATATAATGATATCTCAGTACATAAAAGATACTATTGTTATTATATTTTATGTTTTAATATATAATTTATGTTTTGAAAATAATAATATAATTAAATAGCTCTATTATCATAATTACCTTCTCTAGATGTAATATCCTTTGGATCTTCTCTTATGGAACCTAGGCCTAGACTTATAAGTGACGCAGTAGCTCATGAACATGTATATGGATGCTAGGGATAAATTTATGTATGTTTTCTTCTATCCTAATTTCATGTGAGGTTTGGATATGCGAAGGGCATGAGTACACTTTTATAAGTGGTTAAAGGGAAACCTCATAAAAATTACTTGGGAATTTCAAAAGGATTACAAAATGATTGAGTCATTAACATGAAAAAACATTCAAAATAAACATATGATGGAATATGAGATATGATAATGTGTAAATATGTCCAGTTTATAATATTTTGAAATTTTGGTAGGTCATTTTAAATGTTATCATTTTAGGTTAACACATCGGTAAACTTATTTTTACCTTAACTGTGATAATTAATTTTTTTACTCTTTTTATAATTCATTATGGTTAAAAAAATAAGTAGAAGATATTAGACAATAAAATTTATGATGATTCAAATAATATTTTCCATTTTTCATGTTCAATTAATATAAGTGTATGAATTCAAAATAAAAGTACTTTCAAAATCATGATGAAAAAGTGGGGATCCAAAAGGAAAACTATAATAACAATATAAGGCTTTATTATCAAATTTTAAATTGAAATTTATTAAAATGACCTAAAATAGATAATTTATAATATTATACCTCTTATATAACTTTTAAAAAATAATAACATTGTAAATAATTAAAATGAAAAAGCCATTTTCAATTAAAATTTGGTATTTTTTACTATTCATGAAAAATAATTATCTTTGTAGAAATATCAAAAAAAATTAATTTTTTATATGTCTATATAATAAATGGAGTTAATTTTATAAAATTAAATTTTTAAAAAGTTTTAAAAATAACTTTTTACATAAGGATGCAAAATGTGACAAATCCATTTTAATCAAAAACACAACCTTTCAGGATACATTTTCTAAATGAAAATCATTTTATTTTTAATCAATTTATAACCATAATTTTGAAATTTTATTTAGCTCAGTTAATACGGACCAATTTAATGATTGTGTAACAAAGATATAATATATTATTCTACATTTACATTCTACGTTGCGGGTTCTGTAAGCTATGAAAAAGACAAGATATAAAGAATTATATTTGTTGTATATTTTAATCTTGGGGTTATGAATCACATATGATATCTTTTTTTATTCTATTTTTATGGTGTTATAAGAAATTTCAACACGATAATATTTTTTTATCAAATTGTTTTTAAAAAATATAGTATTAATTTTCATTCAAAACACATACTCATGTTTTACAACGTATAACCATTGAAAAATTACTAACCATTTTTGGTGAATAATAATCATTAGGACAATTTATAATCATTTTATTATGTTGGACGAAAAAAACACTAAAAGGGATATTAATATAATGGAGGAATATTATTCACCTAAAAAACTTGTAAACCAAAAAAAAAATGTATTCATTACCTTATATATGGTTTAAGGGTAAAAAATCACTTTATAACACATTAAATAACTATTTTATCCCAATGTTTCTAAATAAAATGTATCACATATAATTTAAAATAATGATTCATAATTCATATTGGTGTCTAAAATACATGAGAATAATTCTGTGAATACAATCATTTCATGATTAATTAATATAAAACATGTTTAAAACCATATGAATATTCTTTAATTATATAAATTCAATATATTTCCAAAAAAAATGATAAAATACTTGATTGTGAAATATATCTAGGGATAATATTATAAATAATCAATAGGAAAAATATAATTATTTTTATAATGATGAAATACATAAGTATAGAAAAAAGGATCTTTCTATAAAGGCCTTGTCCCAAAACATCATGAACCTTAAAATCAAAATATTTATACAATAATTTTATATAACCTCAATCCAAAATTTGAAAAAAAATTCATATTCCAATTGATAATTATTCCAAGACATAGTAATTGTACAGACACACACACACCCAGTAATCCGGATTATGATTTATCAACTAAGACATGTCGATTCTCTATGGGATATTTGTAACCAAGACCTGCCCATCCCTTACATGTGAAAAATTTAATTCTTATATTTTGAATAAAAAAAATTATAAATACTCAACATACGTTGATAATAAAACTTATTTTTTGCAAAACAACCATACAGATTGATTATATTTTTTGAGTATAAAAAATAAATTAAAATGACCAAAGATATCTCTAGAAATAAGTTGGATTAAATATATTTAGATAATATCTTCTATGAGGTAAAATAAAAATTATCTAATGTTAATATTGATGAAAAATGCATTTATTAAGTCATTATAATAATTCTCAAAAAAATAAATGATAAAAACTACCTTTTGGAATCATATAAAAAGAATAATTAAAACTGAATTTCATATACTTTTTAAAAGCATTAACATATATATATTACTAATAATATTAAATTAAATCAAAGTTTTTGGTAAATTTATTGGACGAGATAAATGATACATAAAATTATTTAGTTTCATAAAAATAACAAAATAACCCAAATAAGATACATGAAAAATATATCTTTTCAATATTTGTAAAAGAATGCAAATATTGGTTGAAAATGACTTTTAAATATATATTAATAATAATAAAAAATTCGGTAATACAATTAAAGTAAAATATAATATTATGGATAATACCATAAAATATTTCAATCAACATTTTAATGAAAAAATCCATACTAATTTGAAGACATTTTAATAAAAATATTTTTTTAGGGACATAGGTTGAGAATTTTTATTAATTTATTTATTTATAGTTAATATATTATAAAAAGAATATATAATTATGTATAATGAACTAAATAAAATAATATATGATTTTGAACATTTCATGAGTTTTAATGAAATTAAATTGTCATGAGAAATCTCTTACATTGAGTTTGATTCACCATGGTGAATCATTAAATCATGCTTAATAAAAATAAATTAATTATTAAGTAATTGTAAAACACATTTTAGGTTTTTTACCATTTTTTGTTCCTTTAATTTCATATATTAGCATGATTTATATACTTTCTATATTTATTGATTTCATTTATGATGTTTTTTAGATGTTTGATTCATAATAGTAAAACAAAATTGGTAGGTTTAACATGTTAAAAGGTGTTATGGTTCCATATTATCAATAAAATAAATCTTGTTTTTTTTATTTTATAGTTTTAACACATGTTAATATCTATCCATCAAAGGTGGACATGTAAAAATAATGACATTTCTTGGTAGAGGTGCTAGCCCATACATATGCAAGTAAGAAGTTATCATTTTTTTCATGGATGTAATGGTATGGAAGAAGATAATAAAAAATCATTATCAAATTATAATTATTTAATAAATATCCTAAATATTAATTGAATCATTCATAATTAATATCCTTTTCAGAGTGTGATTAAATTAAAAACACATAACATCAAAGAGTTTTTAGTCCACACTTATGATAAAAAAATTATAGTTTTCAATTATTATTATTTGTAAAGGGAGATGATAAAGGGGCTTAAGATAATATAGAATAAGATTTTAGTATATGTAATATAATTATGTTATCATATCATTATGGTGACATAATTTTTGATGTATGTCTAAGAATGAATAAATATAAAACCACTAAGTTAATTGTTATTCATTTTCTTTGGAAATACTCATTTAGATTACACCTATCATATTATATGTTTTTATTTAGGGGAGAACATGGCCTAAGAAACAAGTATATGTGGTTTGGAAATGTATTATGAAAACCAATATTTATGATAAATGGGTCATAATGTTTTGGGAAGAGAGGTGGAGTAGTTCCCTGTTATTAGTGGATGGGTGTCGATATTACAAATACATTAAATGTTAATATATAATATAAGTCTAACTCCTATAAAATGTCCTAAATGTACCACATATTTAAATATAAGGAACATAAGGATGAAATAAATACATCAAAAAATTGATACTTTATTATGTTCCATTTTGATTCTTAAATATTTGTTTGACACCCTCATTAGTCATTTAAACTTTAACCATATAAACAATATTTTCAATCACTAGGGGTACTGAAATTAATTTTAAAAGTTACAATTGAAAAATACAAGTACCATTAATGATATATTTTAAAATTTATGATATAATTGAAATACGTGTGTATTAATATTATTTTATAATGAGTTAAAATTATTTCCAAACATAAAATACCATTTAATGTTATTTTTTACAATATTCATAAAATATGTCGTTCATGACATTGATAAGAAGTTTTAATTTCATAAAATAATATTTGAAAAACAAAAAACTTATATAACATAAATAAAATTTATGGAATGTCATAATTCACCAAAATATAATTAAACATATTGTTCTCAAATTCAAATTCATTTTTTTCAACTGTAGGGAAAAACACTATTAGGTGATAATACAATCAAAAAGAAATATAAATTATTATAATAAAAATACATTTTTCATTATAAATTTTATCATATATATTCAATAATATGTTATATTTACCTATGTTAATATCATTTCAACATAATATGTACCAGAAACTGTCATTTTTTAATTACTCATCACATTAAATAATATAAAGGTACTAATTAGAAAGAATACGAAGTAATTTTCCATATTTTTCTCGATTTGATGATGATACTAGAAATAATTATATATAATTAGATTAATTCAGGTCTTTTAGATATTTTTAATCCTTATCAGATAATTTCAAAATTCATTAACCACATTTCCAATTTACTAGGGTATTAAAATTTTATATTGGTTACAATTAACTAATATTAAAACTAACAGAAACATTATTTTATATTTATAATATGATTATCCTAAATATTGAGCCATTTTATATTAATCAATTTCTATAATTTTTAATAATTAATATTAATGTAAATATTTAAAATTAAATAATTTTTATAATTTCATGTTTTTAATATAAAATTGTTTTTACAGTAAAATAATGAATAAAATTAATTAAAATATATTTAATTGAATAATGATTTATAAAATGACTCTTATGTGATGTGAAAAAATAAAAAATAATTTTGAATTATCAAATTATGTTTATTTACAATAATGAAATAGAATCAGTTAGAAAAATATATATTTTTTACTGTACATCAAATAATAAAACATTTCATAAAAATTATAAAATATTTATTTTAGGATTATTTGGTATATGAATATTTCAATAATTAAATGTAATATATTAAATAATAATTATAAAACGGAATAAAATATTTATAATATACATTCCCAAAATAAAATAAAACCAATTTTTAATTTTTTTTTTCAAATAATTAAATGAATTTATTATCAGTTCTCATCTAGTAACCACCATTAAGTGAATTTAAATTTACATTGTTATAAATATTTTTTACAAATTATATTAAAATCATTAATTTATAGTGATTATATTTATTTATTTGAAAAAAATTAAAATTTTAATATAAATATATTTTATGATAAATAATTCTTTTAATCATTATGACCATGATGATATCCTAAACTAATACAATGGGATTCATATGAATCTCCACATAACCTCAAGAAATAATCCCCACATCCATGGGAATTTTAACTACTAGAAATGCTATAATGTGATTTAGGAAGACTATTCCATTTTAGATCATAGTTATCATGGTTTATTGAAAATCTTTCATGTGCCCCCACAAATATACCAACTAAAGAATAACAAAATAAATGTAATAATTAATAATATCTGATTTCATAATAAAATTTAAATCATAAAAAAATATTAATCAAACCCCAAATGTTGATGGTATACATCGATATTGCTGATGATGGAAAGGAAAATAAATTAATAAGTTACGTAAATCATCCAGAGACTTTCCAAGTACCATGTATAAATCCCAACAATATAGTTTTCTACAAAAAATCAGAGGACCCTTTCCCTTCATTAGATCCATAATTATTATGTATTTATTTGAATCAAGATGTTTGTTAATAGAGCTATTATGAAACCATTAGGACACCAACAATTCATTCTTAACATAGGTTCACATGTATATAAGAGTTAATGACTTTCTTTAAATGTACATTTTTATAGAATAATACAATGAAACATACCATGAGCGAACGTTCACTGGCTATGATAGAAATAACCATGGTTGAACATTCTTCACCCCAATTCTAGAACAATATAATTGTATTACCACAAGACATAGATCATGACATGTATCATTGTTCGCCTCTATAGAAAACCCCCATGACCACTATTAAGAATATGATTGTCCAATTTTATTGTCATTATTGATTATCCATTATAACTACATGACCGTATTTAATGTATAGTCATACCCCTGACCTAGGGTTACCTACTTGAGTGTTATGGTATCAATGTGTGGAACACCTATATAATATAAAAAATATTGTATTAAAGGATCATCCCAATCATTAGATAACATTGATTTAGATGGATTCTCTTCTGAATGTGATACTTAATTCACCCATTCATTCCAAGTTATGTCCCTAACATACCATAAAATCCATCACTAATGAATCTTATTTTCCACGATCCCCCTCTAATGAGTTAGCCAAACCAATTAGAAAAAAATTTCCACATGAACACAAAATCAAGGATTCAAATATAAATTAATTTTATATATATATGGAATAAAATATCATTGAAAAAAAATATTGCAACATGTGTTCTATAGTAGATTAAATATCTCTCATTTAATTACTTTCATATAAAGGAATAATATAGAATTTATAAACAAATTATAGTATAGAATCCATCAAAACCCAATAATAAAATATCATACAAAGGTATTGAGACCTTGATAATACATTATCAATAATTAGAAATACCAAAAAAAAGGCCCAATATTGTTATCATTTTTTACCATTATCTTGTTGATGAAATCTTCCATGTCTCATCAATAAAAAATACCCAATTTACACCGATTATTTAACTGAATCATTCTCATGCACAAAAAACATCTAGAGGGCATCACAAATTAGTATAATAATTTATAAAGAAATATATTCAAGAAAATTTTAATCCGATGGAAATAAATCTACACTAACATACCTTTTGAGATCTGCCAATGATGCTGGATTTTAAAATATTCAAAATGGTCACACTGAAATAACTAGATCAACCATAATTATAGAAAATATCCTAGAAATCATCATTAAACGTATGAACGGGTTTTTATAACATTTGAACTAGTGCTCAGAATTTAAATCTAAGGGCACCGCTGAACTCGCAACGCCGATATTCGCCTAAGGAGACTTTCACCTATATGATAGTGGGTAGAGAATAAAAGATAGCTTTTGGATTTTTAATGGAAAATAATAATATTAAATGAACTACACTTTATTTTATTTTGGAGCCACCATGTGGAAGTTAAAGGTGGGGTCTACCAGAACTAAACCTCCTTGTGGGATTTGATGTGTGGGGGCCACCCAACCATAACTGCCCATGAAGGGTTATGGTGGTGGGGCCCACCCAAACCTAACATTCCATAAGAGGTTAGGGTGGTGGGGACCAACCGGGATTAACCCCCCTTTTTTAATTGTGGAAAACCTCTCAACTACCTTCATTAATGTGGAGGAGCCTCTTGACATCCTCTTACCAATTAATTCTGGAAACACACTTTCCATTAATTAGCCAAATCCTCCCCATTAATTAATTAAGCACATCAATTAAATATTTTTAATTCTTTTTTAATTTTTTTCCAACAATTAAATAATAGATAAACTGAATCTATTATTGTGGCTTGGCATATTCATCTTGGTGGAACTTGGGAGAGAAGTACATAGGGTAAAATCTCTGCAACGAATAACTTCCTCCACGAAGAATGTCGGCGAGGAGTGTCTTCGACTTGTTAATCAGAAGAACCTCACGGAGGCAACCGATGTCGGACGTCTTCGAAGACCGACCATACCTCCTCATTGTCGTCAAAAAAAACTAGGCATGAGCTTGGATTGGAAATGTGTGGCAGAGGTGAAGAATAATGACAACTCAGTCTTCTTCCCCACAACTCTATCGATGAACAATGATCATGGTAGGGGTTTATTTGAATATGATATTATTTCTTTAATTCATCCGATCTAAAAGATAGAATCATTGTGGATGATTTTACTTGTGGGTTGGGATTTATTATTACGGGATTATGTGGGGTGTTTGATTTATTTTTCTTTCATCTGTTTTCTTGATAATTCTTTGAAATTTAAGAATGAATTGATCTACAGGCTACCATACTAAACGTGGAGGGTAAAAACCAAACCAACAAGGTCATTCCCCATTGATGTTCTTGTTTGCGATGTTCTTCGGAATCGTGATGAGGCGATGAGGTGACAAATGCGACAAAGGCAATAACCATGCTACCCGTGACCTCCGCAACCTGCGCTGCCCTTGCATCACTCTAGCACCATGGGCTGAACCGCCTCTCCCACCAGACAAACCACCCGTGCTGAACCAGTTGAGACCCGTTGTACCCTGACTGAACTGGACCTCGACATCCGCTCAACCCGCAGATCGGCCGTTCGCTTGCCCCGCTGGCCCCACGCCACAATTGGTTGCACCAAGCTAGGCCTGCAGGGGCAGTCCACGCCCCTCATGGCGCCCAGCCCAGCCTGCCTCCCATTACCCTCACAACGCATAGTGAGATGCCCTCCTGCCCCCCCCCCCTGTGGCGCCCCGGCCGATCCAGCCTCTCGCGCCTCTCGTAGGGCGCCGTCCGAACCGCCCCGTGCCCTCGCGGCTTCCTGGACGAACCGGCCCTCACAGCGCCATCGGGCCGAAGCACCCTCTCTTTGACCCGCGGCTTATCAGCTCCCTCACGGCTGGTGCACATCCACTTGGCCATCCACAACCCCTCGTGGCCCACTGGGCTGGGCCCAGCGATCCAGGCTGAAACCAACGAGCTAGTCTGCATAACACGCCGGGTTGGGCCGAGTCAGTCCGACCAGGTGGACCAGACAGAGGCCCATGAAGGTTTCACTTTCTTTTGGCAATATCATTGGCACTGGATGACCTTTAGTATGGATACGGTTAGGATGGATCATGCACGATTCCAACCAAGACACTAAAACTAAAAGTATAATAACTCACAGACCTGACATCTGATTGACGTGTCATCAATTGAGTTGATACCCCTATGCCATGGCAGACCATTGGGATACTTCGTCATGGGAACTTTTGGATGTTGTAGCATTGAACAGTAGCTTGTGGACCAGATCTTATGGAGACGAGGGAGCATTTGTGTGGGAACCAAATATATGGCTGAGACTTGATGACTCTTGACCGATCAACTCATAGTGAATCGTATGGCCCAGTGGGGAGCTCCTAGGTCTATCGTCAGACCCACATCATAAAAGTGCCTAGTTATGGAGGAAGACCCATGGTACTCGTCAGGAGGAGTACCTATATAGGCTATGAGAAAAATCACCTGGTTGTGGCAGCAGACCTGTGGTGGGGAGCACCTCTCTGTGACAAAGCAGACCCACAATACATGATAGGAGGAGTAACTCAGCAGTCCATGGTTAGTGGGAAGCTCCTGGTTGTGGTGGTAGGCCCATTGTACTAGATAGGGGAGGATTTCTCCAGAAGATGAGGGTTCAAAATATTTTAACCCTAAAATAAGTCTTGGTTTGAGATGAGTCAGTAACATTTTTGTTTTCCTCAGGATTCATATGGATTACATGATAACATAGGTATTTGTATGGGCATATACCTAAGTGGGTTTATGTGTTCATTTAATACTTTGTGATTTATCCTTGTTGGATTTTGTGTAACCTTGAGGATCTTGGGGTCCCTAATAAGTATCTTTATACTCACCCTTACATGGGTTGTGCCTACACCTCGTTGTGTTGGATGCAGACGACGGGCAACGTTAACTATGGCTGAGAGTACCATGACCAGATGGTTCACGGAGGTGGACCATACAGTGGGACGGTACACAGAGGAGACGGCTAGACCTGGAGTGATGAGGAGGTGATATGCACCTACCCTTCATGTTGGAACCTTTGAGGATGACCCACCAGCAGTTTTTCTTTTGAACAGTTGTACTTTCATATTGTTTTACTTTATGGTTAGGCTTGTATTTCAGGCCCCATTCACTTTTTAGCACAATATTTTTATATACATTCCGTAGTGTTTTGTATCTAGTTGTTTTCTATGTTGTGTGATTGTACAGGTTATAAAGGAAAAGCCTTCCCAATTTTAGGAAATTATGCTTTTGTGATAGTCTCCAGCCCTTGGCCTATGGATGGTGGGCATGGGGTAGTCATGGCAGGGGCCCCGGGGGATGGGTAGTGACAAATTGGTTCAAAGGAGTCAGTTCTACCTCATTACTAAGGACTCTAATCTTTTCTATGATGAAATAGTGTTATGTGTTGTAAGTATGGTTTTCAGTTCAGGGAGTCTAGTGTTGGTGTGGCGGCCGACGTATCCATACACCAGGACCCTGACATCTGATTTCCGACTCATTACACATAATTACCGATTCTGTGTGTGTTTAAAATGATTTATTTTATTAAGATCGACCTGTTCAGCTCACCATATATTACCTTTTTACCACGTAACGTTTGTTTCTTTCGGGATTAGTCCATATGGACGGCCAGCTGGGGTCTTGATAGTTGTACGCATAGATAGAACACAGAGTGATGAGGCCTTGGTGCAGGTCCCTTTTCCAATGGAGGCACCAACAGTACCACTCCCCATTGGGCCACCGATGCCACCATCCATAATAGAAAATGATTCATTCTGCTTGAGAGCATTGCACGAGTCCCAGTACAAGAGGCCACCAAGGTTTAGGGGAGAGACGGACCCACATGTAGCTAAGGAATGGCTGGAGGCAGTGGTGAGTGTTTTTTGACTGGTAGGGACACCATCCGATTTCATGATGATTCTTACTGCCAACCTTCTATAGGAAATAGAAGGAAGATGGTGATGATTGATGGTTGAGTTTCATGATGAGATGACGCTACTCTTGGAAGACTTCGAGAGCATGTTTCAAGTAGAGTTTGATCCAGCAAATCTTCGTGCATCGCTCATACAGGAGCTACTTCATCTACAACAGGGTATCATGACTATAGCTCAGTACATAGTGAGGTTCACTATCCTCTCACGCTACTCCACCAATATGTTGAGGGACCCATTATTCAGTGCCTGGACCATTGAAAAGGGGCGCATACAGGATATCATAGCTCTGATGATCTCACATAGTTTCCCGACACAGGTGGGGGTGTGGGAGAGAACCCTCCTAGTGGAGTGTTTCCTTGCTGAGTAGTCTCTAGTAGCGAGATCCACCACCAATAAACATGTAAGGGATTCTTCTGTAGCTGGAAACAGTCAGATGTCACATGGGTCCAAGAGGTCCAGACCTACTGGTGGACTACCGCTTGACTCAAGATCTGTTTTGCGGAGCACCTAAGGCGGAGAAAGACATGCCAGGAGCGGGAAGTGTTACTCATGTGGTGGGTCGGATCACATGGCTCGTGACTGTCTGACCCGCCATTTATATGATCATAAGACGGAAAAGGAACACCCATGAAGAGACAAAGATTTTATTGAGGTGGTCAGCTGGGTGTAGGCAGACGTGGCAGAGGAGCTGGTCGTGCAGCTGGCAGTGGAAGAAGTTTCGATGAGTTACCACCACCACCACCAGGAGGACTACACCGACCTTAGGGAGTAGGAGGAAAGGGGAGACCTCAGATCTAAGCAGCTGAGGCATATGATCCTGGCGCTCTAGAGATGATTCGAGGTATGATCTGTGTCTACTATACCATTGTTGTACTACTTATAGACACAGGTCCAAGTACTTATTTAATTTCCATTGCCCTCGTTCTGAGCTCAGAGATTCCGATGGAAGCATTGGATCGATCTTTACAGCTATATAATCATACAAGAGTACATTCAATGATTATGAATTGGTGTATGTAGTGTGAGCATACTTTAGGAGGAAAGAGCTTCGGCAGGGATCTCCTAGTAGCGGGGTCGAGGCCTTACAACGTCATCTTGGGTATGGACTGATTATCTATAGTCCATATTCAGATAGACTGTATTAGGCACAAAGTGTGGTGTTTCCACACAGATGGGACCTGGTTTACTTTTAATGGTGAGACGAGAGCCATTGTAGGGTATTAAGGACCTTCCCATAGGATATTACAGCCAATCACCCATCAATTGGGTGCCCTTACCCTCAGAGCACATTATGTTGAGAGTCTGAGCTATCCAGCAGTGGTGGAACAGTATCCAGATCTTTCCCTGATGATGTCCCAGGACTACCTCCTTGCAGAGAGGTAAAATTTTACATCTAATTGTAACCCGGGACAACACTGATATCTACACATGTGTATTTGATGGCTCTTATGGAGCTTCACGAGAAACGAGTATAGCTAGAGGACTTACAGGGGTAGGGATTCATCTGAACCATGGTTTCTCCCTAGGCAACCCATATTCTATTCACCAAGAAGGTAGATGGGGTCTTGAGGATTTGAGTTGACTATCGGCACCTGAACAAGGTGACCATGAAAAATAAGTACCCACTCTCAAAGATTAATGACCACATTGATCAGTTGAAGGGAGCACAGTTGTTCTCGAAGATAGACCTCCGAGCAGGCAATCACTAGCATATATTTCGAGATGAGGATATGCAGAAGACGGCCATTAGATGTCAGTGAGGCTAATATGAGTTATTGGTTATTCCATTCGGCGTAAGCAATAATCCATTGCTGTTCATGGGACTCATGAACAAGATGTTCTAGCCATACCTCGATCACATTGTTGTAGTTGTCATCGATGACATTCAGATCTACTCAAATACTGAGTAGAATCATGACACCAATTTTTAAATAGTACTAGAGACACTCTGAAAGACCCAGCTTTATGATAAGCATTTTATATTCTAGTTCTGGATCCGAGAGGTTCACTTTCTAGGACATGTCATCTCAAAGGCTGGAGTTGTAGTATATCCTGCAATGGTTGATGCGGAACATGCTTCAGAGCCACCCAGTAGTGTTACAGAGTTATATAGTTTCCTTGGTTTCGTTGGACACTACCAGAGGATTATACTAGACCTAACTAGAGTTGCAACACCACTATCAGCCTTGAGGAAGAAGGGGATACCCTTTTTGTAGTCATTGTGATTCCATGAGAGCTTTCAGAATCTAAGGTAGGGTATAACTAGTACCCCCACCATGAGGCTTCTAGAGTAAGGAGTAGAGTACATAGTCTACTACGACGCATCATGGACCAGACAGGCATGAGTCCTGATGCAAGAGCGATCGGTGATCACTTATGGTTAGTGTCAGCAAAGACAGTATCAACAGAACTACGCTACCCATGACCTAGAGTTGGCAGTAATGGTCTTCACCTTAAAGATGTGGCACCACTATCTGATTTCCGAGGGTTTTATAATGTAATATTATCACAATAGTCTCATGTATATCTTCTCCCAGAAGGACCTGAACCGGAGATAATGATATTGTCTTGTGTTCATCCATGACTATGACTTCAAAATAGTCTATACTCTGGGAAAGGGGATCGTTGTTGTAGATGAAATCAACCTGAGATCTGGAATACAGCTAATAGGTGAGGTGAAAGAGCAGTTGGTTACTTTACAGATATCCTTTGTTGATAGAGATGGAGCAGCCTTCCTTCAGTCTCTTACTATCACTCCCCCACTTCTTCAACGAGTCAGGGAGGGGCAACATGGGGACACTGACTGCATGTCTTGACATGCTCATATATCCATATAGAAGGCACCTAATTGATTTCTTGAAAGTGGGGAAAATATAATCCTCTCTAGTGGATGTACCATGGTACTTGTGTCACATTAGAAGGAATTGGTGAGGGAGTTCCACACATCCCCTCCAACAGTAATTCCAAGAGTGGCGATGATGTACTAGGATCTTTGATGACAGCACTGGTGTCCAGGAATGAAGAAAGCAGTGGTATAGTTTCTCTCTTAATGCCTCACTTGTCAGCAAGTGAATCCATAACACCAGATACCAGCAGGATTGGAGTTTCTTTTAGAGGTCCCCGAGTGGAAGTGGTATGGGATATCCATGGACATATTGATATGACTTCCACACATGTCCAGGGTTTATGATTCAATTTTGGTGATAATTGACCGACTCACCATGTTGGCCCACTTCATACCGATTAGAGAGAATGGTTCAGTAGAGAGCATTGGATGCCTCTATGTGCAGGTGATTATGCAGCTACATGGTGTACCTTTAAAGATTTTCTCTAATCATGACACACACTTTACTTCCCGATTATGGAAGGGGTTGCAGGAAGCTTTCAGGACACAACTTCATTTGAGCACCGCCTTCCATCCTCAAATCGATGGTTATACTGAGTGGACCATTCAGACCCTCGAGGACATGCTACGTACTTGTGTCCTCTACATCAGTCACAGTTGGGCGAACCACATACCTTTGGCAGTGTTTGTATACAACAATATCTATCACTCCACCATAGGGATGGCACCATTTGAGGCGTTGTACGAGAAACCATGAAAATAAACTTTGTGTTAGACTGACCTAGGGGAGTCAGCACTGGTGGGACCATAGATGGTACGGGCTACCACAGAGAAGGTAAAGATCATCCAGCAGTGGATGAAGACTACACATAGTATGAAGATGTCATATGCCAATATAAGATGGAGATCTCTAGAGTTTGAGGATAGCGACCATGACTTTCTACGCATCTCACCCCGACGAGATCACTGAAGATTTGGCCGAGGTTTCATGTTATCTCTGTGATTCATTAGATCTTTTCAGGTCTTCAGAAGAGTTTGCGAGGTGGAAAACCACATAGCTCTTCCATCTTAGTTGCACCAGGTTCTTGACGTATTCCATATAAGGCCCCAACCTTAAACCTCACTTAATCTTGAGTTATTACAAAATTACACATTGAGGATCTTTTCAGGTTTATTTTTTTAGAGAATTAGATCATGAAACTTGCATTACATTCCACATTTAAACAAAGTGGTTACATAAAATACAGTATTCATTCTTCCCATCAACGAAAACATATTTAAAATAAAACATGGATTCTTTCTTGACACATCCTTGACACTATCATCACATCATGTACCCTTCCCCTGACCTGTGAAAAACATTTCAAAAACTTGGGATGAGCATAAAAAGATGAGTAAGAGATATAAAAATATGGAAAGGAAACATGAGTACATGTATACATAAGAATGAAATAAAACTTTACCCATAAAACATAAGCACTTTAATATACCTCATAAAATCATGAATAAATCATAGAAATTAAAAGACATAAAAGGTACCTTGAGGCATTCATAACATTCTTACGTAGAGAGTAACCCTCTTGGTTATGTTTGGAATACCCACCACAGTATATTTCCTAAATCTCTTCGTAGAAACCTTGACGTTTCACTCCTTCGCGTTACCCAATGCATTGGAGAGATATATTGGGCTCACCCGCCCTTAGTTTATCACGGAACCACCCATCTTCATAACAATACCCAAGAACCATAACATAATCTTATCACATAAAACATGCATAAAGGAAACATAACATTTCCACATTTCAATAACAAGATATCAATACAACACATTGATATAAATACATTATGAAAACCATTTTCAATACCAAAATAAAAGAAAATTAAAACATGGTATTTATTTTTCTTTTAAAAAGATGGTATGGCTTGTTGAAGAAGCCAAAACTCAAATAATGGTCACAGCGGCAGAGAAGTCGTTGTCGCCGCATACGTACGACAAAAACATTCCCTTTTGTCATTTAATAAACACTTCGTATAAAAAAGATTCCTTTTGAATAAATGTAAAAGACAAAGGGGTTCATACAACGTATAAAAGAAGGTTGTGTATAAAACAGAATATGCCTCAATGAAAGGAGATTGAGATGAAGTCCCTTACAAAGACGGTTTCCTTGGTTTAATGATAAATCAATTAAATAATTATGTGTGACAAATGAATACACCAAATATAATTGGATATTAAGTGTAAAATAATCAAAGGTCATTCACACATATTCAATGGATGACATACTCATTAACTACATGTTGAACCCAAAGAAATCGAAATTGGGTTAAGAAGATCCCTTGACATCCTAACAACGTCACATAAAAAAGGGTATCTCATCACATGGACATAAAATTTACATCAATAAGGATATATGAGACCATATCCCCACATAAAAATATGTAAATTAAATGACCCAACAAAATAATTCTTTTAAAAAGAGGAGGGTGAAAGGTTCCCTTACCGACATGGGTATCTTTCGAAACATACGCCCCATGAAAGAATAACAATAAAATATTGATGTAAATACTCATAAATGAAAAAATATTACACAATGAGTAAAATAATGGTCATTACATAGACCAATCAAAGGAAATTGTGGAAAATTTAGCATAAATCTCACAGGAATAAAAGTGAGATAAAAAATCCCTTACGAAAACTCGGCAGCCTAACGGCGCCACTTAAAACATCCAAAAATTGATTGATGAGATCAAATAGGGTATCTCATCACATTAAAATAAAATTTACAGCAAGAGGAATATAAAAGAACATCCCCCATCATAAAAAAAGAGGAGCTTAAAAGAAGTGACATAAAAAAGAGTACTTAAAGAGAAAGAGAGAGGTTAGATCTCTTACGAAAATTCGGCAGCCTAACGGCGCCACTCAAAACTTCCAAAATGGAATGATGAGAGAGAATAGTGTCTCTCATCATATGAACATTAAAATTATAGTAAGTGTAATATAAAATAACATCCCAATCACAAGAAATATGATCTTAGAAGGAATGACATAAAAGAGTGTACTTAAAAAGAAAGAGAGGAGTAGGATCCCTTACCTCAAGTTCAACTTGTTTTGTTCGTTTCTTTATATTCCTGAATAATAAACTTTTATCAATTAATAATTTCCTAAGTACCTCCTTTATAGATTATTATTCAGTTAATATCAGATATGATAATGTTATAATAATTGTTTAATAATATTAGTTCATATCAGACGTTTTTGCCGATGTTTGGTACATGAGTCAAAAATGAACTTGTTTGAAAAAAGATTGCCCAAGTAGTTATAATTAAATAATTTACAGAATAGTATTAATGATTAAAATATCATATATATCCAGTAAATATTCATTTTATACTATTCCATGTCATTTGGAGATAAAAAACGAAAAGCACTGTTCATGGAGACGGTAGGCCGTACGTACGCATGAACGCTACTTTCTTTTTTTTGTCATATTAATGGAATTAAAACAAAATCAGAGTGATATATATATGTTATAATTCCAGAATGATATCCATAATTTAGATGTAATATATTACATATATATCCATCATATATATGTACTTATAATATATCATTTTGAGATAAGAAATGAAATGTACCGTTCATGGAGACGGTAAGCCGTACGTACGCATGAATGCTACTTCCATTTCTATTTCATAATTAATGGATTTAAAGAATAATGATACATAATAGTATTTTAATTCCAGTATGGTATAATATATAATATCATTAAATATATTCTTTATACATACCACATATGGTATTAACGAATCAAATCACTTTGAGGGGGCTGTAGTCCGCACTTCCTTAAATGAAGATATCGCGTTTACCTATAATGGAAACCATAAAGGTACACCATAATGGAAAAATACACAAGATTAAGTAAAACATAAACATATTAGGTATCATATAAAAATATATTGTCATCTTAATGGGCACTTTTGAAGGTGTTAGAAGAATTTTGAACAATCATCGTTTCGGGTGGTAGAAATTCGCCATCCACGGAAACAATATGTTCTTTAACCATTAGATGAAGGTGTGTGTAAGTGTAGCTAGAATAATTCTTATAACAGCATCCTAGTATATTTAAGATACTGTATTTGTTACAAAATAAATGAGTAAAAAGAGTTTAGGGGGTTGGACAAGAAAAATAAAACAAAAGGACACAAGTGAAGACATTACCTTAAAATCAGGTAACTCCCTTTGGTTTGAGCTCAAAGGCTTCCTTGGGAAGACTTCTGCCCAATGTGAGGCTTCAAGGAGTAAGAGAGGGAAGTGGAGAGACAATATGGGAATGGGTTGTCCGAGCCAAAGGCTTTGGGAATGTGGTTAAAGAGGTAGAGGTGGGGGAAATTTATAAGAGGAGAGGAGGGGCACTCTTGTAATGTTACAAAATGTTACTTTATTTTCAAAAGCGTTTCGGGTTTTAAAGGTCCCACATTGATGTATTTCAAGGATAATATGATAAGTGTTCGAAATCCACTCATCCAATAGGTTTTTGACATGTTTAGGTCTTAGATATTACATTATCTTTCCATTTTATTTAAATCATTAAAAAATGAGGTCATCGCTGCATCATCATGATGTCATAAATAATTTAATTTATATAATGTATAAAAATTATAAAAAAAATACTTTGATGTAGTAAATCTATTTAGCTTTCCAATTACTATTTATATTAAAAATATGACTTTTATATCCCCATGTAAAAATTGTTTTAGTAAAACTTTTCATGTTATTGTCATTTTTACTTTAACATTAAATAAAAAGATATTTATGTCATTCCCCAACCAAAGTGGCTCCATGGGGTCCCCAAGTTCACCCATGGATTGTCTTGGTCTTCCATGACACATCCAATGATGTTAGGACATGTTTATAGGTCATTTAATTTTATTAAAACATTATTCTTACCATAAACTACACTAATTACCTCTAATCGCGATTAAAAACTTAATAAGTTACTATTCACCAAAAAATTATTTTTATACCATTGAACCACATTTTACTTATTAATGAAAACCATGTATGTCATAATTTTTAAATTCAAATCACAAAGATGGAAAAATTTCATTTAAACGGAAAAATCAGTTTTTATAAGTACCACATAGGGGTTTCACTATTCATCAAAAATTGAAGTTTTTCAAAAAAATCCCAAATATTCACCCTAAGATATTTTTGATATTCCGAATTAAAAAATTAATTCTATTTTACAAAATTAAAAACATATAAGTCACATTAATTAATTTAATAATTAATTCCCACTGTTAGAGCAAATAGTGTGTTTTTATGAAACAATAAGTATCAAAAGATTGATAGTAGTTGAAGTCTGATTTCAAAGTGAAATTAATTCCAACAACCACTATTGGATTTAATGGTAAAAATATATTCTAATTTCACTTTAAAACCAATTCCAAATATAATCTAATCATATAAATAAGTTAGATTAAAAAGGGGTTTTGAATTAAAAAACAACATTTTATAATATTTATTAAAAAATGAACTTTATCGGAAAGATACCAAAAATTTACACAAATTAAATTTTGATGTCCCAAATCTTAAGAAGAGTTTTATTTGGTCAAATAGAATGTATAAAAGTGAACAATACTATATTTAATGACGGTTCTCCACCAAAAGGCGATAAGTGAACCTTTAGTGAAAACTAGGGCATATATGCCTAAAATTGAATTCTTTCCGTATTTTAAGCCTTTATATTTTATTGGATAAATGTAAAAACATTTATTAGAATATATAATCATATTTTAGTTATTTATATCCATTCCCGCCAATACAACGGCTACATGTTAACTACCATTTAAAATAATATTATATTATTATTAGAGTAAAACGTAAGATTCCCAAGAAACTCGTTGTTGCGTGTTGGGTACTCCAACGAGCATAGCATCCCCTTTAAAGTGATACTAATATTTTAGTCATAGATATGGATAAATATGAAAATGTCATATTATTTATTTACCTGGGGTGTTACAAATGAATAAATCAATTACATAATTATGTGTGACAAACGAATACACCAAATATAAGTGGATATTAAGTGTAAAATAATCAAAGGTCATTCAAACATATTAAATGGATGACATATTCAATAACTACATGTTGAACCCAAAGAAATAGAAATTGTGTTAAGAAGTTCCCTTGACATCCTAACAGCGTCACATAAAAAAAAGTTATCTCATCACTTGGACATAAAATTTACATCAATAAGGATATATGAGAACATATCTCCACATAAAAATATGTAAATTAAAATACCCAACAAAAGATGTCTTTTAAAAAGAGGAGGGTGAAAGGTTCCCTTACCGACATAGGTATCTTTCCAAACATAAGCCCTGTGAAAGAAGGACAATACAAAATTGATATAAATACTCATAAATGAAATAATATTACACAATGAGTAAAAAAATGGTCAGTAAATACACCACTCAAAAGAAATTGTGGAAAATGTAGCATAAATCTCAGAAGAATAAAAGTCAGATGAAAAATCCCTTACAAAAACTCGGCAGCCTAACAGCGCCACTTAAAACTTCAAAAAATGGATTGATGATATCAAATAGGGTATCTCATCACATTATAATAAAATGTAAATCAAGAGGAATATAAAATAACATCCCCCATCATAAAAAAATAGGAGCTTAAAAGATGTGACATAAAGGAGAGTACTTAAAGAGGAAGAGAGAGGTTAGATCTCTTACGAAAATTCGGCAGTCTAACGGCACCACTCAAAACTTCTGAAATGGATTGATGAGAGAGAATAGGGTCTCTCATCATATGAACATAAAAATTACAGTAATATTAATATAAAATAACATCCCAATCACATGAAAGATGAGCTTAGAAGGAATGGAATAAAAAAGTGTACTTAAAAAGAAAGAGAGGAGTATGATCCCTTACCTCAAGTCCAACATGTCTTGTTCATTTATTTATATTCCTGAATAATAAACTTTGGTCTTTTAATAATTGACTTAGTACCTCCTTTATATATTATTATTCTGTTCATATAACATATTACAATGTTATAATAATTGTTTAATAATGTTAGTTCATATCAGACGTTTTTGCCAATGTTTGGTACATGAGTCAAAAATGAACTTGTTTGAATAGATTTTTCCCATGTAGTTATAAGTAAATAATTTATATAATATTATTAATGATTAAAATATCATATATATCCAGTAAATATTCATTTTATACTATTCCATATCCTTTTGAGATAAAAAACTAAAAGCACCGTTCATGGAGACGGTAGGCCGTACGTATGCATGAACGCTACTTTCATTTTTTTTGTCATATTAATGGAATTAAAACAAAATGGGAGAGATATATATATGTTATAATTCCAGAATGATATCCATAATTTAGATGTAATATATTACATATATATCCATCATATATATGTACTTATAATATAACATTTTGAGATAAGAAATGAAATGTACCGTTCATGGAGACGGTAAGCCGTACGTACGTATGAACGCTACTTCCATTTCTATTTAATATTTAATGGAATTAAAACATAATGATACATAATTGTATTTTAATTAAATTATGGTATCATATATAATATCATTAAATATATCCTTTATACGTACCACATATGGTATTAACGAATCAAATCACTTTGAGGGGGCGGTAGTCCGCACTTCCTTAAATGAAGATATCGCGTTTACCCATAATGGAAACCATAAAGGTTCACCATAAATGAAAAATACAGAAGATTAAGTAAAACATAAACATATTAGGTATCATATAAAAATATAGTTTCATCTTAATGGCCACCTTTGAAGGTGTTAGAAGAATGTTGAACAATCATCGTTTCGGGAGGCAGAAATTCGTCATCCGTGGAAACAATATGTTCTTTAAACAATAGATGTAGGTGTGTGTAAGTGTAGATAGAATACTTATTATAACAGAATCCTAGTATATTTAAGATACTGTATTTGTTACAAAATAAATGAATAAAAAGAGTTTAGGGGGTTTGAGAAGAAAAATAAAACAAAAGGACACAAGTGAAGACATTACCTTAAAATCGGGTAACTCCCTATGGTTTGAGCTCCAAGGCTTCCATGGGAAGACTTCTGCCCAAAGTGATGTTTCAAAGAGTAATATAGGGACGTTTAGAGACAAAATGGTCAGGGTTTGGCCGAGCCAAAGGCTTTGGTAGTGTGGGTAAGGAGGTAGAGGTGGGGGCCTTTTATAAGAGGAGAGGAGGGGCACTCATGTAAAGTTACAAAATGTTACATTATTTTCAAAAGAGTTTTGGATTTTAAAGGTCCCACATTGATTTATTTCGAGGATAAGGTGATAAGGGTTCAAAATCCACTCATCCAATAGGTTTTGGACATATTTAGGTCTTATAAATTACATTATCTTTCCATTTTATTTAAATCGTTAAATAATGAGGTCATCGCTGAATCATCATGATGTCATAAATAATTTAATTTATTTAATGTATAAAAATTATAAAAAAGTACTATGATGTATGAAATATTTTTATCTTTCCAATGACTATTTATAGTCAAAAATATGACTTGTATAACCCCATGTAAAAATTGTATTAGTAAAACATTTCATGTCTGTGTCATTTTTACTTTAACATTAAATAAAAAGATATTTATGTCATTTCCCAAACAAAGTGGCTCCATGGGGTCCCCAAGTTGACCCATGTATTGTCTTGGTCGGAAATGAAACATCAAATGAGGGTAAGACATGTGTCTATGTCATTTCATTTTATTAAAACATTATTCTTACCATAAACTACACTAATTACCCCTATTCGCGATTAAAAACATAATAAGTTACTATTCACCAAAAAATTATTTTTATCCCATTGAACCACGTTTTACTTCTTAATGAAAACCATGTATGTCAGATTTTTTAAATTCAAAACAAAAATATGGAAAAATTTCATTTAAACAGAAAAATCAGTTTTTATAAGTACCACTTAGTGGTTTCACTATTAATTAAAAATTGAAGTTTTTCAGAAAAATCCCAAAAATTCACCCTAAGATATATTTGATATTCCTAATTCAAAAATTAAGTCTATTTTACAAAATTAGAATAATATAAGAAACATTAATTAATTTAATAATTAATTCCCGTTGTCAGAGTAAATAGCGTGTTTTTATGAAACAATAAGTATCAAAAGATTGACACTAGTTTAAGTCTGATTTCAAAGTGAAATTAATTCCAACGACCACTATTGGATTTAATGGTAAAAATATATTCTAATTTCACTTTAAAACCAATTCAAAATATAATCTAATCATATAACCCATTAGATTAAAAAAATGTTTTGAATTAAAAAACAACATTTTACACTATTCATTAAAAAATGATCTTTATCGGAAAGATAAGAAAAATTTACACAAAGTAAAATTTGATGTCATAAATATTAAGAAGAGTTTTATTTGGTACAATAAAATGTATAAGAATGAACAAAACTATATTTAATGATGGTTCTCCATCAAAAGGCGATAAGTGAACCTTTAGTGAAAATTAGGGCATATACGCCTAAAATTGAATTCTTTCCGTATTTTAAGCCTTTATCTATTATTGGATAAATGTAAAAACATTTAAAAACATATATAATCATATTTTAGTTATTTATATCCATTCACGCCAATACAATGGCTACATGTTAACTACCATTTAAAACAATATTATTTTATTATTAGAGTGCCACGTAAGATTCCCAAGAAACTCGTTGTTGCGTGTTGGGTATGCCATCGAGCATAGCGTCCGATTTAAAGTCATATAAATATTTTATTCACAAATATGGATAAATATGAAAATGTCATATTCTTTATTTACCGGGGGTGTTACATTCCATGTATCCTAGATGAGGAGATACGTGCACGATCCTTCTCACATCATCGACCATGGTGAGTTGGACGTCGAAGATGGAACGAATTTTACGGAGGTTCCAATTGAGATTTATGATCGAAAAGATAAGTTCCATCATAGAAGGTTGATACCTATAGTACACGTTCACTGGTAGCATGAGAACCTCTAAAAGAGCACATCAGAGAGGGAGGCTCAGATGCGTGCTCAGTACCCCCAATTGATCCCTTAGTATGAGTTATGGATTACGGGGATGTAGAGCCCTGTGGTGTGTAGAATATAAAGCCACTAGAATTCCCTTGTAATTTTTTTTATTTAAATGGGAATTTTACGAGTCAGTGAAAACTAACGGTGCATGATTCTTAGGCCTGTTGTGCCCGCAATTAATTTAGGATGTTTTGTTCGGGTACGTTCAGTAAACGTACGAGCGGGTTTTAATAACAATTTAAAAGGTGCTCAAAATTAAAATACTTGGGCACCGTTGAACTTGCAGAGTCGGTATTCGATTAAGGATACATTCACTTCGATGATAGTGGGTCCAAAAAAAATGATGGATTTTGGGTTTTTCGTGGAAAATAATAATATAAAATGAACTACACTTTATTTTATTTTTTGAACAACCATGTGGAAGTTGGAGGTGTGGCTCATTAGAACTAAAACTCCTTATGAGATTTTAAGTGTGGGGACCACCCGAACATAACCTCCAATGAGAGGTTATGGTGGTGGGGCCCACCATAACCTAACCTCCAAGAGATATTATAGTGGTGTGGACCACCTGAGAAAAAACAACCATTTTTTTATTATAGAAAACCTCTCAAATCCCCTCACTAATGAGGGGGTGACTCTTGACCTCATCTACCCAATTAGTTCTACCAACACACATTCCATTAATGTGACAAATCCTCCCTATTAATTAATTTAGCACATCCATTAATTATATTTAACCCTTTTTTAATTTTATGCCAAAAATTAAATAATATATAAACTAAATCAATTATTTTGGATTGGAATATTCATCTTGGGGGAAATTGGGAGAGGAGGAAATATGGAGAAAGCTCTCCAAAGAATAACTTTTTCCACGCAGAATGCCAGAGAGGAGCGTCTTTGAATTCTTCCATGGAAGCACCTCGTGGAGGCAGCCGATGTGGGACATCTTCGACGACCGACATTCCCTCCTCATCATCGTCAACGAACCGACACATGAGCATGGATTGGATGTGTGTGGTATAAATGAATAATTATGAAAACTCCATCATCTTCAACACAACTCTGTCAATGAACAATGATCAAGGCAGGGGTTTATTTGAATATGATATTATTCCTTTAATTCTTCCCATCTAAAACAAAGAATCATTTGTGGATTATTTTCCTTGTGGATAGGGATTTATATTTGTGGGATGATGTGGGGTGTTTGTTACATTTTTATTTCATATTCCATTCTTGATAATTATATGAAATTTAAGAGAGAATTAAATTATTCACTCTGAGTTGATCGGTCCGAAGTCGTCAAGTCTTAGCCAGCTACTAGTTTCTGGTACAAATGGTCACTCATCTCTGAAATATCTTCTCCGCAAGCTACTGGTCGATGAACCAACTACCAAAATTTCCCAAGAAGAAGTGGGGAGCGCTTGGTTATGGCGTCAGAACCACAGAGGAGGAGCGCCTGGTTGTGGGGGATATTCTGTGGTACTCTGCAGGAGGAGTACCTATGTAGTCTATGTGGGGAGAGCCTAGTTTTTGCGGTAGAACAATGGTGGGAAGCACCTATATTTGACACAGAAGAACCACAATACTAAACAAGAGGATTACCTCATCATTCAAAGGTTAGTGGGAAGCACATGGTTGTGGCGGCTTGCCCACTGTACTCAATAGAGGAGGAGTTCTCCAACTTCCAGGGGTTTGAAATGTTTTACCCATAGAATAAATCCTGTTTTGAGATGATTCAGTACTTTTGTGTTTTCCTCATGATTGAGATAGATTACATGACAAAATAGGTATATTTATGGGCATATACCTATGTGTGGTTATGTGTTGATTTTATACTTTTTGATTTATCCTTGTTGTATTTTGTGAGAACTTGAGTGTCTCGGGGTACCTACTGAGTATCAATATACTCACCCTTACATGGGTTATGCCACCACCTCATTGTGTTGGATGCAGACGACGGGAAACACTGACTGAGGTTGAGAGTACCATGACAATATGACACTTGGAGTTGGACCAAATGGTGTGACGGTACACGGAGAAGATGGACAGACTTGGAGTGCTGAGGAGGCCAAATGTACCTACCCTTCATGTAGGAGCCTCGGAAGATGGCCCAACGACATTTTTTCTTTTCATCAAGTGTACTTTCATATTCTTGTACATTAGAGTTGGGATTTTATTTCCGACCCCATCTACATTTCAGCACACTATTGTTATACAGTTTACATAGTTTTTTTTATCCATTTGTGTGCTCTATTGTGTTCATTTATAGGTTATAATGGAAATTACTTTCTAGTTTTAGGGAAATATGGCTTTGGTTACAGTCTCCAGCCCTTGTCCTATGGAAGGCGGGCTTGGGTTAGTCAGGGCACGAGCCCTAGGGGACGGTTCATGACAATGATACTAAAAAAAACATGGGTTTTTGGATCACATACGATAATTTTATCATAAACAACATGATTGGATCCAATAGAATAAAGTATTGAAGGGAGGGGATTAACTAAATATGTATCGAGGTCTAAATAGGTTTGATAGGTCACAAATTGGAATGTAGTATGAATAAATATAAATTATTCATGGTCATAAAATTTTATTCTTCATACTTCTATTCATCATTGTCATGGATTTATCCCATGGATAAAAAAACCATTCATCAACCATTCAAGGTTTATTTCCTAACTAAGATGACCATATGGTTTGGTCATAATATTTTTTTAATCATCAACCAATAAATCATTTTAAATTGTAATTGGTTTATTGGACTCAATGGGAGCCCTCAAAATTTGATAAATTAAATTTATTAATGGTCTATAAAATCGTGGTTACCTAGGGAATGGTCGTAAAATTATAATTACTAAGCAACCAAACCAAGGACCATCATATGGGCCTCCAACATAATATTATCATTTTCCTAGGATAAAATATGGTTTTCCCTTTCATTAACTAATATATGATCCCATTAAAGGCTTCTAAAAATATCTGAAAATAAAAACAAAATCCTAAATCATACCCTAATTAATTTCTATCTCAAAATTATATAATATAATATAAAATTATCTCATAAAGAAACTAAAAAATATAAGTTTGTTACATTCCTCCCAATATGGAATTATTGTATTTGAAAATAATCTCTATGAATCAGGATATATATATTACATCACTACTCTAGAATATCTAACATGAACTCCCATGAATACTCATAAATATGACCTTCCTATCATAGCGTCTAAAAAAGTTTCAACATCTACCAATGTAAATCATTCCCACTCTAGTCTATAATTTATATAATATATTCCACAAATATTGTTTTTGGAACTAACAGATCAATGTCACGGTCGATAACATGCTACTAATCGGGTTTTTACCTTCAAATTAGAGAGACATAATGCAAAATATATATACATAAACAATAATGTTGATTATCCAAATGGTAATCTATTTTCCCAAATCACTTTATTAAATGTAGTTTTCTAAAAATTATTGGAAATCAGTTTCTTTATTTCTATAGTTGTTTATTCCCTAGTCGTGGAGTTATCCACTTGAGAACATTGTAATGTGTAGTGAACTCCACGGGTCACCTCCTTCTATCAATATATGATCATTCCCTTAGTTGAGCAGTAATAGATCAATTAAGATCAATTATACTATCTAAAATAACTATTACAACATGATCAATGCCACAATTACTACCACATTCACCTTATACCATCATAGTAGTAAGCTACATGACTAACAATAAAGAGCCTTATATGGTGGAATATTTTTCGGATCTAAGAAACTGTTATTGTAAGAGAAATCAATCAAGTAATGGTGATCATCCCATTATCCATAGATGTGTAGAACACATTTCTGTAACCTATAAACAATTATTTGGATAATTAAATCTAATTTTCATCCTATATGTTCCATATACCCTATTTAAATTCTCATCTAGGTGTCTAAATGTTATGATAATCCCTCCCAAAATTAATATATGGAATGCATGTAAATAAATGATACCATGATCACTGGATCAATAAGTATGTATATATTTTCACATACATATATCGTCCCTAACTCATATTGTGAAAGAGTATCTTGAATCCCAAAGAAATATTATATATTTATCAGATTATTACTATCAGCAAAATATCAACATGAAGCCTCACATTCCAGGGCAGTCCATTGACAAAGTAAATTATCATTTCATAATACATCAATATTGGAATTATATGAGGATATTTAAAACCCCATTATATTTATTCATGAAATTTGTACTCAAGGGAGTGATGAATTTTGACACAATTCCAGCAACATCTCTATTCATACCTTGACATAGAAACTGACATTGGATATTATGGTACATTTGTTTTTACCCTGGATAGATGTCCCACTTCAATGGATGAGAGACTCTTGTAAACTCCTCACTTCTGTATTATGTCTCTCCTAAACTCCCTTGAACATATATCACATAAACGTCGTCAAATTACCACTCTATAATTGAGTCATCTCCTAAAAGGTGTTCATTCATTACTACACTATCTGAACATGTCACTTATATTTCATTCATTTGGCCTACCAAATTATATATGATCACTAATGGTGATATATTTATAACTCCATAATGATCAAATAAATTGTCTAGCATGTTGAAAATCGAACTCATCATATGCAATTCTTCTTATTATGACCTGTCTCTATGATCTTGTAACTTCAGAATCATCCAAATGAAAGTGTTTTAAATGAAATTATATTTATTATATAATATTACATATCAATTTAAAATTTATGTAAATAAATTACCTAACTTTATTAATAAACAACTACAAGTTCTCTTTATATCAATATATCTCCCAACCCAACTCATGAGCCATCAAATTGTGTAAAAATTCATTCGTAGAATGATTGTTAAAACAACTATTTTCATTAACATAATTTTTATATTTATGAAAATATTCTTACAATAATTAGTTGAAAAAACCATCATTATATTTATTCTATAACCCATAATAGTGTGACAACTCTTCATTTATCATGGGGTTAGTAATCATATGGTGGACATTAATGTCGTATAAGATGAAAACCATAATTTCCTCACACTGGCATGAAAATTTCGTGTGAAAACTCTTCATTTATCAAGGGGTTAGTATTGGTAGTGAATTGAATTGATTTGGGGTTGGAGGTAGTTTCACACTAATTCTGAGTGGGGGTTCCTCCCCTAGTTATGGACCAACGAGATCACATAGGTTGGTCCTTCAAATTTTTCTCCCAACTAGGTCCACAGGTGGGTCGTATAGGTGGGTCACCCATGGGGTAATCCTAGGTATGGGTATCCTATGTCGGTTTCCCATTTATGGGTTTCCCATGTGGGTCACCCTAGGTTGATTCACCAAGTACATGTCTCCTAGGTGGTTTATTGAGGTGGTTTGGGTAGTGGTTATCCACTGAATGGATCACCTAGGTATGGGTCACCTATGTTTGGGTCATGAAGATATGGGTCACCCATATATGAGTCTCCCATGTATATGTTTCTTAGGTATTTAACCTCAGTTATTGGATAGGGGCCTTGAATTTGTGATGATATTCCAAGATATGTCAACAATGTAGGAATGATCTACCTGATTGAAGGAGTTGTGCGGCTCGAGCACTCCCCATGGTCCTTAGTCATGGAATCTGGTTGTCATCTAAAAATTATAATCTCAAGGGTATATTTATAATCCCATTGGCAGACCAACAGAAATGGGCTATAGATAATGGAAATATATAGGTGGGACACCATGATTGGGCCTATGCATGGGCCAGCATGGATTATGTTACGCAGATGGGCCTTGGTGGTGACCCACATTCCTTTAACAAATTTTTCTAACTTCCAAGTGCCATAACTATTGATCCTTGAGTTCGTTTGGGCTCCAAGACTTGTGAAATAAAATCTCTCCCAGATATATAATATTCATTTTATAGTGAATAGGAAAAAATTTCATGAAGGAAAAGCATAAAATTTTATTTCAATGGATATACAATTTTTTATGATCAACGATGGTAATCCCCCAACAACACTAAGTGGGGTTTTTTTAAACTTATCCATCAATATAAGGTTGTATTGGGAACCTAGTAATCCAAAATTCGTCTTCATCCCACATAAAGTCACTTATCAACTAAAATGTGGTGTTTGTTGTCTATGTGATGGTCACATCATGAATTTTGTGTCAATGTTCATAGAACACATTTTTCAGTTCCAGAATAAGTATACAATTTTTTTACAGGCATTTCCTTGTTTTATTCTAAACAGAATACATTCATGGAAGAATTGTTATTTATTTCTTATTCAAAAACATAATGTATATACAATTATAATAATTCCATTAAAATTTAGTAAATAATTCATCTTTTTAAATAAGATATATTTATTTGTAAAATTTATACTTCCAAAAACATAAAAATAATACAACTGTATGTTTTCTTTAAAAAAATCATCACTCTTGGTGGTAAATTGCAGTTCTTTGAAAAAACCCTAAATATAATAAGGTTGTTAGAACTAAATAGACCCACTAATTCAAGGTAGATGTTATATAAAACATACATATAATCATTATCTTCATCAATAGTCATTAAATCAATTATCTCTTTATCTTTGGGTCCATGTTGACAATGAATCCTATAATCCTAAAAATTTATTATATTTGTGCATTAAAATTGATAATTTTTGTGTTTTCCACACATTAGACATTTTATTGATAGTGTATCTCTATGGTATGTTCTATATTCATTCATCATGTAAATTTAAATATTTAGTTTCTCGTGAGAGTTTTATTCTTCATATCCTCCCATACTATATATAATGCATCCTCAAGTCCCCTTGATGTATTTTAAAGAATTAATCATTATATATTTTTGTATGATATAGTAAATTGTTCATGTGTATCCTCACTTTCTCCTCATTTAAAATTTTATGAGACACTTTCATTCTGTTCATTAATTTGATTTTGACATATAATATGTTCACATTGTTAGTCATGTTTCATGATAGTTTGTTTGGAAAAATCAAATGATTACTCATTAAAGCTAGCATTATGATGGGATGTTCTTCTATTTAATCATCATGATGTCCTTTTCACCAATGGTTTCTTTCAGTCCTAAAAAATACTAAATATAAATTTATAGATTAGATTATTTCAATTGTAATGATATAGTGAAATTAAGATAATCATAGAGTAATCCAAATTCAAAACATCTTGGTCTTGTATATTATTACATTTTCCATTATTTATTTCATTTAAAAATATAAAACTTATTGTCTGTCCTATGTTACATTACGTTGGGTTATCAAACACTCCTAAACTTAATCCTTGAATGTACATGGAAAATTAATTCGACATTGTGCACCATGATGGTCATATGAATAAAAAAATAATATATTCTAAGATAATAAAACGTATTTTTCAATTAGGAATCATTATTGTGCACCATGTGATGATTGAAACAATAACCAACATTACCTTTTCTGGGTCTTCACAACTTGGTACATTTATTTTAGATCATTTTTTTTGGGATATATCCCTAGATGAAACTATAATCGTGACTTTTACAACATTGTAGGATATTTTCCTATACATTTACTCAAATATGAGGTTTCTATAATGGATTTATAACCCTAACAACAAAGGTATCTAAAATAATAAAACATATAACAAAGCAAACATAAAAAAAATTGAAGCCTAATTTCATAGAAAAAATAGTCACACATTCTAATAATGTGAAAAATAATACCATGATCCCGTGATTTAAATTTTTCATATCATAAATAGATGCATACCTGATGTCTATAAAAGTTTATTGTGATTGAGATTATCTAAAAATTGTATTTTTTAAAACTCTTTCTACATAAATTTATAATCTCTATCCACCATAACCATCTCTTATTGTATCATGGGATATAAAAAAAATTCATAGCCTAAGTATTGGAAACATAATTTTTCGTTAGCAAATACACATAGTATGTTAATAACATATCGTAATGTGGCATATCATAAACATGTATTATACCTTGAAAAAGAATCATATTTCATAATATGTTATCATACTACCTTAAATAACATTAATTAAACACGATAAAGAATCATTTTATCATAAATAGTTCTCTTAGTAACCGTAATGAATATGAGGTGGATTAAAATATACATTATGAGTTAGAAAAATATGAGAATGAATGTTATGAAATACAATAAATATGTAGTGTAATCTTGAAATGATGTTACAAAATTATATGGAACTATAATTATTTCATAAAAATTTAATATCATATTAAATCTGGAGTCTTATAAACCTATACCATGATAAATTTTGAAGAGCTCTAAATTCCATCACACTCATCCTTTAAGAGAAAAGATACTCACTAACTTGTTCAGATGTGATGTTAATAGTACATAAAAATACCATCACATTGACCGTGATTAAAGAAATATACATTCCAACCTATTCACATAACATTACTATCTCATGAGATATAAGCCTTTACAAAAACCAATTTAGGGTTTTATATCTCTCTCTTATCACATAATCTATATATTTGTGTGGAAAATTTAAATAAAATATTCACCATCTCATAAATTACACATGGGAAAAATAATTATTTATTTAATAAATTTAACGAAATAACATAACATAATCACAATAAATCATATAATCTGAAAAAAAATGTTTTTTAAAAGGATTCATTACATAATAACATTTAATGTATGATAAAAACATTACATCATGAGATATATAACTTGGTGGGAAAAATAAATGAAAACACCACTAAACCTTTTTCCATTAAAATGATATATAATTATTGGAACTTAAAAATGTATAAAATTTTTAAAAAGGAGAAGTGAAACTATTTTTTAATCATTATCTATTAAAATAATATTTAATAATGGAGACATAAAATGGACATAATGTTTCATAAAAATGAACATCCATTTAAAACATTAAATTTAAAATTAGTCCTTATCAATGATACCTTTTAAAAGATATAACATTAATAAAAATAAAAATTCCTATGGATGATGGATCCATTTATTTTTAAATGATAAAAATACATGTTGAAAATTTTGTAATAATAGTATTTAAATACAACATCATTAAAATGATGGTGATTAATTTTATTTTAAATGAATAAATAAAAGAAAATAGATAATTAGAGATAAAATCAATTTCATTTTTCTCTAGGTAAATGGTAATATTAATGGGAAAAAGATAAATTTATTTAAAACAATATACATTATATAAAATGGAAATTATTATTTCAAAACATTCATTTTAATGAAAGATTATAATCATTGATAAAAAATTCATTTGTGTTAAACATGAATTACATATAAAAGAAGGTTTAAATATATATTTATAGTCATCACTGAATGTAATATGCCAATCATGAAAAATAATAAAGAAAAATATTAATCATGACCCATGAAAAATAATTGAGTCATGAAAACTACTTATGAATTTAGTGATTTATAAAAATGTAAATTTAAGATGGGAATTCATAATGGTCTATAAAAATGATGAATAAAATCTTCAATTATTCCAAAATATATTCTTCAATCATATATATAGAATCTAAATTACAACACTTCACAACATTAAAACTAGAATCTTATATTCATTGTCATATGTGATATGCATCCCCATGCTGAAGAGAAAATTTAACACAACTATAATTATTGATATTTTTCACATAATTTTTATCTATTTAATATCATGAATTACAGGAAACATTTAGTAATCATGTGTGACACAACACAATATGTTTTCTAAATAGCATTCATTACATGCACGACCAAATTTTACTAAATAATAAAATAGTATTGACATTATTTTATAGTATATAACCTTGAATGTGAAAATAATAACTTATTGTTTAGGGGAATATTATTGTGAAAAGGGATCCATGAAGAAAAAACAACCTTAGGGATACTGCTGATTGTGAGAAGATGAAAATGGTTGATATCTTAAAATATCCTACTTTAAATGATCATGTTGGTCACAAGGAACAATTCCACCATGCATCATGAAAGACTATGTAGGGAGATGATCTTTTGTTAATAATTCTGGCTAGAAGATTATTTTTTAGATGTTTTGAAATCCATTACAAATCATTCATTCATGAATTCTAACATTTAATCTTCTAGATGAATCATCATTAATAGAATATATTGACTAGTTTTAGCTAATTGATAGGATGTAGAGGAATTTGTCATTTTATATTGGTATTCCATTATATCATTGGCTTCAGTTTCAAAGGCTAATAAACTATGGATATATGATGATCTCACTAGAATAATCTTGGATATTTGCGGATATGATGACTAGAGGATGACACAAAATGGGAGGGGAATACTACCATGTTGTTTTCCCTATAATGATTCTAGTCGATGTGGATAGAGCTTGCGTGCATACACCTTGAATATTATTCTCCTAATAATCCTTGAATAGGTTAGGTATATTAACTATGATAATTCAAGGAACTATAACACATTATTGTGGATTAATATTTTTAGATTAAACTATTTATATTTGCATCCATATATTGTATGTGATATGGAAACTTCATTGGTCATTTCTATTATTGTTTAAAAACAATAATAATCCATGATTTGGCCATTATGATAGAATTCTAATGGTTCTTAATATGCTCATAACTCTGGTATAAGAAGTTGTTTTAAAAATAAATAGATTAAATCATCAAAAATTAAATCCAATATGTTATAAAGACTACAATTTTTGCGTGCATTAGAATATTTTTTAACCTCAACTCAAAATGTTACATAGATAAAGAATGTGTCATTTCCAATGAAAAAATGACTGATGATGAAAATTAAAAAATAAGGAAAGGAATATATAATGTTCATCATTCTTATAACAATAGAACCATGTCATCTAGACCCTCCTTTATTTATAGAAATTTTTTCCACATTTCTATAAATAAAAATCTTTTATATTATGAACAGTGAATACTAGTTTCAGGGATACATGTGGTTGTTAATCAAGAGCATTGTAATGAGGTTTTTGGTATCGTCTACTTTATTATGAGTTATAATTCTCCCATGGAAGTGAACGTTGAAGGTATTTTTTAGGAGTAGTCAGATGTACCTTATTTAATTGTGTAACCTCTTATGATCTTGATGGACATTAACAATATCATTCACTATGATTATAAAGATGATGTGAAAATTAATCACGATTGTTATAGTGATAATAAGGGTACTAAGAATTTCGTGAAATACTAAATATAGAAGGAAATTTCTTACCTAATCGTATAGATGAACATGTACGTACAATTAATAATGGGACTTATTTGGATGATCCAAAATGAAATTTTATTTATTATAATTTTTTTATTTAATAATAAAATTTGATTACCAATAAATTTATTTTCATTTTCATAATTCATGTAGGAAAATTTTTCTTATATTTATTAAATTATAAAACATCTTTTGAGTGTTAACAATATTTCATTTTCTATCGCCTTTCTTCTTACTAATTTTACTTATTCATGTTGTAACACCACCATTTTTTTATTATATAATTTATATTCTATTTATAATGTTTATTATGAGTGTTCTATTCGTTCTAATGTTTTTGAATGTTTTTTTGTATTTTATTGAGGTTTCGGTGGGTGAGATGTTTTGGAAAACCGAGAGGATAACCTAGGAAACTATGAAATAATTGGAGAAAAGTTTTAGAAAATAGTATGGTCTCTGATTATTTTATCTGAACCATTGAATGATGATATTCATAAGATAAATATGATTACCTTAATTTGAGATGGGTTTTCCAAACCATGGGAACTAAGCATACGATGTGAAAAAATTACATTCAAAAAATTAATTAATGCCATAGATATTTCAGATAAATATTCATTATTCATTTTTTATCCTTGGATCTTGATCCATGGCCCCTAAATGGAAATTTAGATAGAAATATTTCATTTCATAACCTCATTTCAATGGATCATTGTGCACTATATTTGGGATATTGATTGTAAAATTCCTATCCTCCCCATATTTCACCATTTGTTATATATTTAATATTTTTTCATTGTATGTAACCCTATATCTATATTTCATTGTATTGATCTATTAGACGTATCATGTTTTAAAATTTCATTTTTGGGATTTTTTTGGAATGAGACTGTGTTTTTGATCAACTATATCACATAATACGATATTATATTCTACGAGATCAATTGTGTGTTAGGTTACAACTCTATTTTTCCTATTGGTTTAAAAAATTAATGGCTCATATTTCAAAATACGTTTATGTCATTTTAATGAAATAAATAGCAAGATTTATCATTATATAACCCTCTATGATTTTGAAATGAGAAACATTTTTTTTAATGGATTTTAGTAAAACCCCTTTAATATTTTTTTGATTGAGATCATATTATAGAAAATACATAATGATTGATAAAATGTTTTAATAAATTATATAAACATTATTTGATAAATAGATCCACGAACATGGATTACACTTAATAGTGTTTGTTTTTTCATTGGACATGGAAATTAAATGGTGTATGGTAGAGGACTATCATGGAATGGATGAGTTTATGAGTTTGGTTGTTTGTTTTTCCATAGAATGTGTATTTCATGTTGATCATGTTGGTTTTTTTCTCAAAAAAGAATATTATTTTTCTATGAACCATTAAAATATTTATATATATTTAAATTTTTTTATAAAAAACTAGATTTAAATATGCCTTGTGAATATTTTTATGAAATTTGATTGATAGTTGGTTCTATAGTCTTGTATATTTTATATAAATTATAATAAATTTTTCTAGTTGTTATGGTGTTTTTGAAAAAAGTTTTATGTAATTTTTAATATATTTTCATACTCATCCCATGAATATACTCCTTAGTATATTTGCTATCATAGTTCAATATGTTACAGACAACGGGAGATCTCTTGAATTTATAATAGAGAATGGGGGTTCCTATATTATTTATTATGGTTTTTGGTCATTGGTGGACGATGTTATGTGGTGCTCACACAATGTTCCATGATCAGATAATTGTATTTATCTTGGATTCTATTATATTTTGGAAATTTTTAATATTTTTATTCACTTCATAAATCTGATCATTATTAATGTTTTTTTGTTCTTATTGTGTCGATTCATGTATCATTTATATACACATTTTTCTTGAGTAGTCATTTTATGTTTGTTATATGTAAATGAAAATATCCATCCAATTAATACTCACACACTTGGAATTTACTTCATTATTTTGGGGTTTGTAGGAAGTCACATAAGGTTAGTATATTCCCTACGACGTTACCTAAAATAGATTAGGGGAAGGATGTTTCAAATTTTATCATATATTTTTCATTAGACTTTTTGTATGGTAGTGTGGGGGGAAGATGTGGTAGGACATGACATGTATAGTATATAAAGTTATATCTAGTCTGTTTATGATAAACATCATATTACATAGTTTTTTTGGGAAACAAAATTTTTAAAAGAATCTTCCAGAATTATCATCACCTCATTGTAATGGGTTTAGAAAATAAGAGTTTTATATAATCCATTAGTAATAGGATATCCATATAGGACTACATCTATCTTGTGATATTTTATCATGCACTAATTTTTGGAAACATGAGATTTTTTCATATAAACATTATATTTTCTATAAATGAATCATAGTTTTTTTAAAGAATTGTTTTTATGAAATAATAAGTATGATTTTTATTCTTGTTGTGTATTGCATAGTGTTTTAATTTTTTAGTTCTTATTTGAGTTATATATCATAAGGAACGTTACATTGTAATGGATATAGAAATTCAACTAGTAACAACATTAAATAGACAGAATTGAGTAAATTTTAATTATAATCCATTATTTTTTCAAGAATTTATAAATATTAAAATGATTTTGTAAATGCGTGAATATACATTTACTATATTCATGTTCATAATGAATCATGAAAGTTTAGTACTATAGAGATTATTTAAAAATGGATGCCTTATTTTTTGTAGCCTAAAATTATAATATTTTTATAACATGTCATACATAAATTTAATTTAACAATTATGAAGTTGTACAATATAATCTTCAATTAAAAAAATTGTATTCTTGAACATTTAGTAATTATTTCCAATGTTAATCTCGTTATTGTTTAAAAATAATATCACGGTGTATTTATTCAATGTTATATTTGAAAATATTTATGACTCTTTTATGTGGTGAATAAAGTAAAATTTATAAATTTGGTATCCTAAATGTGTGATTTTTCTATTAATTGTTTTGTTTCAAAACACTGTGATTTTGTAATTATTTTTCATGAATCATTTCTAAGAGTGTAACAAAATTTGGAAATATCACAACATAATTAAAAATAGTGTTTTCTTGTAATTTATAATGAAATAGGTAATTAGATATGAATTTTTAACAAAATATATAATGTTCTCCAATTTTAATATATTGAATCTATTACGAGCCATGATTAACGAAACTATACATTAAATCAGTTTTGGGGAATGCTTCATACATTATAACATCACATGCTGAAATATCGTATTAGTTTGGTGGTTTTGGAAACATGGAACACAAATTTCAATAAAGTGAATGATCATCAATGATTCCCAAAAATAACATCTCATTTAGTATTACTACATAGAGAGATTAATTATAACATTGGGAAAAGAAACATATAAAAAGGGGAATATTAGGTTCTCAGTAAGGGTAAGAAAGATAGATATCAATCACAAAATCATCAAAAACAATAACTATATAAAAAAATATTTCAAAATAATAACTTGTATATAAAATAAAAATTTATCATTTTGGGGAATAAATCATATATGTTCATAAAAACGAAAGAATATATTCCATTAGAGTATATCAAAAAATGGAATTTTTGAATACACATTAACATATAAAATCATTTCTATTTTAGTTAAAGCTCATTTCCAGGAATATAGTTATAGAAAAACTAATTTTATGAACTGTGTACAATCCCCATTCCAGCCCTGTATTGCAGAAGTAGGTTTACATCTTGTTCCAGCCCTTCAAATTTTAACCATGTTCACATCAAATTTCAGACCTATTATTCTAAAGATATTTATGTAATTAACCAATGTCATGTATGGTGATATTGGTCTCATGCACCACATAATGAAATAAATACATTTTTTTCCATAAGAACATAAATCAGTTATCATATTAGAACCAGTAAAATGAAATGTGTTTCATAAATATAATTCCATAATATCATAACCCACATAAATGAAATGGTTTTAAAAAATATATTTATATAATAGACATAAAACAACCATAGAAGGTATTAAGATAATATCCTTGAAACATATCCTCATTAAACAATAAATAAAATCAAATATTGATATCATAGATGAAATATAATCTTGAGAGATAACATGAAAATAACTCTTCAGTAAAAAAATATTCTTTTGTTTAAATATAGTATATTTCCATAAAATTTCATGTAATTTAAAAGGAAAAAATTTTATATAAAAATATCCTTATAAAAAGTTAATGGAAGCTCCAAAAAACTAATTATATATTAATCTGAAAAAATACCTTAATTTTGTATAAGTAAAAAATCAAAATTTGAGTACTTTTTCCAAAAAAGTCACAAAAAACAATATTAGGAAGGAAAAAAAATCATTTCAATGATTTTACTAAAATTTAACAAATTTCTAAAAATTTATATTAAAAATTGTATAGGAAACTTTAAAACATATCTGATAATATTTTTAGGAATTATGGATAGTGATGACAATTATTTCCTAGTAGATACTTTCATATATTATATCTCAAATAATAATGAGACTATGAAATTAATCCTTACCTTAGGTCTAATATCAATTTTACATATACGAACCTCCTTTAAAGTGGCTAAAATAATGTTATTAATTTATATTAGAATCATATTAGTGCATATGATAACATATATGATCCTTTAATATAATATTATATATATATATATGTTTTTAATTATTTTCCATTGTTACGCTTATTTTCCATGTTAACCACATTATTTTTTAATGCATGTCTTATTGTATAAGTCCCAATTCTTATGAATATGATATACTTATGTCATCTAATAAATTATAATAATGTAGTATATATAATATTAATTCATTATATATATATTATAATGATTCATGAATTTTGAACATAGAAAATAAATCTTGTCACGTCATAGAGATGGTACGCTGTCTGTACGCCTAAACAATGCAATCATTCCCTTAATGGTAAAATGGTAAGGTTGTTCATAATTTTTATAATTCCAAAATGAAAATATTTTTATAATTATTATTTATATATATATTTTCATTCATTATATCCACCTGTAAAATGTTGTGATGAAACCCATATAACACCATAGTGTGGAGACAGTAAGTCCAATGCACCACATGTAGTGATTTAGTTTTTTATAGTATGGATAAAAGGTATAATATGTTTGTCTCATATCGTAATACAATATAATAATATTGGATATACATAAATTATTACTCTATAATTAAAAAAAGAATAATATGTATAAGAAGGAGTAATTTTGATAGAGTCAGTAAATACGATTACCTCTTCTCTGGTGAACATCCATTACCTCTCTTATTAGGGATCCTAGGGTTGGAATATAATAAATAAAGGAACCTATAAAATATGTAGTGATATTTTTAAAATATAAATATTTATGTTATAGTTGATCTTGATTGTTAAATGTTATATGAAGAATTGATAGGGGAGGTGTCCTTTAATAATTTATTTGAGGGGCAATTTTGGAATTTCATAAAATATTTAATTTTAATACATTAATGGTAAATAAAAATTACAAAAAATGGTCATGTATTTGAATAAAAATATATTATAGGTTTTTAGTACCATGAACCAAAAAAAATATACATGTTTGGTTTCATTTTAATCACTATACAACAAATTTTCTCTTTGGTTGGTTATTTTTGATGTTAACTATGGTAACCAATTTTTTAATCATAACGATTTGTTAATGTTCTAGTAAATGGAAAAATTTCTCCAAACTGGATATTGAATTATGGTTTTAAATATTTTAAATTAACATGGTTTAATATATGATTTTCATGAATAATAATATAAACAAATTACATATTATTCTTATAAATCATCGAAATTGTAAATTTTGAAACAAGTCATTTAATTAAATTTCAAATTAAAAAATTGGTAGTTTCAAATATATTGACTTAAAAACTATTATATATTTCATATCTCTATATGAAATTCATTTAAGACTTTATTTATTTAAAACCATATCAAAATTAACATTTTTAAAATCATTTATTTGAATCTTCTAATGATAAAATAAATATTTTATTTAGTAGTTAACAAGAATTTAAGGTAATTATAAAACATTATGAAAAACTTAATAATATAAATTAATTTTATTAGTAAGAAAATGTAAATTAATGTTCATTAATATCCTAATTTTATCCCTATCTGTACACATGAAAGTTATTTAATATAATGAGATAGATATTATATTGAGTATCTTGTATTTAAAAAAATGTAATTCAATTACATACCAATGTATATACTAAATAACCTCAATATGAGACTAGGTTTATAATTTTCAAATATTATTAATGAAATTATTTTTTTGGTATATTTTTAGGACATGGTTATACATTTATCTTTTTTTATCCACTGTTTAATATTTTTAGCTATTAATGTTATAACATGAGTTTTTAATATTAATTGATAAGTAGAGTAACTATAAAATTCTAAAATAACATAAATGGATCACTTCAAAAAAAATATAACATTATGCCATTATTTTATAAGAAATAAATATTTTATTTAATTAATATCATTTATTAAAATATAATTGATTTAAAAATACTATTAATGGTCATTTTAAAATTATTCATTAAATTGAATTTTAGAAATATTCTCAAAAAAATACAAACTATATATATTTATTATATCTATAGGGTATCAATATATATGATAAAATTTGTGGCTGACAATTATTTTTTCAAAATTCTATTTATTTAATATTTTAAATATCATATATTTTATATTTTTAATGATAAAATAATTACAGAATTTATAGTGTGTGATAATTTAGGGTAATTATATAATCACTAAAAATTTAAAATAAATTACAATGATTTAGAAAAATATATTATATTTCCAAATAAAATTTATTTAACCAGATAACATCTATTATTGTTTATATTAAAATTATTATATTTATAAAAATTTGGAGTGTTATATTTTATCATGTTCATTTATATTATAAATTTATATATCTTTTACAAATTACTTGTTTCCATTAAATATTAAACTATTGAAACATATTTGTTTAAGGGATAATTTAAATAATCTAATAATATTTTTTCAAGTGAAAGAATCGATTTATTGTCATTATCCCTTAATTTTTTAACATTAATAACAAAATTTAGACTTTACCATGGAAGAAAAAACAAATGTAACTTCTCATTTTAAAACAAAATGAAAAAATATATAATAAATTTAGAAAATTATATTAAAAATCTTAAATCTATATATAAAAATTCAATTCAAATAATTTAAACAAATAAATATAAAAGTAATATCATATCCAGGAAGAAATAACAGGTTTCTAAGGGAAAAAGAATAATGTTTTGGTATGTTTTCATATTAAATTTCAATTTGAAATTGATTATAATAACCTAAATTAAATTAAAGGATATGAAATTTATCTACTTATACATTATAATGAATAAAAAATATAATTTATCAATATAAATTATTTAGAGTAAAAATAATTTGTTAATTAAAATTCAGTACTTTTTAGTTTTCATTAAAACATAAATCTTCTCATAATAATACCAAAAATAAATAAAATATTATATTTTGATATTATACCTAAAAATAAGAATACTATAATGTCAAATAGAATTTTTAAATGTTTGAAAAGTAGATTTAAAACAACTTCTCTATTTAAATGTAGTAAAAATAATTTTAGAAAATAAACATTGTAAGCTTTAAATTATATTTATTTTTATATCATGTTGAGAAAAAACATAGGATTAATGTTAAATGTTATAATTAAGTCAATATATTTATTTTTTATATTTACCTAATATAACCAAAAAAGTGTATTTTTATTTTACTATTATAAAAGGCACATGTGCACATAATGTTTTGTAAATAGTTTCATTATATTTCAAAATGGATTTACATGTTTAAACTATACTTTCATAATTTGGTTAATTATTTGGATACCATTTATTATAATTTCTATGTTATAATTTTAATTTTTAAAAAATTTCCACAATAAAATGATGTCTCATAGAAACTCATTGTTGTGTGTAACATATCCTAAGATAGTGTTGTGTGTAGATCATATATTACATACTGTGTCATGCAATGTAAGAAGTTAACAAATTTCATATTATATTAAAATATATTTCAAAAAATATTGTGGGGTTAAAATATATGACATTAAATTTAAAATCTCCATCCAAATTCATCGGTTTAATTTATGTTTAAACATATAATTGTTACATTCCAAGAAAGTCATATCGTAAAATGAATAGTAAGACTTGTTTTTAATAGAAATATAGAAACATAATGGTTTATATTGTAACTCATAAATAGGTTTCCACATAGTATAACATAGGTGTAATTTGAAAACATTGAAATATAATATAAATCTGACAGTAAAATTCTAATGGAGAGTGATAGAGAACATAGACAAGATAAAGTTAACAATTACCAATCTATAAATATACGATGATAGTAGGGACCATTTGAATCATCAGAAAAGAATGTATTGGGATTAAATTATTTGTTTCATGACCCATTCCTTAGAGTTGAATAATATTCATGATAAATAATATTCTATTTATTTAATTACATTTTATAATAAATTTATTTTAATCTCAATGTTTCTTGAACATGTTCCATATTATCTTTTATTATATGAAATTAATGAAATTATTCATTCTAAAAACATTGTCATATAATTATATCCATAAATGTAATTATTGGTAATTCAATATTTATTTATTTAACTTCATAATATCGTTGTTAAAAAATATAATCCAATATTCATAAATCCTTATATGAATATATAATACATTCATCAGTAAAACTGTATCACATATTCAATGTAAAATATTTTGTAAAAAATAAACTTCACAATCCATTCAAAATTTTAAAATACAAAACATTTGAATGAACTCCGATAGATTCAAAAAATAAACTTATCATTAATCCCCTAAAAAACATTACATATATCTTAATTATAACACACCAAATATGTTATCAATAGTATCATGTATTCTCTGGAATGATGGTAATAACCTAAATTAATATAGAAACATATTGAAACCAGGAATGTTCTCAAAATTTAATTATTTTAACATTAAATAAATCCTAATTTTATATAAACTCAATTCATGACATCTTAATCCAATTTATCATAATATTACTCCCTTGGTCATTAATAAAATTCCATTTATTTTATCACAATAAATCATATCGTTATTTAATTATCCCAACATCACATATATATTACTTTTTATCCAAACCTTAATCATGTGTTCTTTAATAATATCACATTACCACCACAATATCTTTTTATGGTCACTAATACCATTAAACACATTTATTTAAAATCCTGAAGTATAAAATAATGTAGAAAAATCCTTATATGTTTTGTTATTTAGAAATAAATTTAATGTAATTTCAAAATATTATTCATGAATTCAATTACCAGAAAAATCATTCATTCAACATATTCATTTATATACTACACATCAACAATAGTGTTCATGGAATATTTCTATTTATCATTTTTATTAAGGTGGTTCTGACATTGATCGTCAACTTTAACTCTTAGATTTGATAACTAATTAACATAATTCCTTTTTTTCCATTCACTTCAACCATTGATTTGTAGGAGGATCATTCTTTTTATCCATATCTTTATTCACATCATTATCTAACTTCTTCCAATTAAGTAAGTATTCATTTTATATATGACCGACATTTCCATGCATGAAATATTTAATATTCCCAAAAGAAAATATCCACCATAATTCATTTCAAACACTGAGTATAAATAAAATATCATCTTCTTTTCTACATGGTTTTTATATTTTATATTAAACTCAATATTTCATTTATTTTAAAACACATGCAATTGAAATGTAACTTTAACTTCAATATCATCCTTGATATAAGAAAACATAATTTCATCAAAGCCATAGAAGTCTCTTATGGCTAACACCCTTCAAAAAATTTGTTTGAAGCCACTAAATAATAGATTAATCTTCCTTTAATATTTTTATGATAATTCTAGAAGTGTACTACTCATGTCTCATAAGATTTTACTTGTATGTAATAAAAAATTTATCATTATTTTTCTTATGCTCATGGAACTCCTTCTCCATATACATAAGCAGAATAAGTGGAAATTTCATATTGAAAAATAAGTTCTTGAACTCTTCCCATTCCATGGATCAACATCATCATCATGCCATATATTCTTTTTATAATGCACCACATGTCTTAATCAACTAATAATTGATAACAAATTGAAATTAAATTTTTCTGTTCTGAACACCGAATGACCAATTGAAAGAAGGTGTACATTTCCACATGAAGTAACCATTAAATTTCTTTTTCACTATATTGATCATTTTGATGTACAACATGACACATTGATTTTGTGAGTATGGTGTTAATATTTTACATTAAAAATACCATAAAATATTGTTTCATAGAAGGGAATGTGTTGCATTTCTCATCGAATTAAAAATTAATTTCATTCCCTTAGATTCTATCAATTGACTAAAAGCAGTATTATATTGGGAGTAACATTAATAAAAATGAAAATATACATAATAAATGGGAAGTATATTCATTATATAATATCCTAGGTTAAATCCTATGATATCAATTATTGATACAAAAATTCTAGGACTATAATAAATACATAGGCTTTTCATTAGCGATCATACTATGTTTTTATCTTCCATGATTCCAATGGGTAACTAAAACCTAACTCTAATAACGACCACAATGACGAAGGTTAACATATATTGATATTATTTCATTTTTGGGCATGTTTCATACATTATAACAAAACATACCCAAATACATTTCTAGTTTAGGGACTTTGTAATCATAGAACTCAACTACTAATTTATTGAATTATCATCATGGTTACCCAAAAATATCTTCCCCTTTTGTATACCTTCCTAAAAACATTCTTTATAATTTTCTGGAAATAAACATATAAAAAGAGTCATAATAGATAATAGTATGGTTGATCAAGGGAGATATAAATAATAACATATTCGTAAAGAATTTGTATATAGATAGAACATTTGAAAATAATATCACATATATAAAAGGTTTTTATATAATGTCAAGAAATAAATAATAGATGTTAAAAAATAATCAACGAAGACATTCCATGAATGGTTAAAATAAAAAATAGAATTATCGAATATACAGAAGAATAAAAAAACATTTCCATATTATTCATTCATCATTGAAAAGATCATCACATGATAAAATGTATTTTACTGAACCTTGTTGGTTCTATATTCAATCCATGTATTATTAAACTGGGCTTACATTCCGTTACATCATTATATTAATAAACAGAGTTCACTCATCGTTCATATTTTATCTATTTCATAAGTTATTAATTCATACCCAATTCAGTATGTGGAGATATATTTCACACCCTACAATTAATAAAAACCATACTTACGACTTCCATGATATTTTAAATCATACAACATATTAGAACCTATAAAAATAAGTTTCATAAAAAATTACATCATAACATAACCCATTTAATAAAAATGTAATTCATAAATATCATTACATCATACACATAAAACATCTGTCACGAACCAGGCCGGTGCGTCATCCGACCCGGCGCCCGACCCGGTCCGCGACATGGCCCGAAGGGCGTTCCCGATCCCCACGGGCTAGCAACTAGTGCCGGGCATCAAAACAAACCAGTTGGGAACGGTTTAGCAGATAACAAGATAAATAAACATAAACTGAACAAGCATATAAATAAAAGAAAATAAACTGAACAACGTGGCAGCGGAAAAATAAATAAATAAAGAAACGCGACATACCTCAGCTGACCCCGTGGATCACCACGGTACGACAACCACTCACTTCCAAAAGCGATCCAAGACTGAAACCTGCAACTGAAAAGTAAAGTAGGCGTGAGCACCGAGATGCTCAGTAGGAAAGCCGAGAAAAACCACGCCCAATGCCCTTACCTTTAAAAAGAAATCCAATCATGCTAGTTTGAGAATAAGACATAATAAAATATTGTTTTCTCTTCTTTTCAAATTCAAGTCACGAGTTTGCATTTTCAAATAAAGCATTTCACTCTTACTATATTTTCCAAATCGGTTCCAAGCGTGCATTAACATTTCAAAATGAAAAGAAACCAGGTATGAAACAACTGGAAAGAAAGTTACATCACAAGCAGCATGTCACAAAAGAGCACTATGGGTAATCCCTGTAGGTAGCTAGAATATGTGGGAACCTAGAGACCTCGTACCTCGGTGAAACGTGGCTTAGAAGACCACGACCCTCAGAAAACGTGGCTTAGAAGGCCACGACCCTCAGAAAGCGTGGATTAGAAGGCCGCGACCCTCAGAAATTCATATGTTTAGTTAGTGTTGTTGCGTCAATCCTGCTAGACAAACCGGGAAGAACCCCTGCCGTGTCATCTAGCGTACTAGTCCTGGTCACCCACCCAGATACCCAAGGTTTCCCATGTGCTCGAATTCAAAGGGTGGTGAGGTTTTATCAAAAACATACAAAGGACATAACACTTTCTTATCCAAAGTCCATTTTACCTCTCACCACCGTTCTCCCTCCTTAAGCGTATCCCCGTTTTTTTTATGTTACATAACATCGCATAAGCCTCTTTATTCGGCACATATCACAAATCACACACTTAACACACACATCATGTTTCTACAACAACGGGGCATGCATTAAGAGGGGTTTTGTTTCACTTTCGCAACCCATTCTCAAAGTGCCAAGCGGCTTAATTAATCAAAATAAACATTTTTCATTTTGAACACATAATCACTCAACACTTAACTTTCCAAAACCATTTGAAAGTTCAATTAAACAACTAAGGTGATACATATTTAAAAGCAAGCTAGAAAACATGTTTAAATCTAAAAAGAAAAACATTGGAAATACTTATTACATGCTAAAATCATTGAGGAAACCACTTTTAAAGAACCATGACCATTTATGTATATACATATATATATATATATATATATATAGCTTGTGCATCTCTTATAAAAGCAGAAGACGCATTAAAAAAACACCAAGCAAAAATGGAAATTCTAATTAAAGACTAGGGCATAGGGGACCTACCTGAAACATGTCGTTGCTTGAAGATGAACATACAAACTGATCCTTGGCGCGCACACGCACATGCATTTATACATATATATATATACACCAATAGGTGCATTTCACATATATATATATATATATTCGTTACTTTATGCATGTGCATGCGGGGTACCTCGACACCCGCGACCAAAAACCATCGTAGCAGGGTCCTGCGCACTCCACAAAACATGTAATAAATTAAAAGAACAAATTATGCAATACATCAAAATTAGTACCACAAAATTTACACAAACGAAACGCACCCAAACTACATCATAGCGCCACTTCAAAAACACTCGCACGTCAAAATCATAGTAAAACATGAAGTGCATAATTTGTACAAATTAAATAAGCCATCTGCACCACTTATAAAACATTTTAAAAAGACATATCACAACATAAAACAACAACACACCCGAAAACCTCTTCGAAGGTCAAAAGCACACCGAAACAGACTCCAACAAAATAAAACGCAGCCCTTGCATCATTTAATAAACTAAGTAAGCAATTTGCACAATTTATAAAACACCTGCAAGAGGCATAACACGGTTTCACACCAAAAAGTATACGCAAATTCAAATTAAGAAACTCATTCCGACCCCATGCAAATATAATTCTTTCCAAAAACTATTTTCGCATCACTTGCACAATGAAATAAGTCGATTGAATAATTTATAAAATATTTCCAAGATGCACACCAAGGATTAACACATGGACCATACCCAAATTCCCACATATAAGACACTTTATAATTAAAAACCTGTTTGATTTTTATCAAATACTAACTTCGCACCTCACGTAAAAGTAAACGAAGATGTCAAATTAATTAAACAATATAAACACAATAAGAAAAAATTATTTGCATGTGAAACCACCCAATTTCATGTGAGAAAACTATTTTTAAAACCAAAATCATAGTGAACCTTTACTAAAACCAAATCCGCACCATGCAATTCACCCAATTGAACCCCAAATCGACCAGTGGAACCAAAATTATCAAGAAACAACCCAAAGCAGTATTACCAAACATTAAGCACAAAAATAATCTATTGCAAAAACAGCATTCACACCCAACGAAAATTCCTACATCTCAAAAATCACAAAACTCTTAAATTAATATTAAACCACAAATAAGAAATTGAAGAATCCTCACCTGAAAACCATTGAGAACCCACTGCCCTTGATGGCAGTGGCTAAAACCGGCCTCGATGGAGCCCGGCAGAACCTAAAAACAAAATTCAATCAAAATCAAAACCCCAAAATTGACACCCTAACTGCTGGAAATCTAAAAACCCAAAGAAACAAGGACAAAAACCTAAGAAAGGAAGAAATAAAACTCTACCCAGGGGTTGCGCTGGAGGTGAGCAGCGCTGAAAGGGAGGGAGGCCGGGACGGAGCGGGGTTGCGCAAACAAAGAGATGGGGCGGCGTTCGCAGCGGTCGCGGCCGGGAAAGGGGGTCAGGACGGTGAGTGCGAGTAGGACGGGACAACGCGAGAGGCATCGGCCGCAGCAGGGTGAGGAGGCCGGACGGAGAGGGGGCCGGGACGATGAGCCGGACGGGAGTCGGACAGAGGTTTCGCGCCTGGGGAAGGGGCGGAGGCCAGACGGGGAGGGGACCGGGACGCGGTGGGCGCAAGAAAGCCGGGACAGGAGGCGCCGGACGCGGGAGGCCGGACGGAGGGAGGCCGCGCGATCGCGAGCAAAGGGGGTGGGGCCGCGTAGGGTTAGACGAGAGGGAGGGGGTAGCGTGAGAAGAGAAAAGGGGGGGGGGCTATGCGCGACGGCCAGGACAGCAAGGAGGAATGAAAAAAAAATTAGAAGGTAGAAGAAAAATAGAAAAAAAGTAAATAAGTAAAATAAAATAAAATAAAACAAATAACACTTTAATAAATGATAATATTAATAAACGTAATTAAGATTTTAATAAACCCCAATAATAATAATAATAATAACTTCATAATAATTATTATAAACTAACAATAATAACATTATTCATAATAATTATAATAAAAATTATAATTAACTTGTTAATAATTATACTTATTAACCATAATAATAATAATAACATTAATCACCATTATTATAATATTGAAATAACTCATGAAAACACATTTTATCTAATCACCATGTACATGAGACATGCCGCACGGTGACCCGAGCAAAGCCGCGCGGCCTTGAACACGCCCTGCCCATGCACCAGACACTGTCAAGGGGAAAGCCTTCGTTCATCAACAAAATGCAAAATTTTCAAAGTGGTTTGGTCACAGCTTTGTAGAAAGTTTCAAAAATCAGATGAAATCATAAAATAATATTATCTTAAAAGTTCGGGTGTGACAATTCTCCCCACCACAAAAACATTCTGCCCCCAGAAAGTCACCCAGTCGAACGAGGAATCAAACTCGAGTTTGAAACTAAGCATGGCCAACAAAATCACAACTCGGCATGACTTTTCACTCTATCAGTCACACCCGACCAACTCTGAGGGGAACTGAAAAGAAAAGAATCATCAGGAAAAGAGGAGGGTTCTCCCCACCACAAGAACCCGACTAGCACAACCGACATTGACGCTCTTAGCATGACCCAACTCTGGAACTTCTAACTTGATCCAAGAGGCAACCTACACACAGACCAAACCTCGAAAAAGGCACGATAAGATTCATAGTGAGTCTCCCCACCATCTAAGAACCGACTAGCTTTAACCAACCAGTATAAACCGACATGAGATCTTCTGATCCAAACCAGAGACCACTGTGACAAGAGAAACCCAAAGAAGAATTCTACCAAATAACGAACCTAACCATGAATCATCATTTCTACATGAGATGAGCATCTCCAAAACAAGCATGCATTAAAACAAAATGGGTCACACTTGAGGAGGCGCAGCTGCAGGAATTACAAGAAAACATGATCACCATGCCTTTTTTCAACCACAGTGGGGTATTCCAAGAACAAAGACCACAACGAGAAAAAGAGACCTTTGCGCCTCTTACAGAAAAACAGAACCTTCAAAGACGAGGAAGCTTGAACTGAGAAATTTAAACCGTCCCTATTTTAGCACTGGAGACAAAAGTTAGACCAATGTGGCCCACACCCAACGATTCCTGACTGCGTGAAAAGCTTCACTCCGAGACCTGTGGCTGGAGCTCTGATGCCTTGAAGAATCTACTGCCCCGCAGTCAGGAGCTGACATTCTCCTGTCGAGACTCCTCCTGACGAAGCAGCTAGCGGAACTTCACTATGATTCCCAAACATCCACACCGACAGCAAGTCTTTAATGGATGTTGATGACAAGGCGGCTTAAAGTACCCAAACTGGCCACACAAGAAGCGAACAAGAGAGTGGCCCGACTAATAGAAGATGGAGTTGATAATGAAACTTGTCTGAGATGGGTTCCTCCGGTTCGCTCTCACAGAATGGGGAACCATCCCAAACACCGAAGGGAACCGGTCCTTGAACAATAGACGAAGACCCCACACAAGAGAAACATTAACTGATTCTGCGACATTATCTTTGGAGAAAAGGGAACCAACTTCTTGAGATTCCCAACGTAGGCCTTCACTATTCATTGGTATTGCTGGACACTCACGAGCCTTGTCGCTTCCATCACCTTCGCTTCCACAAATATAAACCAAAAAATGAGAGTGGTCCTAAACACCTTCCAAGTCATACCATCGTGCGATGACACCAGAGTTATCTCCTCCACCAATCCCAAGTTGCACCTTCAAATGGACCTGAACCAACACAAACTCTCTTAGCTTTGGGAGTTTCCAACAACCTGGAAACACTAACGATTTCACCAAGCCAGTTTGGTACCTTCGATAGATCACTATCACCATGGTGGCTAGACAACAACCGAAAAGAATTCAATTCCACCACTTCGCTAAGAGTCTAGGTAGAACCAACAACTAGAAGTGACTCACTAGAACTTTCTGGGACTTTTCTGGGTGGCATACTCAAAAACAAGGGGCACAAATCCGAATCAAAACTCATCATAAATCAAAATTTCACACCTCAATCACAAACGAAAGCTCAAACTCAAATCTCTATTCCAACCACAATTCAGTACGTCAAAACCAAGAACTCACGAAAAGGAATACCCAACACGAAAAGAGAACGCTAAACAATTTCTCACTCACTTTTCTAAACATTTGAAAAACCCTTTTTGAAAACCATCATTCAGCAACCAAAACAACTTAAGTATCCACCATCGGTATCCTATGAAGTCGCACACATACGTATCCTTGTGCTAGCTCAAGCACCCATCAACTCACGTCACCAATTTACCCACTTTCCACATGCGCACCTCAATGTGTGATCACTCGTAGGAATACCAAGGGTAGATTAAAGACACTTATCATTTCCAAATCAGACCATTAAGCACAAAGCACAAATTCTCAACCAATTTGAAAAAGTAACTTATCATTAAGGCAATACATTTCCAACTTCCAAAAACATTTCCAATTCACATTCCAAAAAGTGTTACTAAGATTTCAAAACAACTTCCAAAACACCCCTCATTTTCCCTTTGGAAACCACACATTTGCTAAAAGAAAACAATTTCCATTTCAAAACAACTTTTCCACTCTAACACCACATTCCCAATTCAAACCACCTTCACAAAAATCCATTTTCATTTTTTGAGATGTACTCACACCAACCAAAATTAAGGTCAAACATAACTCACATTAAAACATCCAAAAATAAGGGACTAGTGGTTATACCAACCCGGTAACATGGCTTAGCAGACCATGCTCCGAGTGGGCATCCACCACAGGAAGTATCTTGAACCGTGCACTCGGGCTGTACATGGGTCGCTACTCCATGCAAGTCTGCCGCGTAACACTGGCTCACTTCCTTGGTCATCCCTCTTCCACACATACCAATCCAAAGAAGAAAATTCAAATCCCGGACTACCCCTGGAAACTCGAGTCTCGGGATGGGAAAGGGTTCATGACGTCCTTCCCATACCTACCTCTCGAGTCCCGACACATCTAATCCCCAAGCTACTCGACACCCCAAATAACAAGGGCACCTCTGATACCATTTTGTCACGAACTAGGCCGGTGCATCATCCGACCCGGCGCCCGACCCGGTCCGCGACATGGCCCGAAGGGCGTTCCCGATCCCCACGGGCTGGCAACTAGTGTCGGGCATCAAAACAAACCTATTGGGAATGGTTTATCCCATAACAAGATAAATAAACATAAACTGAACAAGCATATAAATAAAAGAAAATAAACTGAACAACGTGGCAGCAGAAAAAGAAATAAATAGAGAAACGCGACATACCTCAGGTGACCCCGTGGATCACCACGGTACGACAACCACTCACTTCCAAAAGCGATCCAAGACTGAAACCTGCAACTGAAAAGTAAAGTAGGCGTGAGCACCGAGATGCTCAGTAGGAAAGCCGAGAAAAACCACGCCCAATGCCCTTACCTTTAAAAAGAAATCCAATCATGCTAGTTTGAAAATAAGACATAATAAAATATTGTTTTCTCTTCTTTTCAAATTCAATTCACGAGTTTGCTTTTTCAAATAAAGCATTTCACTCTTACTATATTTTCAAAATCGGTTCCAAGAGTGTATTAACATTTCAAAATGAAAAGAAACCAGGTATGAAACAACTGGAAAGAAAGTTACATCACAAGCAGCATGTCACAAAAGAGCACTATGGGTAATCCCTGTAGGTAGCTAGAATATGTGGGAACCTAGAGACCTCGTACCTCGGTGAAACGTGGCTTAAAAGACCACTACCCTCAGAAAACGTGGCTTAGAAGGCCACGACCCTCAGAAAACGTGGCTTAGAAGGCCACGACCCTCAGAAATTCATATGTTTAGTTAGTGTTGTTGCGTCAATCCTGCTAGACAAACCGGGAAGAACCCCTTCCGTGTCATCTAGCGTACAAGTCCTCGTCACCCACCTAGATACCCAAGGTTTCCCATGTGCTCGAATTCAAAGGGTGGTGAGGTTTTATCAAAAACATACAAAGGACATAACACTTTCTTATCCAAAGTCCATTTTACCTCTCACCACCGTTCTCCCTCCTTAAGCGTATCCCCGTTTTTTTTATGTTACATAACATCGCATAAGCCTCTTTATTCGTCACATATCACAAATCACACACTTAACACACACATCATGTTTCTACAACAACGAGGCATGCATTAAGAGGGGTTTTGTTTCACTTTCGCAACCCATTCTCAAAGTGCCAAGCGGCTTAATTAATCAAAATAAACATTTTTCATTTTGAACAAATAATCACTCAACACTTAAGTTTCCAAAACCATTTGAAAGTTCAATTAAACAACTAAGGTGATACATATTTAAAAGCAATCTAGAAAACATGTTTAAATCTAAAAAGAAAAACATTGGAAATACTTATTACATGCTAAAATAATTGAGGAAACCACTTTTAAAGAACCATGACCAGTTATGTATATACACACACATATATATATATATATAGCTTGTGCATCTCATATAAAAGCAGAAGACACATTAAAAAAAACACCAAGCAAAAATGGAAATTCTAATTAAAGACTAGGGCATAGGGGACCTACCTCAAACATGTCGCTGCTTGAAGACGAACATACAAACTGATCCTTGGCGCGCACACGCACATGCATTTATACATATATATATATATATACACCCATTGGTGCATTGCATATATATATATATATGCTTTACTTTATGCATGTGCATGCGGGGTACCTCGACACCCGCGACCCAAAACCATCGTAGCGGGGTCCTGCGCACTCCACAAAACATGTAATAAATTAAAAGAACAAATTATGAAATACATCAAAATTAGTACCACAAAATTTACACAAACAAAACGCACCCAAACTACATCATAGCGCCACTTAAAAAACACTCGCACGTCAAAATCATAGTAAAACATGAAGTGCATAATTTGTACAAATTAAATAAGCCATCTGCACCACTTATAAAACATTTTAAAAAGACATAACACAACATCAAACAACAACACACCCGAAAACCTCGTCAAAGTTCAAAAGCACACCGAAACAGACTCCAACAAAATAAAATGCAGCCCTTGCATCATTTAATAAACTAAGTAAGCCATTTGCAAAATTTATAAAACACCTGCAAGAGTCATAACATGGTTTCACACCAAAAAGTATACGCAAATTCAACTTAAGAAACTCATTCCGACCCCATGCATATATAATTCTTTCCAAAAACTATTTTCGCATCACTTGCACAATGAAATAAGTCGATTGCATAATTTATAAAATATTTCCAAGATGCACACCAAGGATTAACACATGGACCATACCCAAATTCCCACATATAAGACACTTTATAATTAAAAACCTGTTTGATTTTTATCAAATACTAACTTCGTACCTCACGTAAAAGTAAACTAATATGTCAAATTAATTAAACAATATAAACACAATAAGAAAAAATTATTTGCATGTGAAACCACCCAATTTCAAGTGATAAAACTATTTTTAAAACCAAAATCATAGTGAACCTTTACTAAAACCAAATCCGCACCATGCAATTCACCCAATTGAACCCCAAATCGACCAGTGGAACCAAAATTATCAAGAAACAACCCAAAGCAGTATTACCAAACATTAAGCACAAAAATAATCTATTGCAAAAACAGCATTCACACCCAACAAAAATTCCTACAACTCAAAAATCACAAAACACCTAAATTAATATTAAACCACAAATAAGAAATTGAAGAATCCTCACCTGAAAATCATTGCGAACCCACTGCCCTTGATGGCAGTGGCTAAAACCGGCCTCGATGGAGCCCGACAGAACCTAAAAACAAAATTCAATCAAAATCAAAACCCCAAATTGACACCCTAACTGCTGGAAATCTAAAAACCCAAAGAAACAAGGAAAAAACCTAAGCAAGGAAGAAAGAAAACTCTACCCAGGGGTTGCGCCGGAGGTGAGCAGCGCTGAAAGGGAGGGAGGTCGGGACGGAGCGGGGTTGCGCAAACAAAGAGATGGGGCGGCGTTCACAGCGGTCGCGGCCAGGAGAGGGGGTCGGGACGGTGAGTGCGAGCAGGACGGGACGACGCGAGAGGCGTCGGCCGCAGCAGGGTGAGGAGGTGTGATGGAGAGGGGGCCGAGACGAAGAGCCGGACGGGAGTCGGACAGAGGTGTCGCGCCTGGGGAAGGGGCAGAGGCCAGACGGGGAGGGGACCGGGACGCGGTGGGCGCAAGCAAGCCGGGACGGGAGGCGCCGGACGCGGGAGGCCGGACGGAGGGAGGCCGCGTGATCGGGAGCAAAGGGGGAGGGGCCGCGTAGGGTTAGACGAGAGGGAGGGGGTAGCGCGAGAAGAGAAAAGGGGGGGGGGGGCTGTGCGCGACGGCCAGGACAGCAAGGAGGAAAGAAAAAAAAACAAGAAGGGAGAAGAAAAATAGAAAAAAAGTAAATAAGTAAAATAAAATAAAATAAAACATATTACACTTCAATAAATGATAATATTAATAAACTTAATTAAGATTTTAATAAACCCCAATAATAATAATAATAATAACTTCATAATAATTATTATAATCTAACAATAATAACATTATTCATAATAATTATAATAAAAATTATAATTAACTTGTTAATAATTATACTTATTAACCATAATAATAATAATAACATTAATCACCATTATTATAATATTGAACTAACTCATGAAAAAACATTTTATCTAATCGCCTTGTACATGAGACATGCCGCACGGTGACCCGAGCAAAGCCGCGCGGCCTTGAACACGCCCTGCCCATGCACCAGACACTGTCAAGGGCAAAGCCTTCGTTCATCAACAAAATGCAAAACTTTCAAAGTGGTTTGGTCGCAGCTTTGTAGAATGTTTCAAAAATCCGATGAAATCATAAAATAATATTATCTTAAAAGTTCGGGTGTAACAACATCCATATAAATAATAAGGATAATACCGATGAAAAATATCCCAAATAAAGCATTAATTACATCTGATAATGTTGTCATTAATGAAATGAAATATTGAGAGGTAACTTGAATGTACTAATTCTGTAAAATTTCCATTCTACTTTGATCAAATATATTTTTATAAAATTCAATAAAAAATAAAAAGAAAAAATAATTACGGTGAATTTTTTAAAAAATTTATATGATAAGATTCACAACATTAAGACAAAATTAATGAAAAAATGGGTATTTAGTATAATTTAATAAATATTCTTTTGATAATTTTTCTATAAAATTTAAAATGTAAAAAAATTAGAAATTAAAAAAAAATTCCTTTCAAACCATTTAGTAAAAATTAAAAACATTTTAAAATTATCTATAAATATATTTATAATAATATATATAAAAATTTAATTTTTTTAATGATTCATTGACATGAAAGATAAATATTATCTACTAGATACTTATGTATAAACAATATCAAATAATAATGAGGTTGTGAAATTTAACACTTAAGTTATGCTTAATTTCCATCATACGTATCTAAAACACATATTTAATTATTTTAGAAATGTTATTAAAATATTCTATAACCATATTAATATTTTATATATCATATATGATTCTATAATATCATCTTATCATAATAATTTTAATAATATTTCTTTATTACCCTTTTTTCACATGTCATCTAATTCATTTTCCTACATATGTTTTTCCTTTTACGTGACATTTCATGGAAATACGATATAATCCATTCATCTCTAGAATTATATTATGGTAATATATATTATATTTTTAATCATATACATATATACTATAATGATTTAATGGGGAACATGAAAAATGTAATAAATCACATTGTAGCCGGTATTTATGCAATAAGGGTGGTATCATTCCCCTAATGGATATAGGATAAGTTAATTGATGGGCCATATATTTTCCAAAAATAAATACCATGTAAAAATTATTATTAATATTTATATCTATAGTATTTAAACAATTATTCCCATCAAATTAAATTATTGGTGAAAAATGGATTTTCACTATGGTGTGGAGATAGTAAGTTGTATATACGCACACATTGTGCATTCATTTTTTGTATAATGGATAAAAGGAGGAATATGGTTGTCTTCAATCACAATTATAAATTATAACATAGGTGATACTGAATTAGAAAATTTATAAACTAAACAACACATAAGGAAATGTATAAGAAGTTATAATTTTAATGGAGTCGATAACGTTGATCACCACTTCTTTGGTGAACTCCCATTATATATCTTTTTGGGACACTATGGTATGTATTTTAAGAAAAACAGAACATCTAGAATGTGTATACAGAATTTTAGTAGAAAAATTTCTAGAGGATTATCAATCCTTCTTGTTCTTTGTGATGTGATGAAGTGATGGATGAGGGGTCCTTTTAAAATATAGGTAATGGGATATTTTGGAATATTAAAAATGATTAAATTATAATACATTCATATTCTAAAAAATGCACCAAATATACATTTATTCGAATAAAAATTTGTATAAGTTTTTGATACCATAAACCAATATAATTTACACCTTTATTGTGACGTTTTGTATCTTATCTATATGATTTACCAATTACATAGTTATTTTTGAAACTTACCCTTGCAACAATTATTTTAATATTTAAAGTTAAATAATGTTACTATAAAAGGAAAAATTCCTCGAAAATAGAAATTTATTGTTTTTAAACTATATTTTATTCTCATGGTTTGTAGAATATATTTTATGAAATTTATATCATAAAATAGTATATTATTATGATAAATCAACATTATTGTAAAATTTGAAATTATTCATATTAAATTGACTTCAATGTCATCAAAACAAATGTGAATACTATTATTAAAAGGACCATTGAAATGTAATATAGATCTATAAAATTAATCTAAGATATTAAATATTAGAAAATAATTTAAAAATTAATCGTTTTAAGTTTATTTTGTGTATTTTTAAATTAATAAAATATATATTTTATAATATATTTTCAATATTTTAAGGTAAAACTATAACTAATAAAAATTCAAAAAAAATATAATGAAAATAATTTTGAAATATGAAAAATATTTTATTTTTATTTATATCATGAGTTTATCTATATTTTTAAACATAATATATATTAAATACAACGACATTTATATTTTTTAAATAAATTTTATTGGAAAAATATATTATAATGTTTTATGAGAAAATTTATATTAAATTACTAAATTCCCGCTTTAAGGTTATAATGGTAGAATATTATAAATAAATAGGCATTTTTAGGTCATCTTTATGCCCTAATCATTTTGTTTAAACCATTATTTATTCCATTTAACTATGCCATGACTACATATTTGTTATTGTTTATGGGTAAATATAGTAACTAAAAAAGTGAAAAACGACGCATAAAAGGATTGTTGATTAGATTTTTATTATTATTCCAATCACTTGGGATAATTTATTATTTTTTATTATTTTTGAAATATTAGTAAAATATTTTTATTTTAAAAAATTATTTATTTCAATTTTGATATTAATCATTAAAATTACTTTTACAATTATCATCAATCCATGTTAATTAGAAAAAATATATTTTATTATATCTCAATAATATCAATTAATTCAAATAAAATTCATTGGTGACCTTAATTATGTCAAATTATATTTATTTTAATATTTTAGTATCATTTATTGGATATTTCTATAAATAAAATAATTATGGAATCACCCTTATGTTATCATATCAATTAAATATTTACTTACTAAAAATAATAAATAAATTACCATAATGTATGGATATTTTTCATATTCCCAAATACTATTTGTGTTATAAGATATATTATATTCACCTCCATATTAAAATTATTATATTTATAAAAAAATATGACTGTGAATTTTTTTAAATTTCAGTGATTTAAATATTATTTAAGTCAATTTAAAAGAAAATATTTCATTAAATAATTAATTTTTTAACCATAAATTTTTTATGTCAAATTAAAATCATAAAATAAAATTTTAGAATGATTTAGGGTTATTTTATACTCTTTTTCATTTTATTCTTAACCTAAATTACCCATTTTACCTTTTATCGAATAACAAAATAACCATTGTTATAGTTGACATTCGATAAAAAAATGAAAATATTTACTAAATTTGGATCCTTCAAAACAACTGTGGAATAAATTTTTCTAAAATAAATTCCCAAAATTTAAATAAATTAAATCAATATTAATTTTACCAATGGGAAAAAACATTTATTTTTTTGTATAAAATTGAACAAAAATTTGGAATGGTTTTAAATCCAATTTCAATGTAAAATTTCATCCAATGACCCAATTTTAATTAAATGATATGATATTTTATAAATTATAAATTTAAAATAATAGATAATATAACATAACACTTTAAATTATTTAATGAAAGAGTTATTTTCAATTGAAATTCTGAATATTATAGTATTCATCAAAATATGAAACTTATTAGAAAAAAAATCAATCAAAGTAATTTTATATATTAATAATTAAAATGATACTTTTTATTATTAAAATAGATTTTTTTTTTTTTTCAAAAACTATATTTAAAATAAATTCACCATCAAACATTGATTTTTTTTAAAAAAATATAGTTTTTATGCATAAAAAATATTTATTTTTATATAATGTCTCAAAAAAATAAGATGAATGTTAAACATTATATTTAATATTATATATATTTTAATACTAAAATCATCCAATAGTATTTTTATTTTATTCATATAAAACACACCTGTGCATATTTAAATATATTTTATGAAAATTATTAATATTTAATTTCAAAAGGGTTTTACTTGTATAAGGAAAACATGCATAATTCATTTAATCTAATTCATTCCATACATTATAATTGACAGGTAACAATTTTATTTATTAAATAGTTAAACTAAAAATGATATGTTGTGTAGAAACCCAATATTTTATTGTAATTCATGTTTAGCTGATGTTGTGTGTATGTAATTCTTAACATGATGTGGCCTTTGAATTAAAATATTAATGAAATAAGAATTTTTAAAAATAGATATATAAAAATATCAAGTTATTGTATAATAGATTATAATGTTATAGATGTTTTGAAATATTGATTATATTGAAGTTCATTATTTTATTAATATTATGAAATTTATGATGTGAATTTTTTTGAATATCTAATTTTCCATTTATTAAATAAATAAATATTATTGACATAATGTTTAAATTAATATATTTTAACATTTCTAATAATGAAATAAAATATGGTTTTATAGAATTTCTCATTTATTTTTTTTTGGTTTTGTAAATAATTTCACACGGGTAAGATTTTGGCACGTAATGAAAATGGTCATTATTAGAAACTACTAGACTTATTAAGAGTTAATATAAATGTGGTCATCATTTTATTCATGTGAGAAGATTTTTTGATATTTTGGTGCATCATAGGGGTTAAATTATTTTTTTCCTCGTATTAACTTGATATATAATGAAATACCTCACATTGATGATAAATAATTTTTAATAATAGTGATATAGTCATGATATATTTTTATAAAAATGTTTTCGGAACATAATTCATGTTTTTCAAAATAATATTATTTATTTTATTATGAAAATATATATACATTTTTATACTATTTTATAACACTCCTTGTTACGACATGTTCTCGGGACCCGTGATGTGACTACCCCAAGCCCGCCTTCCATTGGCCAGGGGCTGGCGATTAGCACCAAAGGCGTAAATTCCTAAAACTGGGAAGGAACTTCCTTTAATAAATATAATCACACACAACAGAGTATAAGATGGAATAAAAACACTAAGTAAAACTGTATACAAAAGCAGTGATGAAAATTAATGTGGTAGGAAATACAAGGCCAACTGTAATGTAAAAGTGCAACTGTAAGGAACAAAAATAGCTGAAAGCTGTAATGCAGCTTTTGGATCATCTTCCATGGATACTACCTGATGGGAAGGTACATATATCCTCCACATCACTCAATGTCCGTATGTCTCCTCCATGTACCATCACGCAGTGTGGTCCAACTCCGGGTACCGTCCAGTCCTACCAACTCAGCCTCAGTCAGTGTTGTCAGTTGTCTACAACCAACACAACGTGGTGCAGGCAATGTCGGTGCAGGTGTGAGTATAACGATACTAAGTGGGGACCTCGAGACCACCATGGTCTCCCAAAATCCACCAAGGATAAAAAAAAGTGTATGAAATCAATGGATATCCACTACTTAGGTATATTCCCCAATATGTACCAATGTTATCAAGTAATCCATCTATGTCATGAGATAAACACAAAAGTCAATGACTCAGCTCAAACTAGGATTTTATTCTTGGCGATGTAACATGTAACACCTCCAATAAAAATTTCAAAACCTCAGCTGATAGAGTACTCCTCATCTATAGTGTATTGTGGGGCTGCTATATCACATAGAGGTTATTCCCACTATCCTTGACTACTGAGGTACTCCTCATGTTGAGTTGTGTGGGTCTACTGCATCACAGAGAGGCACTCCCCATTGTTGGTCTATCACATCACATAGAGGCACTCCCCCTTGTAGCCTTCTAAGGTACTCCTCATGACGAGTACTATGAGTCTGCTGTGTCCCATAGAGGTGCACCCCACTGTGGGTCTACCGCAACAACAAGGATCTCCCCACTGGGCTAGTCGAAGCACTACGTGTCAAATCGGTCATTATTCGTTAGGTCTCAGGTAGCTACTAGGCCCCCACACTATGGCCACTCGTCTCAGGAAGGATCCTCTCCACAATATATTGTTCAATTCTCTAACTACCATGATGTCCCACAAAGAAGTATCCCAAGGGTCTGAAACCTCACAAAGGTCTCAATGCAACTGACATCACATCGATCGGACGCCCGGTCCTTGAGTTATTAGCTTTTTTGTCCCAGGGCCCGGTTGGATTTTTTTTTATGATCCAACCTGATTGTATCTCAAAATTACCCCGAACTCTAGTGGGGTATACTCAATGGGACCTTCGTGCTCTAAAAATACCAGTGCCACAGATGGTTCGGCAAACGGTCATCTGATGCCAAAGAAATGGCCAACAGAAGTAATAGTTAGTAGTGCGCTCGATTCTGGTCATACCTTGTTGGAGCGACTTGGCCTAACCATGTCTGGGATGACCTGGGCTGGGTCAACCCGGTTAGCCTGCAAGGTTCATCTCAGTCCGTTGGGCCCAACCCATTGGAAATTAGGGGTGGTTCGTCCTCGAGGTCATCGCGTAGGTGGCTCGGGCGACTCGTCCCGAGAGGGCACGTGGAGGCTGCCAGCAGGCCGTGCATTGCACTGGGCTGGCCACCATGGGAACTGGCAAGCTGTGCGGGGCACCAAAAGGCAGCGTGGGGTGATAGAAGGTTGCGTGGGGCGCCGACAGGCTGCGCTGAGCACTCGCAGACCGCGCATGCTGGCAGAAGGTTCACCCATATTAATTGGATCTTGATGGATTCTCCAATTTAATCAGGAGTATAAGGGTGTTGAGAGCCTGGGTTGTCCCCACCACTTTAATCCTCTCATGGGAGGTTGAGTTCAGGTGGGGTCCCACCACTATTACCTTTTATGGGAGGTTATGGTGCGGTGGTCCCACCACCAACCTCCATGAGGTAGTTTTAACCACCACACACCAAACGACAACTCAAATAAAAAAATGTGCAGGGCACTTTATTTTTTTTAAGAATACCCAAAAACTATCTTCTATCCTCGACTCACTACTATCTATGTAAAAGTCATATTATGTGAATATTGGTGCTGCGAGTTCAACGATGCCCTCAGATTTCATTTCCGAGCACCGATTCAAATGTTTTAAAAACCCGCACATACGATTACTAAACGTACTCGAAAAAATAGTAGAAATTTATTATGGGCACACCGGGCCTTGGAATCAAGCGCCATAAATTTTTGCGGTGTCATAAAATTCCCATGTATTTAAGAAAAAAAATTCCACAGATATTTCGGGCCTTTACATTCTCCCCACCTCAGGGCCTTACGTCCATGTAAGCTACAACTCGAACTAAGGGAACAAGAGGAGGTACTGATCAGGCATCTGAGGATCATGCTCCCATGTTCTCTCCTGAAGGTTCCATTACTTCCAGCAAACGTGCACCAGTGGTATCGACCATCCATGTAGGACCTGCTCCTGTCGATCCTCAATCTCCATTGGAGCCTCTGTGAAAGTCTCTGCATCATTGAAATCCAGTACTCAATGGTCGATGATGTGGGAAGGGTCATGCAAGTATCTCTTTAGCTAGGATATGAGGAATTCATTGTGCACCTGGTGCAATTGAGGTGGAATATCTAAGCGGTAAGCCACCTCGCCAACTCTACTGAGGACCTAGAAAGTTCTGATGAATCGAGAACATAACTTGACGCCTCGGCCAAGTCCCCATATACCTCATTTAGGTGAGACCATAGAAAGGCATGGTCTCCATCCTTGAACTCCATAGGTATCCTTCCCTTGTTAGTATATGACTTATGCCTTCTCTATGTAGTCATTATCCACTCCTGGATGATCTGGACCTTCTCCATGGTAGCCCATACAATCTCTGGTCCCACTAGTGCTGACACCCCTGGGTCTGTCCAGCACAGTGGCAATCTTCATGGTCGACCATACAAGGCCTCAAAAGGTGTCATCCCAACAGTGGAGTGATAACTGTTGTTGTAGGAAAACTCCACCAATGGTAAGTGATTATACTAGCTACAACCGAAGTCAACGACAGAAGCACATAGCATGTCCGTGAGTGTCTGAATGGTCCACCCAGTCTTGCCAATTTATTGAGGATGGAGGGCGGTGCTTAGGTGAATCTGTGTCCTGAAAGCCTCATGCAACGCTTTCCATATTTGGGAAGTAAATCATGTGTCATGATCTGAGAGAATAGATGAATGTATACCATGTAAAGGCACAATATCCAGCACATAGAGGCATCCAAAGCTCTCTACTGAACCCTTCTCTCTAATCAGTAGGAAGGGGTCCGACATTGTGAGTCAGTCAATAATCACCCAAATTGAGTCATGACCCCTGGATTTACGGGGAGGTCCCATCACGACATCATTTGATATCCCATCCCACTTCCACTCTGGGACTTCTAAAGGCTGTACCAACCCTGTTGGTACCTTGTGCTCCGCCTTCACTTGTTGACAAGTGAGGCATCAAGATACAAACTCTGTTCTCACCTTCTTCATACCTGGCCACCAGTGTTGTCGTCTGAGGTCCTAATACATCTTCGCCACACCTAGATATACTGCTAGAAGGTATGTGTGGAACACCGTCAAAACGTCCTCCTGAAGTGACACCGGCACCGTAATACGTCATCTGAAGTGGATGATGTTCTCCCCACCATCATATAATCCATCAGGTCCCTGACCTATGGATATCTGAACATGTTGTGTCTCGCAGTCAGCATCCCCATGATGTGCCTCTCTGAATCGTTGTTGAAGTTGGTGAGTGATTTTGTGAGACTAGTGAAAGGATACTATGTCTCTATCGACAAAGGATATCTGTAAGGCAACAAGATGCTATGTCACCTTGCCTAGTTGTTGTATACCAGATATCCTGCCGAGTGCATATGCTACAATGTTCTTCTTTCTAAGAGTATACACAATCTCAAAGTCATAGTCTTATAGGCACTCAAGCCATTGTCGACGTCTCAGGTTGTGGAACCTTTTAGAGAAGATATTCTTGAGACTCTTGTGATCAGAGTATATTGTATAACGTTCACCCATCAGATAGTGTCGCAACATCATCAAGGCGAAGACCACTACTACTAACTCCAGGTCATGGGTAGCATAGTTCTACTCATTCTCTCTCAGCTGCCGAGAACCATATGTGATCACTGCTCTCCCCTGATTCAGGACACACCTGAGTCCTATCCCTAATGTGTTGCAGTAATCTATGTACCCTACGCCTTCCTCTATAAGCCTCAAGATGGGGGTACTACTCAGCCTCTTCCTCAACTCCTGAAAGCTCTGCTGGTATCTCGCTGACCACACGAAGGGTTTCCCATTCTTCTTCAAGGCTGATAGTGGTGGTAAAACTCTAGAGAAGTATAGTACTAACCTCCGGAAATAACTAGCCAAACCCTAGAAACTATGTACGTTTGTCACACTTCTGGGTGGTTCCCAAGCATGTATTGTCTCAATATTCGCTGGATATACTGCAACTCCAGCCTCCGAGATGACATGAACCAGAAAGTGAACTTCTCAGATCAAGAACTATCACTTAAAGATCTTACCATAAAGCTGGTTCCCTCGGAGTGTGTCTACTACTACCTGAAAATGGTAGGCATGCTCCTCCCTAGTAGTCAAGTACATCAGAATGTCGTCGATTAAGAATACAACAAAGTGATCAAGGTAAGGCTAGATGATCCAGTTCATGAGTCCCATTGACACTTTTGGATCATTTTTATGCTGGATGGAATATCCAATAACTCAATGTGGTAGTACCGACATTTTATCATCTTCTTCTACACATCCTCGTCTCGAACTCTGATATGGTGATAGCCCGATATGAGTTCTATCTTTGGGAACCATCGAGTTCCTTTTATTTGATCAAAGAGGTCATCAATCCTTGGGATTGGGAACATATTCTTCACGATCACCTGGTTCAGGTTATGATATTCAACCCAAAGCCTCTGAATCCCATTCTCCTTTTTGTAGAACAGAATCGGGGGAGCCTAGGGAGAAACACTAGGCCGGATGAGTCCCTTCCCCTTTAAGTCCTCCAGTTGTACCCACAACTCACGAAGCTCAATGGGATCTCTCTGATATGAAGGGGTAGATATCGGTGTCATCCTCAGGTACATTTCATTTTAAAAGTCCACCTCTCTCTGAGGAGATAGAATGAGGACATCGTTAGTGAAAATATATTTATATTGGTCCACCACTGTAGGATAGCTCGGACTCTCCACATCTACTGCTCTGAGGGTAAAGGAAGCAAAGTGATGACTGATCAGCTGAACCATCCTCCGAGTAAGTTAGTCTTATGCTGAAAATTATCCCTTCTCACCAGTGAAGGTAAACCTGGTCCCATCTGTACAGACACACCTCACTTTGCGCCAAAAAAATTCCATCTGAGCATGGACTATAGATCACCACGCCATACCCAAGATGACCTCGTATGGCCCTGATGCCACTACGAGGAGATACCAGCCAACGTTGTTGCCTCCTAGAGCAATCTCACACTACCAGAACCAGTTCGTAATCATTGAGCCCACTCATGTAGGTGTATTTAGACGTAAAGATCAAGCCAACGATTCTGTCAGAATATCCGAGATCTGAATGGGGGAAGTGGCAATGAATGATTGACTAGAACATGTGTTTATTAGAATTGTAGCTATGGTGGAGTAGAAAAATATAGTACCTCAAATCATCTCTAGAGTGTTGTGAACATAATCCTCTGCTTCCTGGAGCTGAGCACTCCACTACCCACCTCGTCACTGCGGTAAGGGTGGACCTCTAGGTGGTGGTGGTGGTGGTAACACCTTGAAACGTCATCCACTGCGAGCTGCATGTCTAGCTCCTCTGCTACGTCAGCCTCATCCCTGCGGAATGCCTCGTTCTAAACTCTGCCCCTGTCTGGGATGTACCCCAACAATATACAAATCATCCAAATCGTGGGTCGGACAGTGATGAGCACTGTGACCCTACCTGCTGATTGTGTAACACTGTCTACTCCTGGAATGTATTTCACTTCCCCGGGGGCCCCGCACAACGGATCCTGAGTCACGTGGTCATCCACCTGTGGGTCTGGTCCTCTTGGACCTCTATTTCATTTATCTACTACTAGCTACAGAATACTCTACTGCATATCGACTAGTGGTGGGTCTCACTGATGGAGACTGCTCAGCAAGGAAACTCTCAACCAGGAGGGCTCTCTCTAGCACCCTTTCCTAGGATGGAATGCTAAGTGGGATCATAGAATCTCTGATCTCTCGCTTGAGCCTCTAATCGAAGGTCTGGGCCCTGAAGAATGGGTCACTTACCATATTTATGGAGTAGCGCGAGAGGTCGGTGAACCTCGTTGAGTACTGAGATACCCTCTTTCTATCATGTTTTAGATGCTGTATCCCCAATATTCGCACCGCATGATGGGTTGATGGGACAAAATTTGCCATAAACAGGCTTTCGATGTCTTTCCATAGTAGTGTCACCTCATCATGCACCAGGAGTATTAGGCTCCACCATCTACCTATTTCTTCCTGATGAAATTCATAAAAAGGATCACCATATGGTCTGTTAGTGCCCCTAATAGTCTGAAAACTCTCAACACAGTCTCAAGCCAATCCTCAGTCGCCTATGGGTTCTGATATCCCCTGATCCTAGGTGGCCTCTGGTGCTAGATGTCATGAAATGTTCTGATGTGGCGTGCATCATCACCTGCTGGGGTTGGTGGAATTAGTGTATCAATGGGTAGTGGTAAAACTGGTGCCTCCGCTGAAAGAAGGCCATGCATCGTGGCATCATCGTTCGGTAGACTATCTGTGTGTACAAGTCTCGGAAAACTTGTTCTTCATCTGTGGGGAGGCATCCTGATAGAAATAGATGTGACACGGTCAAAATATTATACCTGGTGAGATTACCAGTTTGAGCTGACTTAAAAAAATTATTGAAAACACACACGCAATCAGTTATTTCATGCACTGTGTCGGAAATCAGAAGTCAGGGTCCTTGTGTATGGATACGTCGGTTGCTACACCAACACTAGAATCTGTAAAATGAAAATGAAACTCGGTAACCTTATCATTATTGTTTCACCGAAAATAATGATCAGAGTCCTATGTTCTGCGGTAGAACCGACTCCTCTGATACCAATTTGTCACGACTCATCCTCCTGAATCGTGTCGTGACTACCCCAAGCCCGCCTTCCATAGGCCAGGGGCCGGTGACTAGCACCAAATGTGTAAATCCCTAAAACTAGGAATGCATTTCATTTATAAAATATAATCACAAACAATAGAGTATAAGTTGGAATAAAAACACTAAGTAAAACACTATAAAAAGGATTGCTGAAAAGTATAGGGGCTGGAAATAGAAACCCAACTATAATGTACAAGTACAGCTGTAAGGAATAAAAATAGTTTAAAGAAGTAAAGAAGCTCCTAGATAGTCTTCCACGGAACCTACCTGAAGGGTAGGTGCAGAAATCCTCCACAATACACCACGTTCGTTCATCTACTCCGTGTACCATCACGCCATGTGGTACACCTCTGGGTAATGTCCAGTCCTACCGACATATCCCCGGTCAGCGCTATCTCTCGTCTGCAATCAAGACAATGAGGTGCAAGCAAAGCTCGTGTAGGGGTGAGTATAACAATACTCAATAAGGACCCCGAGACAACCATGGTCTCTCAAAATCCACCATGGAAAACCATAGAGTATGAAATCAACATATATCAATTACATAGGTATATTACCATACATGTACCAATGTTATCAAGTAATTCATCTCTATCATGAGGTAAACAAAAAATTCACTGACTCATCTCAAATGAAGATTTTCTTCTAGGGGTAGTAACATGTAACACTCCTAGTCCAACTGTAGAAACCTCGGCTGTTGGATTTCCCCTCCTCTATAGAGTACTATGGGCATGCCGCGTCACATAGAGGTGCTTCCCACTATCCTGGACTGCTGAGGTACTTCTCCTTTCTAGTACTATGGGTTTTCTTCATCACACAGAGGCACTCCCCATAGTGGGTCTACTATGTCACACAGAGTCGCTCCCCCTCGTAGCCTGCGGAGGTACTCGTCTTGTCAAGTATCGTGGGTCTGTTTTATCACATAGAGGCACTCCCCACTGTGGGTCTTCCACAACACCAAGGATATCCCCACTTGGCTAGTGGAAACACACAGAGTGGAATTGGTCAGCAGTTCTCAGGTCTCAGCCAGCTATTAGGTCCCCGCACTATACCTACTCGTCTCTGGAAGGATCTGCCCACGAGATACTGGTCGATGCTCCAAATACCAGAAAGTCCCACAAAGATGTATCCCAAGGGTCTGCCATGTCATACAGGTCGCAACGCAACTGATGATACATGGATTGGACGTCCGGTCAATGAGTTATTATCTTTTTAGTCTCGGAGGCCCGGTTGGATTAGTGTACGATCCAACATGACCGTATCCCAATATTACCCCTCTATTATTTTAGTTGTTGGCACGAATTCAAATGGAATATTAATTAATTAGACAGGCTCCACCTAATTAATTGATGAGAGTTTTCACAAATTTAATAAAGTGGAGTTCATGAGGATCCACTATATTAATTGGAGCTTGGGGGTTTCTCCAATTTAATCGGGATTTTAAGGGGGTTTAGAGCCCGGGTGGTCCCCACCACTTTAATCCTTTCATGGGAGGATGAGTTCGGATGGGCCCCACCACCATTACCTATTATGGGAGGTTAATGTGCGGTGGTCCCACCACCAACCTCTATGAGTATGTTTTAACCACCTCACACCAAATGGCATTTCAAATAAAATAATGTGCAGGGATCTTTATTTTTATTTTGTTTAAGAAGACCCAAAAACTAACATCTATCGTCGACTAACTACCATCGAAGTGAACATCCTCTTATGTGAATACTGACGTTGTGAGTTCATTAGATCCCTCAGATTTCACTTTCGAACACCGGTTCAAATGTTATAAAAACTCGCTCCTTCGTTTACGGAATGTACTTGAAAAAAACATAAGAAATTGATTTCGGGCACACTGGGCATCATAATCAAGCGCGGTTAATTTGAGCAGACTTGTAAAATTCCCATTTATTTAAGAAAAAAATATGTCCATTGAAATTTTTGGTCTTTACATTTCTTTACATGGACCATATGACAAATAGTTATATCTATTTTTTAAAAAAATTTAAATTAATTTGGTTTTGAATTTTCTGATTTATATTGAATTTATATTATCTTGAGGATTTTAGAAAAATTATTATATAATTAATTTCTAACGTTGTTTATTCTTTTTGGAACATTTAATTGATTTAGTGAACTTTGTTAAATCAGTTTTTAGAAAACATAATAATTTTAAAAAAATCCATATGATAAATGTTTATGGAGTGCTTGAAATTTAATTTCATTGGATAACTATTACTTAATATGGTATTATGTTCATGGGATAGGGTTCTAAAGAAGTAAAAAATAAATATGGAATTGGATGAAGAGATGACTATTTATGTTATGGGACTATTACCATTATATAAGTTAATAAAATTTCACTATTAATTGTTCAAGGGAATCAAAAAGGGGGTAATGGTGAAATGAGGTAATTTCTGGGTGGCCTAAATGTCATATATAAATTTTGAGACATATTTTAGGAATTGTTTTGTCATTATATCTTAGGAAAATAATTATTACAATTATTAATTCTTCTTAGGGTAAGTAATTATTAAAAAATTGCAATTATAAATAAATTACTAAAAAAATTCACCTCATTAAATAATATGATGCTTAGAATATAAAATTTGGATAAATGTTTATGAAATAAAATTTCTATTATTATAAAAAAGAAATTTTTTAAATAACAAAAGTTAAAAAAGTAATAATTTCCATTAAATAACATATTTTGGATTTTTATTTTATATAGGATATTTTTATCCTCCTTAGTGACATTAGGGACATTAATTTATTTATCATGAGGTAAATTATATTTTTCTAGACTATGTGGAAATCTAAAACTAATATTATTCTATTAAATTATTTATTTATATGAAATGTATTCTGAAAAACAAATTACCTCTCGAAAAGATAGGTTAATCGAGATTTTTAATGATAATTTAAAATTAATTTTTACCAATTTCAAAATGTAAATTAAAAAATATAAATTTAATTTATTAAAATTTATAAAAAAAATATTATCTTAGGGTAAATTTAATGGATTTTTATGACGGTCTCCATTCATTTGATTAATAATCAATAATACTGAATTTTAATTTAAAAAAATTAATTATAATTATTTATAAAGTTAAATTTTATTTTCTATTTTATTAAAATTAAAATTCATAATATTTTATTTGAATTTATCTAATTTAGTATATTTATTAATTTTTAGATTGAATTTTTATATAAAGAACATTTTAATATTTTAAACATTTTCAAATTAGAACCCCACATTCCCAAATCGTCTGTAAGATTATTTTAAAAATAAAATATCCCCCTAATAATAACTGAATTATAAAAATTGTATGCAATATATGTAATTAAAATTATTTATAATTTTCAACAAGATCAGCATAAATTTTAATCAAAATGAATAGTGAAAATAGAATAAATTATTTACTACAGATAAGGTAATAATTGAGGTACCTATGGGTTAATCTAATTTCATAAGGGTCAAAAATTTTCTACCATCTTTTACAATACCCATATTATTGAGAAAAAATCATAATTATGTCATCAATTTTTGAAAATGGACAGTTTTTAAAAGATTTATTCATGATAAAAATTTAGTTATGAATGAATCGTTTTATAAAAGATCAAGTGTGCCACTCACCTCACTTATAAAACTCCATACCCTATGCTATGTACTTTAAACCCTCATAAAACAGTGAATAATCAATGAATTGAAAAAAAAACATAAAAAATCCCTTCGATAATCCTATAAGAATTATTTTTGTCATAAATCTTACCAATAAGGTATTTATTTCAGAAATATAGATGATTACCTAAGAAGAGGTATCGTTCAACAATGAGCAAACATTATTTTATTTCTGTCTCCATCGCCTAAAGTTATAATTAAAACATGAGGATATTATACCCCATGTAAATAAATTATAATTTTATATTTTTATTATATGGTAAATTTCTACAACCATCTCTAATTCCATAAAATGGGACATGAAATCATTGTTCCCATTTATGGTGGATTTCCCCCTCGCAAACCAATGGCATTCATTCTTCCATTACCACCTTCCATGGCTCCGTATGATAACGAATATAAGATATATTTATGATACTTATAACATATATATATCTCTAGAGTCTTTATATCATATATATATAAATACTTTTATAATGTAGGATATATGAATACTTCACTTCTGTTTACGATGAATAACCACCTCAGAATTTAATATGATACCTCTCTCATTAATGCTTCACATGGATGATGATAATGATAATGTTAATTACTATATGGGATATGCATGAAATTATTTAGATACTAATTTCATATTCATCATTATTTATGGATGGTATATCATTATCATCCTTCCCATTTCACTCACTCAATGATGATTACATCATTTTTTTACGTGTGTACTACCGTCTTTATGAAGTGATATGAATCCTTTTACCTCACCACATCGAATGGATGATACATATAAGAATATCATATGGTATATATTATATTATTATTGTTATTTAAGTATAATATATTACTTATATTCTTTATATATTGAAAATTTAAAATTGGAAATTTTACTCATGTGTATGTATATCTTATATCTCTATCATTATAACATACATTATTTTTCAAAACCTTCATTGTTAATTATATTTAAAAGTAAATTGATGTAAAATATTTTAATTATATAATTATTCTTATAATTAATATGATTTAAATATATAATACGTTTATTAAACTAACCATTATTGTCAAAACCTACATAATAAAATAAGTTAATTGACACATGAAACAATGAAAATATTGAATTATTTTTATTGAAATGGTGTTGAGATGTTTTAAATGTATTATTTACGATATTATAAATATTAAAGTTATTTTTTATTTAATTGCTTGTTTAAATGGACAATTCTAGAGGGTATATAATTTTAAATCAATATTAATCATAATTTAAGGTATTTATTTTCTCAATTACATTTCATTATTTAAACATTGAGTTTATTTAATTTTTTTAACACCCCTAGATTTTGTGAAATATTTTTTGATTTAATTTACATTTTTATATTTTGAATTTCACATGACACTATTTAAATATATATATTACATTTAAAATTATCTTTTAATCATTCCATTTCAATAGAACATAAATATGGCATATGTTACACAGAATCATGACTTCGTGTATGTTACAGGAAAAACCGAGTTGGCGCACATTACCCACAACACTGTGGAATATATGAAAAATAATTACATAGTTATAATTATTTTAATGAGATAATTATAACATATCCATTAAACAAGTAGATATGAATACTATTAATTACTTTTCAATTAATTTTTATAATGTCTTTATGGAAATAAAAAATATTGATAATGAAAGATATAATTTTCGATAAAGACTTTATATGTATAGAAATAATGTTTTCTCAAATAAAAAACAATACATGTACTTATATAAAAAATAATGAAATTAATTTTAGGAACATTGAGATATTGAATTGGAACAAATAAATGTCATTCCTGAATTTAAAATTTTTAAATTATTTTAGGGTGATTTTTTTTGTATTTTGTAGAGAAATTTCATTTGAGATGTGAACTGAAAAATACTACTCTTCAGTTATAAAATGACTTTCATTAATATAAATATTAATGACTGTTAATATTTAAAATTTGTTTTAAGGAAAAATTAAATCAATTTGGAAAATAATAATAATTTTTATGTCTTTATAATCAAATGAAAACTGAAAATTTTGAAAAAAACATAATAAACTTTTAAACCTTTTCTACTTTAGAAACCTATAATTTCGTCCTGTCTGTGGGATTAACATTATTCGTAGTTTTGTGGCTACTGAGAATTGAATTTATAAAAATGAAATAAAACCTTATAATTAAGATAGTATTTATATTCTAATAAAATCAATATAGTTTTGACCAAAAATTTATTAAACGAGAATAAAAATAACCACTATGATTAATGGTTAATTAAGCTTAATTAGAGACTAAACATTAATATTAGGTTCCCAAATGACCACTCAGCTTTTACAAAATCAATATTATAGAGATATTTAGACCATATAATCCATTTTCATGACTTTTTACCATTATTGGATCAACATACAGCCTGCCGAGTGTGGGCGGAATACTCACTTCAAATATTTATAAGAGGGCCACTCCTCATTACCAATAAAATCCATTGACTCTCCCTCCCCCAAACACCTCTCAAACCTCATATGGTCGGCCAAGATTTTCCCGATATACTTCCCAAAATACACCCCTTTTTCCATGAATCCTATATTTGGGAAAAAATACTTCCAAGGAATTATTTTCGATTAAACCAAAAGGAGTTACCCGATTAAGAGCAATCAGATTTTCTCAAGCAAAATTATTTTATTTTACATACACACCCCTAAAATATCAGTATTAAATTATTGTATAACAAGACAAAAATCAGAAATGTTCTAGGATTTTTTAATGATCTATTTCCAATATAAAAATACACACACCTCCTACTAATGGATAATTAACATTCTGTTTATGTTTACAGTGAACTACGACCTTACTAAACGATGCTTGTAAAATTTTCAATACCGCCTCTTAAGGGAGAACATATAATGGAAAAATTGTTTATATATTTTGTATGTTATATTTTTTATGTCATTAAATTTTTTATTCATTTTAAAACAAATATATTTTTTAAATTCTATTTTGAGATTAATTGAAAATTTAGTTTGAAGAACTGTGAACTACCACCCCCTTTGAGCGATATGTTCCATTCATATAGTACATTTAATGTATTATGGAATGTTTTAATAAATATATATGATATATATTATTTCATAAAGATAATTTAATAGTGATATATATATATATACATATATGTCTTTTTTTCATTATTTCAATATGACAATAATAATAGAGACATTGGTTATGCGTACGTATGACTTACGGTTTACGTGAATGATATATTTCATATTGTAATTTAATATTCCTTAGTTTATTTTAATAAAAATATACAAGATATAAATTATATTTATATCATTTTTTACATTTTTTAATCCTAATATAAGAATAAGGACCAATTAAATAATAAATTAACACATGCGAAGGCCAAAATAATATTATCTGAACTAAATCCTTATCATAGGATTGATAACAGGAATGTGATACAAGGTTATAAAAAATATATATATGGTATTAGATATATTAATATGGTTCGATAAAATATTTATAGATAATTTATATTAATTATATTTGGGGTCTCAACAAGTACAATGAGAGTCTAGACACAAGGTAATGTGATATTACCTCACTTTTCATTTCCTTGAGATACATGTTATATTCTCCACTATTTCCTTTTTTGTTTGTATATAAATAACATGATGGTATTCTATGTATATTATAATTAAATGTTGGGGTATTCAAAAATCCATTTTATGATCTTTATTTCATGGGGATTATGTTTCCAAAGTTACTAAATTAGGGAATCTATTTTGTCTCAATTCTCCCTATTTGAAATTTATGATTTGCTGTGCAGATAAATTATCATTCACGGATTATTTACATCTAATTTACATAATATCTAAGAAATAATTTGATTAAATATATTTTATGATTCATTTATTTTAATTTTCTTAAATGGAGATTATTATACAATGTTAACATGTTTTAATAGTTTATTGACGCAATCTCATTGCTTTTTGAGATTGTTAATGTTTATGATTAAATTAATGAAATATTATGATCCAACTCTCAATAGAACTAATTACATTACATATCCTCTATTAACTCAATATATATAATGTATTTCTAAAAATTTAACACTCTTTGGGATATAATATAACAATTTATGGAAGATATGATTGTCTCTACGTCCTCTTATAAATCTATTATATTCCAAAACCATGATTTCCAAAACGATTTAATATGAAATTTGAATTCTATTTTAAATTAAAAAGCCTTGTAAAATACATTTTAATGTTTTAAAAGCGTCATTTAAGAGTAAGAAAATATATTTTCATTGTAAAATTCCATTAAAAAGTTTAAAATATGTTTTTATATGTTTTTATGGTAAATGGTCTTCCAAATGTTTTATTTTTTAAATAGCCTTTTTCGAAGAATAAACGTTATCTACCTCATGAAATGTTATTAAAATATACATTGATGTTTTATTCCATCTATTATAAATTTTTTTGTTGTTACCCATTACCATATAAGAAATGATGAAAAGAGTTCAATCATATTCTTTCAAGACTGAGTTTTATTTTCATGGAATGATGATAAAGACAAATTTTAACTTCCATAGGCTTTATTATTTTGAATACCACTTATTTTCCTGGGTTATTACTCCATGAATAGATTATGAAACCTATCTATTTCTATAGTTTATGATGTATTGAAATTTTAATGATACCCATTTCATTTCATGGGTTATGTCATGATGTTTATAAAACTACGCTCTTTTATGGGTCGTTGTACGATTAATGTTTTATTATCTTATGGAACATGTATGAATGATTTTATTATAATATGGGTGGGTCCCATATCTCACCCTAATTCATTGGGAAATGATATGTTGTATATGTTCTCAAATAGTACATGGGTTTTTTCCCAAGCCTAAAAAAAGAAGGTAATTGGTTGCAACCCATGTATAAAAAAAGCGGATATAGAGGTTGTAAGCCCAATCCTGAAAACATGAAGGTACATGGTTTAAATCCAAATCCTAAATGAAAGAGGCTACATGGGTTTTTATTCTATGCTCGATGTAGGTACATGGGTTGTATCCAAGCCCAAAATGTTATAAATGTATTCCTAGTTATCCATAATGTAAAATTTTCTAGTCCTTTGTGTATTCCACAAATCCTATGTATTATTAATTAGTAACGATTTCATGGATCATGATGTTTATTTCAATATGATTCATTTATTATGAACTTCCAAGCCTTACCCCCTAACTTTAATTCATGACCATCGATATGTAGGTTATTATCTCTTAATGTTACGATCACATTCTTGTACCACAATTTTTATATTAATGTCAATATGACACCCTTGTTTACCCCTACTAAGCATCTCTGATCACCCATTTTTTTGTTTCCTTTCCACAGGTTATGAATAATGGTTTTATGCATATGTACTAAAGGTGTAGATCATTATATGAGATATTGAAGATATATCACTGGGATAAAAGATTTTTTTCCATGTTTTCATAGATAGTAAATTATTACAATCATAATACATGAATTCTTATAATGTAATTTTAATGTTGTTGACACATTACTATGATTCCATGATTATATGAACCCATGTTACAAATTTTATAATTCCTTATGTTTCTTTATGAACCAAGCCCCATTATATTAATATTTTATTCCTTCTAATCCATGTTTTAAGAATTATTCTTATGTTTATTCTTTTAATCGGCTTCTATCTCATCCCTTTGTTCATGTTATCCCCATTTTAACCAATACAGATGTATGAGCACAATGGATGTTAGGAGCTCAATTTGGGTATTAAATAAAATTTTCTTTTATGATGTTTAATTATGTACTAAATATTCTACGACACTGGATATTTCAATCCACATCTTGAAATTAGAAGTTTATTTGATACTATAATCATTTAATGATATTAGTAATAGGCTTGGTTCTCTATAGGTAAGTCATTAATGGGGAGACTATACCGTAATTTATTAGACTAAATAAATCAGGGAAATAAATAAACAAACATGTATTCATATGTAACTAAAACAATACTCACTTCACAAGATAAGCAACTAGAAATACAAAACTCAATTAAAGAGAAACAAGTTATGAAAATATATGTTTTAGGTTTATATAATTAAATTGAAAGTAAAGACACTATGACTCCCCAAATGTTTTCCGAACTATATCTGCTCCCATCATCAGTGCTCCATCCCAAAACTACAATCCATCCAAGGGCCTTTACCCTTATCCTATCCTACAACAATATAATATATTCAGGTACCAATATGGTGGCATGAATTAGTTGTGAGTACATATTAGTATGTCAAATCCAAATTTTTACAAATAAATTCCAGTCACACGATAGTGAATGTAGCTCAATAAGAAATAAGTAAAATGAAACAATAACTATTTATTAAATTATCATTTATTATTATCTAAATAAATTTACTCCAATGTTCCCAATGAGACTCGTTCCCCGAATACTTGCTCCATTTAATTATGGAGCCTAAACTCTTCCATATGTAATGTCATAACTTAATACATTATTCTTTCTAGAGCTATATGTATTCACCAGAGTTCAAAATATTATCTTGTGATGACATATCTTGGGGTTCCATTATTTGTATTCATTAATTTCACATTTATAAACCACATTTCAAAATATACAAATATCACAAATGTTAGTAAAATGACCATGTTACCATGCTTAATCCTCAATAGAAAAACCATTTTCCAATTATTTTTCCTCATAAGTATAACTACCATGTTACCATGTATATATATCAATTCAAAATGACCATGTTACCATTCATTCACACATAATTAGTTCAATATTAATTATCCACATAAATTCCACTACGAATTTGATAATTAGTCAGATACAGAAAATCTAGTAGTTAACTCAACAATTGACTGAAAATTTCAATAATCATTCATTAATTCAATCAATTATTTAATCAATGACATAATTCATATACAAATAATTAATTTTTATAAAATTAACTATCCCATTCTAAATCTCAAATCATAATAATTAATCCTACAATTAATTATATAGATCATAATATCAAAACACATAATTAAGTCATAATTATTTCTCTCAAATTAACCGATTCCATATCCCCAAATTAATATATGGATTAGTTAACTACATTACAATTCATAATTCTCATAATCAATTCCCCAGCTTCATTATCTAATTGGGAATCCCATTGGTCTAAATATTAAATACTCAATAATTATTTAATTCAATAATGCTTCATTAAATCAATTTGTCAAAATAATTAATCCAATTTATGAAAATAAGTTGCCAAAAAAAGATGTCAATTCTAAAATTTTTCAAATATGTAACAAATATACAGCTATGGGAATGATATTTTTGATCACCTTCCTGAATTCGTTGATGGATGATCTCTCATCTAAAATTCCTAAAATCAGAACAACACAATAATTTATATCTGAGTTCTATACCTAAATCCAAAAATCTTGATCTACGATATCCATAAATTTTTAATTTAGATCTAGATGTACAATCCTATATCAAGATCTCATAGATTAGGATTAGATCTAATTAAAAATATAATAAACACCTCCAAAAACCATGTATTGAGAGAGGATAGGCTTTTAGATGATATCCACATACCAGGATAATACAGGATCTTCAATTCAGGATTTGAATGTTTAAGAACAAGGTTCATATGATAATAGAATCCCTGCATACAACATATATGTGATTTACAAGGCCGAACATAATGAATCTTATATGGTTCCATTTCTGTATTTCAACGATTAAGTGTATATCTAATTTAATAATGAAGGACAGATGGCCTTGGAACACCTACATCTTGCATAGAGGTGATCTATAAGACTTACCATAATGAAGCTCATATGGTGCCATTTTTATAGTTTCCTAATAACTCTTGTTATAGGAGAGCACTACTAATGACAATTTATTTTCCCATGATTCACTAAAGTCAAGGGGAAATGACCATATCGTATCCTCAAGCAGCTATATAGTATGTCCTGATTAACCAACTATCTATTAGTACAAATCCATACTCAATAATACATGTTTTCCAAGAAATTCCAAAAATCACTTCTAGATGTGTGAAGTAAAACATGAATCCCAATATGAAACTATAGTATGTGGCACTCTATGTAGATAGACTATCAGTTGAATGCATAAATCACCTAACTATTCTAATGTAAATGTTTCTTTTATAGGTAGGATATATGCTAATTTTGTCAGTCGATCCAAAATAACCCAAATGGAATCTTTATTACTAAGTGTCTTCATGAGACCGACCACAGAATCCATGGTAATATCTTCCCAAATCCATTCTAGGATAGACAATGAATTCAGAAAACCTCCAGTTTGTTAATTTCCGGCCTTCACCTACTGATCGATGAAGAATGTTGTCACAAGCCCTACTATTTTATTTTTTATTCCTGGACACCAAATTAATAGTCGTAGGTCCCAGTACATTTTGGTTACACCTCTATTCACATCCTTATTCAAGACACGAAATTATAACCTGAGATCATCTCGTACGCTCGTTGGTACAAAAAATCAACTCTTCGAATATATGATCTCATCCTCATCTATCAACCATTTTGAAGATGTCAACCAAATTTCAATTAATTCCCTCATGGATGGGAACCCTATATCCTCATACTGTCTATCCCTTATCAATCTCAAAATCGTATACTCTACCTGAACTGAATCCATGCTCATTTTCTCCCAACTATTCTGAACCACCAAAATAATTTCATCCAGCAAGGTCATCATCTTCCACAGTACACTTGACTACTGAATCTTGTGAGTAATAGTTTTCATACTCAAGGAATCATTTACATTATTTCCTTCCCCATTTATATATTCCATCTCAGAATAATATTATTTCATATACTAATCCCATCTATGATGTTGATGATTCAAACCACATTGTGAAAATATACACTTTAAGCTCTTGTGATCTGTATAGACCATAAATTTTCTCCTGAAATATATCTCTACAGACACATAAGAGAATAAACCACTACTAACAACTTGAGGTCTTTCATAGGGTAATTAGGTTCATGAGACATCTACATCTGATACCCATATGCCACAACTCAATCCCCCAACATCACAATAGCTACATGTCTGATCCCTGAAGCACCACAATAAACTCTGTACTCCTCACTTAGCATAGGTAAGGTCAAAATTGTTTCCAATGTTAAGTTCTTCCGTGATTCCTAAATAATTTTCTAAAAACCCTCTAACAATTAAAAAATTACTTCCTTTTTGGTAAATCATGAATGATGATATGACTACTGTGAAAATTACTGGATGAATAACATAAAATATCAAGATAATACACGGAAAATTCATATATCAATAAAATTATTCAGAATCTCCCAAGAAACAACATCTAGAACCTTCTTTAGGTCCACTAACACACCTTCCTCTGAGATGATGTTCCCCAAGATGTGTACCTGGTCAATCTAAAACTGACACATAGATACCTTACCATATAAAAGATTCCCTCTAAGCATACCAATTAAGGCATAAAGATGTTGGTCATGAACATCATGATTCTTGGTGTCCCCCATGATATAGTCCACAAAACACCACCCTAAAATGATTCAGATATAGATCAAACATCCATTTCATCAAAACCATAAACACTACGGGTTTATTTTTCAAACCAAATGACATTAACACCAACTCAAAATGCCCATAAATATCTTAGATATCATTCCCCAGTATATTAGTAGTTTTGAATCTAAACTGATGATACAATGATCACAAATAAATCTTTAAGAGAAAACAACCTACCTCAAATTGGTGAAATAAATCCTCGATACATGGAAGAGGATATTTGTTCCCCACAATCATTTTTTAAAAACATGGTAATTGACACAAGAAATTTAATGTCATGTAACCCTTCTTAGTGAAAAAAAACATGTGATCCCCAATACAACGTACATGGATGAATAAATCATGTTCCCTCTAACTCATCCAACTGATTATTATTCTCTTGAAGATATGTTGGTTCCATTTCTTATGCATGAATAAATACTAACATATCCCTCGACATGAGCTCAATAGATGATTCTGCATCACACATAGGTGGTATCCCTGAGAAGTCTTTTTGAAAGACATCCTGAAATAGTTCCACTACTGGTGGAAAGGCATATTTCCTATCATCCCCTTATCCATCAATAAAATAGAAACATGGGATTTGATCTCTCTTAGATTTTGAGTAATTAGCCGGGATCGGCCTGGCTGGATATCCCAATCTCCATGATGAATATAATCTTACCTCTTAAAATACCTAAGGTTCAAACTCCTATTACAAAATTAAATGTATGCTTGATAGGTGACTATTCATTCCAACACTATAATTAGGTTGAATCACATCATATCAAGAACATAGAGTTCCCATTGAAAATGGTATTCCCCAATATGTAGAGAACACCCCTCTCATATATAGATATGTCTAGACCACACTTCAAACAGTGTATCTATGGTCATTACCATGTTTACAAACTCTAGTTTTAGGATCAAACCATTAACGGATTTTGTATATATGAATGAATGATAGGCACCAAAATCAAACAAGGCACTAGATAATGTATAAGAAACAAGAATAATACCTCTCTCATTGAATGGTCTATCCTTGATATCCACAAGTGTCGGTGGTACATCATATAACTATTCTTCCCCTCTTCTTTGTGATAATATATGACTCCCTTGAGTAGCACCATTCTACTGACTTGGGTGCTCCAAGCTAGAACCACCACATCCACTACCTCAACTGCCTTAGCTAGTAGAACTCCAACAGACTGCCAGAAAATGTTAGAATATCCCCTTCCCTTAATCTAACTCTACCCTGCTTCTCCACCAGTAACATTATGTGTCTTTGATCAGATGAATTTCTGTAGTTGTCCCATCTTACAACAAGATTGACACTCTACTGGTGGTTAGGAAAATTGCCTTGAATAGTGTCTCAACCTACCACACAAATGATATATCACCATAATAATGTCTTGCCCAACTGACCCTTTGGTCTGCATGCTCTGCTTCCCACATATAGGGATAAAGTGGTGATAACTATGAATCCAACCATAAAAAGTTGAATCTCTTGATTTTCATTTAACAACTACATATCCATCACTGCAATCTTTATTTAGGTTCCTTTAAACTATGAGAGTCTAATCCACCGCCTTCTCAATCTTCTTCAACATGAATATATTCACCTAGGACATAATGTCACACATAATTCCATCTATAGAAAAAGTTTCTTCCAAGATTTCTCATCTCCTTATAATGTTGGATCAGATCATAGAAAATCTATATAGCATCTAGCATATTCCATCAATGAATTTTTCCCCTATGTTGGATGCCTGAACTCGATAGCTTTATCTTGTCTCAACATATCTGGATAAAAATGTTCCACAATCCTTTCCATGAAGTCCTTCAATAAACTAAAATCATTCTATATAGTTTGTTCTTGAATGTACCACTAGTTCATTGAGAATATACTTTTCATATATGTATCCAACATGACCATCCTCTCAATTAGATTCTTCAAATAGTCTCGTATTGTCGAAATGGATTCCACCCAAAACTCTGCTGAATCAAGTCCACCCTCTCGAGTAAATTTTATTTGGGGCATCAATTGAAACACCCATGCCAACTCATACATAATTTTCACAGGTCACCCTCAGTATCTTTCTTGGAATTTATTTAAGTGAGAAAATTTCTCTCGAAACTGCTCCCATTCAACTTCATCTACAACGACCAGTGACTCAGGTTTCTTAACTATAAAATCATTACTAGGCTTGTCCCTCATATCTGCCATCAATTAGTGTCATGGAGGTGTAATATATATATTTCCAACACACGTCTAAGGTCTCATAACACAACGTTATTATTTTTACAAAAGATTAATAATTAGAACAATTTCCCCCCACCTCACCACATGGTCAAATTTTAGGTTATATAACAATACATAACATTCATAGACCTAGTATTGGTCTAACAAGACTAAACACACCATAATAATTATTTTTCTATTTTAGAAACCCAATTAATATAATGTTATATAATTTTTAAAAGACTTCAGAAATCATTTTATTCAATATTTTTCATTGTAATCAAAAAAATGTGGAAAACAATTAAATTTTAACATCATACCCACAACCTGTTTTCCCATGCTTCTCTCAAAAGATGCATGTCACGATAGCCCTGAGTGACTATAGTGATGTATACATACATAACTATCATGTGATTATGGCCGAAATAAATACTAAAAAATTATTAGAAACAAATATCACATCACACCACTTGTGTGTCACCCAAACTGAAGTAATATTCATCTATAAAATCAAATATCAAAAATAAAATTCCCACCCTAAATACAAGGGTACTACCCCATGGATGGGTTTGAAAATCTCATACACGATCTCATTACAAAGCCCTAAAACATGCAGGTTTCATTTCTACCTTTCCCAACATTTAAGACAATGAAATATGAGAGAAAACCATTCCTCGGATACCACTTTGTAACATCCCGACTCAGGTAACATGTGCTGGTTCCCTAAGACAGTTCACCACATAACATCATGAAAGCATCCTCGTATGCTAGAGGATTACAAATAATAGTGAGGGTCTAGTAATTAATTCATGCGGTGTATATATCCCCATTTAATATTATAAAGAAACATTGGAAATAAATAAATTATCACAGAAGAATATATAACCACAATAATACCCATGTCACAAGATAACAGAACAAGAAATAAAATACTCAACTGAAAGCGATAACCTGTTATGCATTTACATGTTTCATGTTTCTATAACGCACCCGAAATTAAAGACACTATGAATCCAAAAGAAGGTTCTAAACCATGTTCGGTCTCCTCATACAAGATCTTTACAATAATAGAAATCCATCCCATGGAATTTTATCTTTACCTATCCTGTAACACTATATTCTATTTGGGTACCGATCATGTATCCTTAATATGGTGTTAGAACAACTGATTACGCTACCACCAATGGTGTCTAAACCTATTCCAGTCAAAAGATTGTGTATGAAGTTCTATAAGAAATTTTTACAATGCACAAATAACTAGTTATTACATTTTCATTTATTTTTTTTAGAAAATAATATATTTAGGTTTCTGAAGGAGTCTATACCCCTAAAAACTTTCTTTATGTAATGTCGATGACCGAAGACTTACCTAGGTAATATCATATCATAATACCAATTTTTTTGGATATTGATGTATTAAAAAGAATATGATATCCTAGTACCTAATTTGACTCATTCAGGAGTTCGAAATATTCTCATGTGAGGCTATAACTTATAGTACCTTTATTTCTATTCGTTAATTTCACATTTATAAGACACATTACCAACTGTTACAAATATAAAAACAGATGTAAGATAAACATGATAATATTCTTTCTCCTCAACTGAATGACCCTGTTCCTATTCTATTTACTCAGAAATAATATTACCATGTTACCATGCTTACTCCTTAATTAATTATTGCATTCCAATTCTCTTTACTCATAAATATAATGACCATATAACATTGTATACCTATCAATTTAGAGTCACCATTTAGAGTGACCATGATCTATTTCATTCAAACATAACTACTTCACAATTAATTAACCACATAAAATACCCAACTAATTTAACAATTAGTTAGGAAAAGAATCCATTTGTTAGATAAAAAATCAACTAAAAAAATTCCATCATCAATATCAATACAATTAATTATTTTTTAAATTCCACAATTTATATCCCAATAATTTAAATTTCCAGAATAAATTATCAAATTATAAATCTCAACTCCTCATAATTAGTCTTGTAACTAATTATCCAGAACACAATATCAATTTACCAAATAAATTTAAAATTAATTATCTTAATGTATCCAATTAGATAACTCATAATTTATTTTTTGATTAATTATCTAGATATCTTGTAATAAATTTCAAATATTAATTATCTAATAGGGAATCCCCTATGTTAAATGATTAATTATGCCACTAATCATTTAATTTAACAATGATTTTTAAATCAATTGGTCAAACTAATTAACACAATTTAAAAAATCAATTTTTATATTAAACAAGAAATTCTATATGTTTTCATATACATATCAAATCTATGACTATGGGAATTATTTTCTAGACAAGCTGCCTCAATTTGTTGATAATGGTTTGTTCAATGATGATCCCAAAAATTTGAGTACCACAAAAACAAAGATATGAGATTGAGATCTAAATACCTTATTCTAGATCAATGACATCATGAACATTTCAATCTAGATCTAGATTTACAATAATATAACAATATCTCACTGATTAGGTTTTGATTTAAAAAATTAGAGAACAATCTCCTCCAATAGATTAGGGAAATTGAGAGGATATGCATCAGAATGAGACCCACTTACTAGGAGAAGAGAAGATCATTCATTCTGGATTTGAATATTGATGAATAATGGTTGGATGGAATTATAATCCATCAGGAAGGCTCTAGGATCACCCAAAATTGTCATGTATAGATCCAAGGTCAAATAGAATGTGTTTCTGGGGATCATAGAATTTAAAATAAAATTTTCGGTAATTAAAAACCACACGCACGCTTTTTCTGGGAATGGTGCATGCATGGTTAAGAAAAAATTGACTTCCAACAGTATTGACATCACTGTTTCGGGGCTGAACACATTCCTGGATTTTGGTTTATGGTTGGTTAAAGGTTTCACCAACCATGTGAAACTCTCTACCTAGGATCCCATGGTTAGGTGGGTTGGGTGAACAGTTTACCTAACCATGTTCCAACCATGCACATACCAATTTCCTCAAATTCATAAAAACGCAACCCAAACATACCCTATGTCATAAATCATCACAAAGGTACGTAAAAAATTATGAAAAGTTCACAAATTAAATTTCTATATAACATTAGAACATTTTAGGATCTTACAAATCTACAAGTCTCATAAGGAAAACAAATTCCCAGCAATATTGTTTTTAATAATGTAGTTTTTAAATATATTTATAATTGTATTGAAATTAGTTTTCCTATTATATTCCTTCATAAAAATGGGTTTCCAAATCTGATGGGTTTTAAAATATTAGTTTTAAATTAACATATAAAAGAGATTAACATTAAAACACTTGTGAATGGCCTAGATAGTATAATTATGTTGTTTGAAGTTATGAATTCCATAATTATGAATTCAATAATTGATATTACATGGGATTAATCTAATATTTTTAATATACATGGTTATGTTTCAATGTAATGTGATTATTTATGTGGAATTATTGTATTATTGTCTACTAATTTCATTTTGTTTTCTAATTTTTTGATTAAATTTAAATTTTTTAGTTATTTACCTTTCCATATTGATTATTTACTATTTATTCATGGATTCTTCTTTATGAATTTTCATACAATGATATAAAAGTCACCCATTTATTATGATTTAATTTTCCCAAGGTAGAAGGAATTATTTTATGATTGATATTTGGCGATCTTCATTTGGTAATAATTTAATTCTACATAAAATTATCTGTTGAATTTTGTATATTCCAATATAAAAATAATTCATTTTTCTATCTAGTTTAAAAATAATAATAAACTATTTGTCCCATCATAATTCAATCATGGTAACATATTCCAATGTAATAAATTTGATATTTCCTTTGGGAGAGTGGGTTTGGGGGTATTATAGATTGTATCTGATGTAGTTCAGTAGAATCCTTGGGAAATATTTTTAGGAATGCATAGATTAGAAATAATTATTCTATGGTATAATAATATGATATATATATTATAAGAACCTAATGTTTTGTTAAATAAGATATTAGGTGATTTTTACTCGTAATTCAACTCTGAATTGATACTACAAGTTGATATGTTCTTAAGATAAATATACCTCCATGAATTGTGATTTGGGGTTTACCAGATTTTAACTATGTTCATGAAAATGGGAATTACAGTTCACATGGATGGACACTCATAGTTGATATTCTTAGGATAGTTTTTATTTTCTATACAAACCCTTGTTTAGGATTTGGAAATAAAAACATCTCAAAAGAAACAATGTTTAAGATTATTATACTATCAATGCATATGTATTTCAATTCATGTTTCACTAATTTTTGGATTATATATTGTTTTTCAAAATTATAATATATAATTAAATTTATTACATCATTTAGAGAAAATTCAACGTAAATTAATCGGAATTGATTCAATGCATTTAATCAAAATAATAAAAATATTTATTTAATAGATGGTTTGAAACCAATATTTTGAAGTAATCAAGTCTTTTAAACATTATAATAATATAAGGATATAACCTAATGTTATAAAAAAATATAAATAATTACCTAATAATTATGGATTTAAAGGGAATCACAAGAATGCGGGGAATAACAAAAGGTGTAAACTAACGAATGGGAACACACACCCGTCCGACATAATTTAACCAGTTTGTAGACTCATGAGATGACACTAAATGAATAAAACTATTTAAATATGATGGAGTACCATGAGAAAGCACATACACATTCTTATAAACAATCATCTAGTTAGTATACTCGTCTGGAAGTTCCCAACCAATATAGTGATTTAAATATAGTGGAGTACACTGAGTAAGCACATACACCTACTTACATACTATCATCCAGTCATCAGAATCAATTGGAGGCTCCCAATAAATACCGCCATTTATATCCAGTTGAGTATCGTGAGTAGGAACATACACCTAGTTACAAAATACCAGACAAGAGGCTGATCTCGCTAAATTCAATGTATCCCATGAATCAAATATGGTGTCAACTTGTATGCAGAAATGTACACAGGCATGTACTCAAAAATCCAGTCAGGAGTCTCTTCAGTTAGCATTGAAAAAAATTTATCGACCATGCTTAGCGGAAAACATCCAGTGGGAGTATAAAATTTCTAATATCCATCAATCCTAAAAACTTTCTCATTTTTCATCACCTATAGAAGTCAGTAGTAATGTTCTGATGAAAAACCAAGGCTAGACTCAACTCTCTACACCCACACATGTGTAATGTCAGTGTCTATTGATGGTAATGGGTAGACAGGAGGAGGGACATAAACCTACTATAGATACAGAATTGATTTATATTCCTATTTAATCCACTGATGTAGCCAAATAAATATTAACAATAGTGAAAGCGAAGACATAAATTCAGGATTATATTCTGGAAGCCTGTGAGAATATCATAAAAGAATCCTCAGTAATAACATGTGGATAGATACATTTTTCTACCAACACTGTAACAACCTGAGATTTTATGAAAAAATATCCCTTTTAATTTTATTGATGTCTTGTTCTTTACGTTACAATAAAGGAGTCTTTCACAGCACGCAACCCTAACTTGGCTGTATTACACGCAATCACGACCATCCTCAATAGCATGTATTGTACTCAATACCGAGTTTCACTAAACAACGATATCCTATTAAAATATTATTAAAACTAGCCGTTATGAATAGTAATAACCACTTTTTGAAATTTTGTAAATTTTATCCTTCAAAATGGACTTCATTTTTGGATTCGGAATATCGAAATTAGCCTAGGATGAAATTTGGGTATTTTTCTGAAAACATTCAATTTTTGATGAATAGTGAAAACACTTGGTTACTATTTAAAAACTGGCTTTTTATTTAAACAATTATTTATTCTATTTAAATTTATTTGAGGTCAAAATTGACACATAATACATATATAAGTTCAATGTAATTAATTATAGTCATTATATAATTTTTTTAGATATATAAAAATTTTATGGACCTTTTGACCGTCTTTTACCCACCTCATAGGAGAATTTACAAATTCACATAAAACATAATTTTTCCGCTTTTGTAAGTGGAATTTCAAAAATATGAGTGACAATGTTGATGTCATTAAGTAAAATTTGGTTCAATGAGATGAAAATAATTTTTTATGAATAGTAAATTTTTATTTCTTTACCATAGTTAAAAGTAAATAAGGTAATTAATGGTAAAAATGATATTATCATTAACATAAAACATGTCCTAATTCTATTGGATAAGTGTAATTCGACCAAAAAGAACCTTAGGAATAAAATATGACCATTTAGGCCCACTTTTATTAGATTATGACATTTATTATTAATTTATTTAAAGAAGGGTTAAAATAGTTAAAATCAAAGTTTAATAAGTAAATAATTTTTCTATAGGGATATAAAAAAGATAAATTCGACTATAAATATTCATTAGAAATATAAAGATATTTCCTACATAATTGTATTTTATTTGTAATTTTTATACTTTAAATAATTTAATTTATTTATGACACAATGATGTTGCAGTAATTATATTATTAATGAAATATTGACATAATTGATGTTATAAATACCCAAATAAATGTAATATGAGACTTTTGATGAATTAAAATAATTTTTTATGTTAATATGACATGTTATTATTTCTTTAATTAACGTTTTTAGAACTAATCATTCTGTTATGATTTTCACAAAAATCAATTACCTAATATTGTCAAAATTGACATAAAATAGTTTTTAAAACAAATATTATATTATTAATTGTTATTTTATTCTTAAAAAACACTATGGTTCTGAAAAATGACTAGGTAAGGTTATATATATTAATAATAAACAACATGGGGTTCGTTTGGCTTTTTATAGTACGTTTATTGACCTTATAGTGTAAAAAATAAAGAAGACACCGTAAAAGAAAATTTATTTAACTTAAAGTTAAATCTAAATGATAAGGTTAAAATAGAAACCAAAACTGGTCTAAATTCAATTGGATGAGAGTATTTCGACCCATCCCCACCATAGCTTCGAAATAAATCAATTTCTAGCTATTAAAAATAGAATATGACTTTATAATAAAATAATACTTTTTGTTATTCCAAAGGTGCCCCTCTCCTCCCTTATAAAAGGGAACCTCCTCCCTCTCTTCCTAAAACCACATTGAGCCTTCAGGGTCAGCCAAACCCTTCATAATTCTCTTCTAAACTTCCCTATAAACATCTTAGTGGTCCTGGACTTCTTAAAAGACCAATTTTGGTGCCCTAAGAGGAGGTCTCAAAGAGGCGCTTCAAAGAAGAGGTAATGTTCGTTACCGATTCTTTCAACATTATTTCTTCTTCTACTTCTTCTTCTTTAGTTTTTTCATTATGAAGTAATAACATCAGTATTACTCAGAAATGGATATGTTATTATAAGTATGAAACATCTCTATTTCACCATCTATCCATCCTACGGAAAACGAAATCACCGCGCGTGCGTACGTACAGAATACCGTCTCCATGCCATGGTGTAATCTATTATCCACCACCACCTTACATGGATGGGTATAATGGTGTAAATAATAACTATATATGATTATTGTAAATTGATATTGATTCTGAAATATTATACATACACTCCAATATAATTCCACGATCATGGGAATGATATCATCGCTCGTGCGTACGTACAGACTACCGTCTCCACAACGCGATGAGATTCATCCTCCGTGTTATCCATTCATGAATGATTATAAACTATATATATTATGTAATCATGAAATATATGACCTAATAATGATACTGGATTTATGGTTATATATATGTTTGTCATCTACTTAATTTCATTCAATTCAATAAGGAAACAAAAATTGCGTTCATGCGTACGTACGACCTACCATCTCCATGAACAGTGTATTTCATTTCATTTAATCGATCTATCATATATATGTATATAATGAAATATATATTATATGTAGATCATGTTTTACATTCTGGAATTATGTAAATGAGGATATAAGTAATAATATCAAGAACAACAAGTCCAAACACTTACGATAAATAAAACGATTTAACCCAAAACGCTGCTTTAACATGGAACTTACAAAAGAATGAGTAATATAAAGTCATAAGTGAACCACATATGATATCATAACAAAGAATATGATTCTATAATAATTCAATGACATTATTTAAATCATTATACAAGAGGTTCGGAAACGTACGAAGCATATCGGACCTAAGTTAAGGGATAATTTTTCAAATCTAATTTTTATCCGAGATTGTTTATTCGTAAGTATTTTCTGGGGTTATTTCTATCTATCATGTCCATGTTTTATAAAAGTGTTTTCATTTATGTTTAATGTCCTTTTTACCCATTTCTGAATTTTACTACATGGTAGGTATGGAATCTTTCTTTTACGAGGTACTTTTTGACTTTTCCGACAAAAGTATGAGGAGAATGTTTTTTTAACTTATACGACACGAAAGGATTTTTACAGTTTTACAAAGATGTATTTTCAATAATCTTCTTCCAAATGATTTCATGACTATTTTCAACAAAATCTCTTTCATTTAAATTGCATGACATTTTGTTAAATGAAATTGATTTTGAAGAAGAAAGGATATTTTCTTCAGTAATCCATTTCAAGTGTTTTATCAAAACCATTTTTTTTTCTAAGATAACATTATTTCATATGTGTATGTTTCACGTATAATGTGTCTATGATTTACATGATTTCACATTTCTTATGATGAAATGATATCAATTTCTTTTATATGGATTATGTGATGATGGGATGATGTTTATGAAACCAATTTTATTTATTAGGTTATGATGAATGTTGTATGTCTATTTTGTGGCATAAGTAAGAATGATTTCACTATGAGATGGGTGGGACCTATATATCCCTCCAATGCATTGGGTAAAGATTTATATCTCATGATATAGACATGGCTGGAATGGTAAGTTAATCTGGTTCAGTGTTACAGGACTGAAACGAGGAGTGAACTCAATTCAGAAAGGGACTTTTTCCACTAAAATGGTCTTGGCAGCGATGCCTTGGCTACTATGGAAATCATAACACTTGCTGAATGGTTTCCACAATTACATGTTTTATTCCCATTATATTTTATCGTGGTTGATGTTCTATTATGATATATGCCTTAAGTACTTCCACGATTTATGTCTTTGCTCAAAATTTTGATGTTTAAATTTCATGTTCATGTTTTTGCTTCCAAATGTTTATGGATTGTTTTATGTCATCTATGTTTTCCTTTACTGAGCATTGGAGCTCACACTTTTTATGTTTTATTTTCCCCAGGAAATAAAGAAATGTTTTAGGTATGGAAAAAAAGGGGGAAGATCGTTATGGGAGTTGTTGAAGATATTTCAACAAGATTAGAAGTTTATATTCAAAGTTTCCAAATACACTAAACTATTACGGTCCTTGTGTGTCTTTTTTTTTTGTTATGTATTAAGTATTCAGAAAAAGTAATGTAATGTCCTTGTACGTCAAGGTTCAGGTCTCTACCATTGGTATTAGTGGAAAGGTTTAGTCAACCTTTGGAAACTAGGATGTGAAAACGTTAGTCAGATCCCTATAGATATTTCTAAGTTATGTCTAGGGATGTCCCTAAGGATAAGTATACATATAGGATATAGTACTATAACTACGGTAAAAATCATTGAATATAACCAAAGATGTTAGATATTGATGGTACTCCCCCTTTATTATGTTGTTTTCCCTAGCATGATTTTTTCCTCTCACACTATTCTTTTTGGGTTTTAGACGATGGCTAGAACCCAAAGGAACCGTGTTGATCAATGTAATGGACAATTCAATGATTTTCCTCCTGAACAAACCCATGTTATGGGAGATGGAGTGCAAAATATTATTTCTATAATTACACAAGCTATGAATCATTCTAGACTTACAAATGAGAAGAGAAGGGAACAATATTCTTTTGAGTCCTTTATGAGGCAACGTCCACCTTATTTCAGTGGGTCTTCTGATCCACTTGTTTCTGAAAAATGGATCAGTACCACTGAAAAGATATTTTCAGTTATTAAATGTTCTGAACATGATAAAGTAATTTTAGCAGTATTTCGTTTGGAAGGTGAAGCTCACCAATGGTGGAATCTTATCAAGAATACGAGGCCAAGAGATGAAATTGAGTCCATGGAATGGGACGAGTTCAAGAAATTATATTTCAATAATTACTTCCCTCCTATTCTTCGAACAAGGATGGAGAAGGAGTTTCTTGAACTAAAGAAAAAGGATGATGAATCGTTTGGTATATACGAAGTGAATTTTACAAGGAATTCATGGTATGCATATGGATTTATCATCCAACCTGAAAGTACAGTTGATCGATTCTTTAGTGGCTTAAAACCAAATCTTCGAAGGGCATTAGCTATAAGAGACATTAGTAGCTATGAAGAAATTTTGTGTTGTGCTATCAAGCTAGAACTGGAAGATGGTGTAACATATCAATCTCATGGTTTTGACAAGAAATTAAAGATGGAGTTCAAGGAGAAATATCAGAACAATGGAGAAAAGAATATGAATGATTCGTTATGCTCGATGTGTGGAAAGAAGCATGGTGGAGATTTCCTAAAAGGTACTAGAAAATGTTTTATGTGTGGAAAAGAAGGTCATAGAGCAGTTGATTGCCAAAGTAATGGTAAAAGGGTTGGTAATGATATGAATATATAAAAGACTACAGAGAACACTTCGCCAAAAATTCAATGCTTCAAGTGCAAGGAAATGGGGCATTACGCTAATAAATGCCCTAATCCAAGGGTTAGTGATGGTCGACATGAGCAACCGCTTAAGGAAATGGAAAAAGGGATGACACCTCTGATCACTATTGGCAATGTTGAATATGACAATGATGTGGTGGAATGATTAAGTGCTTATGTAAAGGGATTCCAAAATAATGTTGTATATTGTATCGTGGAATATTGGAATATTTATGTATTGGTCTATTGTGGTTTTCAATAATTTAATGGTACCGGTAACCATGGAAAGTGATTGAGATATTTTTAGAAATAATATGATATGTGCATAATGAAGGGATATGGAGAAATTGAAATGTTTGATAGCACTCTTGATCTCATGACTGATATAAGGAAATAGTTATATCATGGTTTGAGTAGGGAGAATTTTGGGGTTTTGGTATGTGGAAAGAGTTAACGTTTGACAATACTCTTGTTTTCACTACGGTTCAATGGGTATTCATTATTCAAGAGAATAAATGATTACGGTATTCACATGTTTGTAATTTGAACAACAAGAAATATCTTATTATATATGGGGGATAAATTATGGCATTCACGAGATTGTTATGTGACATTTCAAGTAATAATGTGCTTGGACTGAAGTGTTTTATATCAGAACCATTTTTGATAATATTGATGGGATGTTATTGTAATGTAGTTTTCGAAAAAAGGACAACCTGCAGGACGGACGACAACACATTACGTCGGACTAGGCTGTGGGAATCAAACCCACAACTGAAGTGAGACAGGCCTTTATTTCCTACCACTGTCCCTCACGAAGACACTTGTTAGTAGAAACTAGTTTTATTTTATTATGTGGTATGATATATGAAGTATAAGTTCATTTTTGGAATTGTATATGATTAACCTCACCATAGATGGACTTATGTATATTTGATAACTTTTTCCAACGTTTTGTTTGAAACTGATGGAATGACCCATCATTCTATCACATGACTTGTTAACACTTAACGAATAATAAGTTCAACTTCTTTTCTTTAAGTAATGAAGTGGAAATTGTTCAAAGCACGAACAACAGTGCGATTGTACCAAAATCAAGCAAGTATTTCTTCTAATTCAAAATTTTCTTCTTTAGGGAAATGATATTGACAACCAAAAATGTTGTCCTAGTTCCCTTATATCCAATGAACCAGATGGTACCTTAGATCATCACAAATATATGACTTTGTGATTGTTGGCTTTTTCATAGCCATGTTCTCTACCACTCTCCATCAGAACATTATGGTTAGGTTTCTCTTCCATATCCATATTTTCACCTATGTTCTCCTATGTGGAAACCTTGTGATTAGTTAATTTCGGTAACCGATATGATTCATACTATAGTTTTTAAATATTGGTTTTGGTATTCCTTTTTACGATGTGGGTTTCTATTAAAAAAACTTTCAATTAGTAAACCATTTGTAACCCTAACGAATTTTGAGGGAAAAATTCATTTTAAGGGGGGTAGAATGTAACATCCGAAGATTTTATGAAATACATTCTTTTTAATTTTATTGATGTCTTGTGTTGTACGCTAAAACAAAGGAGTCTTTCACAACACAAATCCTAACGTGGCTGCAATACATGCAATCGCGACCTTCCTCGATATCGTGTGTTGTTCGCAATACTGAGTTTCACTAAACAATGATATGCTATTAAAATATTATTAAAACTAGCCTTTATGAATAGTAATAACAACTTTTTGAAAATTTGTAAATTTTATCATTCAAAATGGACTTCATTTTTGGATTCGGAATATCGAAATTATCCTAGGGTGAAATTATGGTATTTTTCTGAAAATATTCAATTTTTGATGAATAGTGAAAACATTGGGTTACTATTTAAAAACTGACTTTTTATTTATATAATTTTTTATTCTATTTAAATTTATTTTAGGTCAAACTTGACACATAATACCTATTTTTGTTCAATGTAATTCATTATAGTCATTTTATAAAAATTTTAGAAATATAAAAATTTTATTGAACTTTTGACCGTCTTTTACCCACCTCCTAGGAGAATTTCCAAATTCACATAAAATATAATTTTACCGCTTCTGTGACTGGAATTTCAAAATTTCGAGAGAGGCGGTTGATGTCAGTAAGTAAAATTTGGTTCAATGAGATGAAAATAATGTTTGGTGAATAGTAACTTTTTACTTTTTTTTACCACGGTTAAAAGTAGATAAGGTAATTAAGGGTAAAAATGATATTATTATTACCATAAAACATGTCCTATTTCTATTTTATAAGTTTAATTCGACCAAATACAACCATAGGAATTAAATATGACCATTAGGCCCACTTGTATTAGATTAGGACATTTATTATTAATTTATTTAAAGAAGGGATAAAATAGTTAAAATCAATGTTTAATAAGTAAATCATTTTTAATATAGGGTTATACAAAATATAAATTCGACTATAAAAATTAACTATAAATCTAAAACTATTTCCTACATAATGGTAATTTATTTTTAATTTTTAGACTTTAAATAATGTAATTTATTTATGACACAATGATGATGCTGTAATTATATTATTAATGAAATATTGACATAATTGATGTTATAAATACAAAAATAAATGTAATTTGAGACATTTTATTAATTAAAATAATTTTATATTCTCATATGACATGTTATTATTGATTAAATTAACCTTTTTCGAACTAATATTTCTGTTATGATTTTCAAAAAAATAAATTACCAAATAGTGTCAAAATTGGCATAAAATTGTTTTTAAAACGAATATTATATTATTAATTTTTATTTTATTCATAAAAATTTAATGTTCGGCCAAATGAATTCTATAAGGTTATATATATCAATAATAAACATCTTGGGGTTCTTTTGGGTTGTTATAGTAAGTTTATTAACCTTATAGTGTATGAAAATAAGAAGACAAGGTAAAAGAAAAATTATTTAACTTAATGATAAATCTAAATGATTAGGTTAAAATAGAAACCTAAACTTGTCTAAATTATAATGGATGAGAGGATTGCGACCCATCCCCACCTTATCTTTTAAATAACTCAATTTGGATCTATTGAAAACCGAATATGACTTTATAATAAAATAATATTTTTTGTTATTCCAAAGGTGCCCCTCTCCTCCCTTATAAAAGGGCACCTCCTCCTTCTCTTCCTCACACCAATTTGAGCATTCAAGCTCCACCAAACCCTAGAAAATTATCTTGTCCACTTCCCTAGATACATCCTAGAGGTCCTGGTCTTCTTTAAATACCAATTTTGGTTCCCTAAGGGAAGGTCTTGAAGAGGCGCTTCATAGAAGAGGTAATGTCCGTTATTGATTCTTTCAACGTTATTTCTTCTTCTACTTCTTCATCTTTAGTGTATTCATTATGAAGTAATAACATAAGTATCACACATATAATGATACATTATTATAAATATGAAACAACCCTATTTAACCATGTATACATCCTATGGAAAAGGAAATCACCGCATATGCGTACGTACGGAATACCGTCTCCATGCCGTGGTGTAATCTATTTTCCACCACCACCTTACTTGGATGGGTATAATGGTGTAAATAATAACCATATATGATTATTGTAATTTGATATTTATTCTGAAATAGTATACATACACTCCAATACAATTCCACGATCATGGGAATGATATCATCGCTCGTGCGTACGTACGGACTACCTTCTCCACGACACGATGACATTCATTCTCCAGGTTAACCATTCATGAATGATTAAAAAATATATATAATAAGTAATCATGAAATATAAGACATAATAATGATAGTGGATTTATTTGGGTATATATGTATGTCATCTACTTAATTTCATTCAATTCAATAAGGAAACAAAAACGGCATTCATGCGTACGTACGACCTACCATCTCTATGAACGATGTATTTCATTTCATTTAATTGATCAATAATATATATATGTATATACTGAAATATATATTATATGTAAATCATGTTCTACATTGTGGAAAAAAGTAAATCCGGATGTAAGTAATAATATCAAGAACAACAAGTCCAAACACTTAAGATAAATAAAACGATTTAACCCAAAACGCTGCTTTAACATTGAACTTACAAAAGAACGACTAATATAAAGTTTTTAGTGAACCATATATGATATCATAAAAATGAATATTATTTTTTAATATGTCAATTAAATTATTTAAATCATTATATATGTGGTTTGGAAACGTACGAAGCATATCGGACCTAAGGTAAGGGATAATTTTGAAAATCTCCATTTTATCCGAGATTGCTTATTCGTAAGTATTTACTGGGGATATTTCTATCATCCATGTCCATGTTTTATAAAAGTGTTTTCATGTTTTTCTAAAGACCTTTTTACCCATTTTTGTCTTTTACTACATGGTATGTAGGGAATGTATCTTTTACGAGGTACTTTTTGACTTTTCCGACAAAAGTACGAGGATAATGTTTTTTCAACTTATAGGGCATGAAAGGATTTTTACGGTTTTATAAAGACGAATTTTCATGAAGCTTCTTCCAAAATATCTCATAACTATTTTCAACAGAATCTCTTTCTTTTAAATTTCATGAAGTTTTTTAAAAAGAAATTGATTTTGAAGAAGAAATGATATTTTCCTCCAGAATTCATTTCAAGTGTTTTATCAAAACCATTTTTTCATCTAAGATGAAATTATTTCATGAGTATGTTTCAAGTATAATGACTCTATGATTTACATGTTTTCAATATTTTTATGATGAAATTATATCCATTTATTTTATATGGATTATGTGATGATGGGATGATGTTTATGAAACCCATTTTATTTATTGGGTTATTATGAATCATGTATGTTTATTTTGTGGCACAAGTAAGAATGATTTCACTATTAGATGGGTGGGACCTATATCTCCCTCCAATTAATTGGGTAATGATTTATATCTCATGAGATAGACATGGCTTGAATGATAAGTTAATCTGGTTCAGTGTTACAGGACTGAAACGAGGAGTGAACTCGATTCAGAAAGGGACATTGTCCACTAAGATGGTCTTGGCTGTAATTCCTTTACTACTATTGAAATCATAACATGTGCTGAGTCGTTTCCACAATTACATGTTTTATTCCCATTATATTTTATCACGGTTGATGTTCTGTTATCATATATGCCTTACGTACTTCCACGATTTATGTCTTTGCTCAAAATTTTGATGTTTAAATTTCTTGTTCATGTTTTTGCTTCCAAATGTTTATGGATTGTTTTATGTTATCTATGTTTGACCTTACTAAGAATTAGAGCTCAACCTTTTTTTGTTTTATTTTCCCCAGGAAATAATGAAAGGTTTTAGGTAAGGAAGAAAAAAGGGGAAGATCGTTATGGGAGTTGTTGAAGATATTTCAACATGATTAGATGTTTATATTCTAAGTTTCCAAAGACACTAAACTATTACAGTCCTTGTGTGTCTTTTTTTTGTTAGGTATTAAGTATTCCACAAAAGTAATGTAATTTCCATGTACGTCAATCTTCGGGTCCCTACAAACACACCTATGATGACTCATCATCATAGCATCCAAGAGTATATACACTACTCCATTCATATCCTGGAGGGTTAGAGGGCATACATCCCCATATCATATGGACAACTAGATTAGGAACATACGCCATTTCTAAATGGAGATAATCATCCTATTTTGATAACCACTCTGAGGGAGGAACATAATCCTTCCCCTAATATCCACTTCCCCCAGAAAGTGGCACAACTATGTGTAAATGAAAATCGAAGAAGAAGCCTTGCCAAATATTTTTTGAAAACCAAGAGTCAATTTCTGATCTTACTTTTTTTAATGCCAGTGTCATTAATTCCCTCAAACAATTATATCCTTCAATTAATGATCCTAAAAAACCGTTATCAATTTATGGGGTTTTATTAGTAATTCTAAATTTTCTCATTGACACTTCGTCGAAGATTATTGTTTCATGATAATTTGGTCCATATAGAGAACCTATCTCTGGATAAGAGCCTCAACAACCATCTGTGTGTCCAGAAACCATAGATTAATAGGATTACCCCATGATGTAATCAACTATGGTGGTCCAACCAATGGCAGAATTCTCTGTTAAAATTATCTATGCCTTAGTGTTTCACATTATAAAGATAATTCTCCAAAAAATATTTAGTGAATATAAGTCCCTCTTATTTTGAATTACATTCCAAAATAAGTCCAATCTTGTCTGATGCCTTATTATTAAGATGTGAAATACTTTCTCAACTAGAAAATTACCCAAGACGATGATCATTCTATGAACTAACGTTCAATCATTTTACTTCTATAATGGTATAAGAAAAAATAACATATCATGTTGTTGGTAATAAAGAATTAGAAGCATCAACATTGGTCAGACCATGTTGAGAATCTTCTAGAATAATATCAAGATGATATGTTGAATATGAGAAAATATTTGGCAAATTGTGAAATAATAGTCATGTTCTGGCCTTTGGAAACCTCTCATACAACATTCCATAATATATATCAGAGGATAGAATTCATGATATTTTACCCAAAATATGGAAAAATATTCATTATCTGAAAGACAATGTATTAACATATGAAAAATACAGAAGTCAAGTAAAGGTAATTAATGGTAAGTAGTGACTAATTGACATGGAATCTTTAATAGTTTTTTAATTTCATATGGATGAGATGTAGTAGATATTTCTTCAATGTTCTTGACTCAATTCAATAAATAGGTTACGCCAGTTAATTACTCATACCCCATATGGTGTTTATATTAGAGTATAGGGTGTCTATGGAACACTTCATTTTACTACACTCTCCATCCACCAAAACCACCAAAAGCTGTATCACGCAATGTTATTTCCCATGGATGGATAAAATCAACAAATATTTTTGTGTAATCATAGATATTCTCAAAAAAATGGCCTCAAATAGCTATCATCAATTTGTGACCCACAATGATCCAGATATCGAGGGACATTTTCATCATGTATTTGAAACAATTAAACATGCATCTCTTTCTTAGAAGATTTCATCCTTAGATTGCGCAATTTTTTAAAATAACTAAATAGTAATCTAAAATAAAAGATTCAAGTGGTTTTTGTATAATGAACCCAACCATTGTTTAGACTAGAATTCATAAAATAAAAAAAGTAGTTGTGCTAATATAATCCATAGAAGTTTAGGAGGCACACCAGATTCCCATGTTGAGGGCCTGTTTAACTCAACCTTTTAATTCAATAAACAATCTTCGATGGTTCAAAAAATAAGATAATGAACAACCCAAAACAATAGGGAATGGGGATTTTCATATCTAAAATCCCCTCCTGAACAGATATAATTTTTTTGTCGATTAATGAATAATCCACAATGTGAATGCAAAAATGAACTATCCAAATATTTCCTTTAGTATAAAGTCTATCAAAAAGATTATGGGAAATCGTCATATAGAAGAACGAAGAATCATGGAGGACACAAAAGGAAATGATTTTATATAGATATTTACTCAAATGTCATTAATTCGGTTTGCGTCCAAGAATGTATTTAATATCATTATGAATGATCCTCTAGAAAATGAGTCATGTTATGGGGACTCAGAGGATAAAATTCTTATTCACAATGATGTAAACACTGATGAATATTGAGGAGGTATGCATACCCAAAATTTTGGGCTTACCCATAATCTAGTTATTCTCTTAAGTAATGAACACCCACGGCTTCAAAATTTTTCATTCTACATGAATGGTAGATTTCATATAATGTCTCACATTTATACTGGATAAGGTAAGTCTACATCTTTTGATGATATTTTTTTTGACAAAAAGTAGAAGATGAAGGACTTCAAATTAATCAATATTGAGTTACTTTTAAGAAGCATTTTGGGAAAACATGCTCCAAAAGAATATCCCTAGCTTGAAAATCTTATTGGAACTCCTCAGTAATGTGTGATTTTTGAAAATACATATTTGGATAATAAATTAACTTTGTTGGGTTCGTACCCATGACAAGATCAATCAAATCCTTATAGGTTGGTCCTCATAGGTTATGAAATAAAAAAACCTACATCACTTCCACCAGAAGTTTTTCTAATCCTCTCACCAGTTAAAGCTCCAGATGATGTGCCTATATAGGACAGAACACATATAGATACTACCCAAATGCTTATTAATACAATTAAAACCTTAAAAACTTGATTTTAATATATGGAACAAGAATGTGCACTAATATAACATGAAAATAAATCACACCCTGAATGCATAGATATGGTATCCCCCGAATAACATTGTGTATACAAAATTTCTAATATTAAATTGTTATGGAGATCTGGAACAACATAAAACACATTTTCCATATCACTGTGATCCCATTATGGAGACCCCTGATCAATAAGAAGTATTAAATCTCATATTCTTTATGAATTAATTATAGGTTCCAGCCCTTTTCTGTTATACATGTTTTCATTCCCTATCAATTATTATATTGAAAGGCCACAATCAGAAATTTATTTTCCAATTTCAGCTCAATGGTGACCATGAAAGTTCTGTTTGATCAAACAAATTTAAAAAAATATTGAATGAAAGAGTTTCATATTTCATTTCCCTATGAAATGGATTAACATATACCTTAAATCTACCACTAACTCAAACAGAATTACTAACCATTTGTTGGGAAAAATATACATGATTATTTAAGCACACTACTAATACATGTGAAATACATAGGTGTGTTTCGATAACATTCTTTAATCACCCAAAAAGTAGGGGATTACTTGTTGAATCTAAATAAAATTCTGGTGTAGTCTCATTAGCTCTGAGAATGATAAAATGGAAAAAATAGATTGCTATAGTCTCACTCAAACAAGCACCTATATCTCTTTCTACATAAAAACCATCATAATACTAAAGGTCTCTACCTCTAGACCGTTAAAAAGAATGACCACCTTATCAATATGATCAATTAATTCAATTTCAAGAACAATTTTATGAATTAAATAACAAATTCAATTCTTTTCAAAATGAACAGGTTTCTGGTTAAATAATTTTGGCAGTAGAAAAAAATTTAGTTCATTTTACAATGATGAAGAAAGAAAAATGAAGGGGCTGATGATCTCCCAAATTATTTCCCCTTTCATAAAATGTTGGTTAATCTCAATCAATAGTGTTTTGATTTCAATGTCCTCCTGAAAAAATTAAAGAATTTGGATAATTGAGACAAAAAACATAACCAGCCCATGTAGCATGTGAGACTGCTATTGATCTAGAAGAAGAAAGATGATGGGAGATTTAAAAAAAATAAATAAATATGATCATTGAATGATCATGAAACGATCAACCGAGCTTATGCCTGTCAATAAAACTAGTTGAAACAACCAACTATGCCTCCTACAACATCAACTATAGAAATCTGTCTTCATAAAAAGTTCATCCCTCGATAGGTCAATCCTAAGAGAATATATAATAATAAAATGGTAAAGAGTAGTCATAAGAAGATGATCTCATGTTGTGGAAAAAAATTTCCTTGACATTGGATGATTTCTTACCATCTTTCTAAAAAGAATGAGCACTACCCCACAAAACAGAACAACAAGAACCGACCTATCATGAATAATAATCATTTGACGAGGAATTAATCTTCAGGTCCATTAATGATATCAACTTAATGGAATCCTATGAATATGAAAATTCTATTTATTAATTAGAAACCCCAACACCTGATTCAAGAACTTGGTGAATATTTCAAGTTCGAGGATATTAGGAAAGATGTGGATATGATAGAAGCCACTATTTTAACTATACCAATGATGAAATCCTTTATACAGAAGAAACTCATGGGATATCACTTTAGTTGGATTAGTAAGAAAAAAGGAACTCTCATACACATGATAGTATCGACCCTGGCATGATCATCTTGGAGGATTTATTAGGGGTTACACCATCACTCTCTCAGCAGGTAGATAGACTCATACAGTTTAATCGACCTACAAACGAAGTATTTCTGTCTTCTGTCCCAATATATTATATATCTACATCATGAGAATCAACATCCAAGACACCTACAAAACTGAATTTCCATTGGAGAAAATATTGACCTTTAAACCAAATGTATTATGTTTTGAAATAATGTTCCCACTCACCATCCATGTTAGCTATCCTAGATGTTTCGAATCTGTCAACAGATTATTGAGAAGCCCTTATTGAGGCCTCTTCAAGTCCTCATGCTTTCGAGAATGAGGATATTGCCGTTGAGGATTACCTTATAGGGAATGATCCTTCGTAATGTCATGCAATAATATATTTCATGGATGAAGATGAGGATGATGTTTTACATGACACATCGAGCCCTTGTATCTGTCTGGAAGGGTTAATGATGTAGATGTCCAACAATCCTTTCTTGATAATGGCACTGGAGTCATCCTTATTCCCATCTGTATACTTCATTGATTGGGACTCAGGGAATCTATCTTATCACCTTCCACATTGAGGATCCAAGGATGCAACAAGAATTAACAAGAACCTCTATGTGAGAGTATACTAAGAACTCAGTGTGGGGATATAGAATCTATTTCATATTTCTTGGGTTTCTGACTGGAAATACCATTAAAAATTGTTCATGGAAATTTTTGGCTACATCAACATGCTTCAATTCTTTTTAATATCACAAATGTATCATGTATTGTTTCAATGGTCAAATTTTTACATTGTATGGTGACAAAGATCCGTAAAAAATGTGTGAATCTCATTATATTGATGAATAATTCTATCACAAAAAGTGATCAATGTCCATATAAAAGAGATGTAACAAGAATCAATGCTCTAAATGGAATTGAAAAGATCAAAGATAATCAATTAAAACATATGATTATATATTATGTATTGTGTATTAATAAAATTTAATAGATAAACCCCAATCCAATCAATCATCTAGTGGCTTCTATAAAGTCTATTGTGGAAATCCATCCTAACAACATAGTAGAAATTGTTTATTGTGAATGCATAAATGTATATGTATTCATCTCATCCATAGGAATTTAGCAAGTATTTTTTTCATTAGTCAGGCTAGAAGAACTTTTCACATTATTAAAGGAATTCAAGGATATTGATTACCAACCTATCATTATCTCCATAATACTCTAGGAGACCCTTTATCAATAGTATGGTTAGAAATGGTTTCTTCATCTTCTTCAACTTGTCCAAATACTGACTCCTCCCCTAGCTATAAAATTTTTTCTTCATCACTTAACCATCATAATAAAATAGAATAAGGGTAACATGAGGTAGAATATGAAGATATTAAGGACACCACACCAGTATTTGAGGAGGGAATCTAGACTTCTTTTGATGAGCTTAGAGAAATATATATGGGAATAGAAAAGATTAATTCCCCCACTCTAATTATTGAATCCATGACTTCTAATTATAAAGATATATATACTTCTTTTCAAAAGAATCTTCGAGATGTATTTGTAATGACCAGAAATTCCGTGATTTTTTTTTTCTTAAATTCATGGGATGTAGATGAGTCCGCAAAAATTTACAGCGCTTGATTCTGAAGCCCAGAGTCCCCAGAAACAATTTTGGATGTTTTTTTTGGGAAAGTTTAGAAAACGTATGAGTGGGATTTTATATATTTTGAACCGTTGCTCGGAATTGAAGTCCGAGGGCACCTTTAGGCTTGTAGAGTTGGTGATTTCTTAGTGGTGGTTAAAACCTCCAAGAGAAGGTTATAGGTGGGGCCCGCCCCACCATAACCTCCCATGAGAGGTTATGGTGGTTGGGACCACCCACACATAACCTCCCATAGGAGGATATCCATTGTGGGTTCCACACAGCCTTTAATCCCCCTTTATCCCCCATTTATGTTGGAGAAAACCCCCCACCTTCCCCATTTAATTTAATGTTCCAACCCTCACATTTAATTAATTAAACTCTCCCATTTAATTACATGGCACCTTTTGTATCCTTTTGAATTCATTCCAACAATTAAATAATAGACAAATTTATTATATTATTTTGGTTGTCAACTATTACATTGGTGGATCTTTGAGAGAGAATTGGGTGAACCCTTGGAGAATTATCTCTCAATGAATAATGAGAAGAACTCCTCTTCATTGTTCACCGATGAACGGCGAACATCTTCCTCAATCTTCGACCGAGCCAAAAAAGATGGAGCTGACCGTGAAGAACACCGACAATGCCTCTTCCTCGGCCTCCTACCACAGACGCTTCCCGATGTCCACGCATCGACATCGGCCTTTCCTCTCTTTCCACCGTCAACGATCAACAAGATAGTTAGAGGTTTGAGAAGATTTCTTTCCCGTTCTACGTCGTTCAATTTATAGATTGAGAAAATGTCGATTGATACCACCATAACATGGAGGGCTCGGACCACACAAACATGGCCCGATCCCCCCCCCCCTTCGATTTTTCTTATTTGATGATGAAGGTTGTGAAAAATAATGTTTTGATTATCTTCAATATCTTTTTTTTTGTTGAGACACATGCTACCGTAGTAACACAGAGGGTGCGGGACAAACATACATGGCCCGACCCCTCTTCTTCTCTTCTTGAATGATGTGTTCTACGGACGGGAAGATGGTGGGTTTTTACCGTGGTGATGAATGGGGAACAATCTCCAATCAACTAATAACCCCATTTGTTTTATCTCCAAAATGAGAAAAGGAGCTCCCCCAACCTCTAAAAACACAGAAATCCTATGTGACCCTCGAGTGGGAGGAAGAATGGTGGAAAGATGGGAAATCCTAAGTGGATCAGGACCTAAAACCCTTATTTTTAAGTGGTCGTATAGCTTGGATGCACGGTTTGGGAAACCGTGCGCCAACCGTGCGGTAGCCACTGTCCCTCTTAGGGACCTCACACGGCTTGGTCGCATAGTTTTGAAAACTGTGTGTCTATCGTGCAGTAGACACTATCCCACCTGGGGACCCCTCACAACAAGGATGGATATTTTGGAAAACCTGGTGCCAACCGTGCGGTAGCCACTATCCCACCCAGGGACATCGCAAGGCTTGGTCGTACTGTATGTCCAAACTGTGCGTAAACCATGTGAACCATGCACAAACCTCCATAACATTGGCACCAGACATCCGTTTGACAAACCATCTGTGGCACTAAGAACCTTGGAGATTGAAGTTCTCTTTGAGTATACCCCACCAATGTTTGGGGTATTTTTGAGTTATGTCCAGGTTGGTTCGTACATGAATCCAACCGGGCCCCCTGAAGTAAAATGCTAATAACTCATAAACCGGGAGTCTTATTGACATGTCATCTATTGTGTTCAGACCCCAATGATGTGGCCGACCTTTGAGATACTATACTTGGGAAATCTTGATAGTTGTAGTTTCGACTAGTTGCTCGTGGTGGGGATCTTCCCACAGACGAGCGAGCAGAGTATAGAAACCTAGTAGTTAGCTGATACCTGAAGACTGCAGACCATTCAACATTGAGTGTTTAGGCTAGCCTAGTGGGGAGTTCCACTTTGTGAGTGTGTCATACCTACAGTGGGGAGCGAATCTATGTGACGTGGTAGAACCACGATACTCGATAGGAGGAGTACCTCAGCATGCTATGAGGGGGGGTGCCTTTGTGTGACATGGAAAACCCACGGTGGGGAGTACCTTTGTTTGAGCATGGCAGACCCATGGTACTCGAACGTAGGAGTTCCACAATAGTCCAGGTTCGTGGGAAGAACCTCTCTGTGATGCAACAAGCCCACATTAATTTATTAAATAGTACACTAGTAGCCGAGGTTTTGAATGTTAGACTGGGTGTGTTACATGATATCCCACTTAGAGTAAAATCCTGGCATTGAGCTGAGTCAATGACTTTTGTGATTTTCCTCATGATTGAGATGGGTTTCTAGATACCATAGGTATATGTATGGTCATATACCTATGTAATGGATATTCATTAATTTCATACCTTGTGGTTTATCCTTGATGGATTTTGTGAGGCCTTGAAGGTATCAAGGTCCTAACTGAGTATCGTTATACTCACCCCTGCACGGGCTATGCCTGCACCTCATTATGTTGGTTGCAGATGACGAACAGTGCAGATCAGGGTAGAGGATAGTAGGATTAGATTGTACCCAGAGGTGGACCACTCAGAGAGATGTAGATGGAGCGTATGGGCTGACATGGAGTGCTAAAAAGGCCATATTTACCTACACCTCAGTTAGGACCCCCATAGGATGATCCAGTAGCTTCCATACTATTGTTCTTCAGCTGTAATTGAATTTCAGTTGTACTGTACTTTACTATTGGGCTTCTATTTCTAGCCCCTTTTAAATTCAGCACAATCTTTGGTATTCATTTTTACATAGTTTTTTACTTCCAGTTGCGTACTCTATTGTGTTTTTTTTACTGTTATAAAGTTAATTCCTTCCCAGTTTATAGAATCACTCCATTGGTTCTAGTCTCCATCCCATGTCCTATGGAATGCAGGCATGGGGTAGTCATGATACGGGCCCCGGGGAACGGGTCATGATAATATTTTCCTGGAACTATAAATAAATTCTAGGTCTGAATCATGATGTGCCCACCCATCCATTGGGGTTTCCAGAAGAGCATCGAGTATTTAAGAATGCGAAAAAGATGAATGGGAAAATCTTAATTTTCCTTCATTTCAGAGATCTTATCCTACATTATCCCAAGGATGACTTTCCAGTTCTGATCACAGAAATTTTTATTGATGAAAAAACTGGCTATGAAGACCTCTCTTCTATAAATGGATACTCTGGGAATAACCAAATTGGAATGACCCTAGATGATGAGAATTATATAGCCTTCATAGATCCTGATTGTGTTTTTCTATATGGTAATTACCATTGGGTTGAATCATAGTGGTGCAACATATCAACATGCCATGAACCATATCATAAATCCCATCCTTGGAAAAAATTTCAACTAATATGTGGATGATATAGTGGTTAAATATTGATATGTTTATGACCACCAGACAAATCTAGATACCATATTTATTAAAAATTATAAACATATTTTGATGATGAAACCCTTGAAATGTTCTTTGGGGGATCCTCGAGAAATTTTTTGGTTTTCTGTACACCATCATGGCATCGATGATGATCCATATAAGACAAAAGCAATATATGGCATGCATCCTCATTTAAATTTTATTTAAATATGAGGAATTTAGGGACACATGTCCTAAATTTGGTTCTTTATCTCTAATTTGGAAATCAAGTGTTTTTAATTTACCACATTAATGAAAAATGGAGTTACATATCAATGAACCAAATACTGCCATGTGGTAGTTGATACCCTCCATATATAACTATTTAGTCCACTAAAAATAATTCCACCATGTAACACCTCATGATTTCATAGTACATTATATATTTAATGTAATTCAGTAGCTTGAACTACACGCAACACCGAGTTCATGTGCACCACAACTTACCGAACAAGATGTACAAAAAGAGTTTATGAACAGTATAAACATCATTTTTAATTCTATATACCCATATAATTTTAACATCCATATTATGTGTTTCATAGACATAATATAAGAACAAGTTCAATATTCTTAGAAAAAAGATGTATTTTTTTCCAAAAATGAAAATTTACCACCTTTTAATGGTGAAACATTTTTAAATACAATATTTTATAATTTTATATATTAAATTTGACAAAATAAACATCTTATTTTGACAAAGGACATTAAAATTTACTTTAATAATATTTTTTTCTGATAACTTTCATTTTTTGATAAATATTGAAAAAAACAAAATTTCAATTGAAGGAATATTATTAATAAAAATAATTTATACTATTAAATTATAGATTCGAATGGGTTTGATGTATAATTAGATTATATTTTTATAATTTAATCTAATTATGGTCATTTTATGTATGTTTACATTTAAATTTGACAAAAATACATATCAATCTTTTGCTAGTTTTTACATATCAATATTTTTTTTTGGTTTTGACAAAGGGAAATAATATTAAATTAATTTATGAAACATATATGTTTCTTTAGTATACATAATTTATTAATTTGAAATATTAAATTATCTTAGGTTGAAATTTTGGTATTTTTTCTGAAAACATTCAATTTTTGATGAATAGTGAAAAACACTACATAGCTTATAAAAACGACTTTTTCATTTAAATAATTATTTTTAAATAAAATTTATCTTAAGTAAATATAAATAAATAATAAAAATATTAACCTAATTTATGATATTTGAGTCATTTTATAATATAACTATATATAAAAATTCATTGGTCCTATGTAAACATATTTTTACCCAACAATAAAGCACATTTACCCACCTTTTAGAAACACTCACAAACTTGGATAATATGTAATTTTATATCATACCTGAATTGAATTTCAGAAATCTAATAGGTACAATTTACATAAGGAAAATTTGGTTCAATAGGATGAAAATAATTTTTGGTCAATAGTAACTATTGAATTTTATTTACCAATATTAAAAGTAAATAGGGTAATTAAATGTAAAAAGAATATTATAATTACCGTAACACATTTTATAAATCTATTGGATATGTTCCTTTTGACCAAAATCAACCTTATTAATAATATATATTCCTATTTTATCCACTTGGATCATAATATTACTTTTATTATTATTTTATTTAATGAAGTGTTAAAAGTGGTAATTTCAAATTTTAATCCCCAATCCATTTTTTATATAAGGGTTATATATAAGATAAATTAGTCTATAAATATTGATTAGTAATATTAAAATATTTCCTATATCCTAGAATATGATTCATAATTTTTATAAATTATATAATTACATTTATTTATGACACATTGATGAGGCAGTAATTACCATATTAATATAAGACTAAAATAATTGACATATTAAATATTCAAATAATCTTAAATTGAGACTTTCGATTAATTCCACTAATTTTATATGTTATAACGATATGATATGATTTACTAAATGTATTTTTATATAATTAATCATGTTTTATTGATTTCACAAAAACTAAATACTAATTATTTTCAAAATTGGATTAAATGAGTTTAAAAAAATAATATATTATTAAATGATATAATATTTTTAAAAATCAATTTTTCAGCTAGAGGAATTAAATAATTATAGATATTTTATTAATAAACCAATTTGGGATCACTAGGCATTTTATTGTTAGTTTATTACAATGTAAAATAAAAATACAAGAAGTCGTTGTAAAAGGTAAACTATTTATCGAAGAGTTAAATCTAAAATATAAGGTTTATATGGTGACCAAACCTTGTCTAAAAACACTTTATTGGGATTATTTCAACCCATACACACCTTTTCCATGAAATAAATCCATTTTTATCCATTATAAACTGAAAATTATTTTATAACAAAATAATATTTCAATCTTTTCCAAAAATGATCCTCACCACTCGTATAAATGGGTACATTACTTTCTCTCAAAATATCACCTCCAAAGCCATTTTTCTTGGCCATAACCTTCTCAAATATCATACTAACAACCCATAATTCAAAATAGATTCCTTAATTTTATCATAAATCAATCCTAAGGTGCATTTTTGATAAAATCAAAAGGATGCACCAGGAGTAGAGGTAATAATTTCATCACCACTTTCAAATTTCTTTTCTTCTTCCACATTCACATTCTCTGTTTCTTCCATATAAAAAATATTAATGTAGTAACATCTAAATATTATGATGTTATTATAAATATTTTACAATAATATTTGTAATTCTATCTATCCTGTGAATGAAAAAGTCACCATACGTGCGTACGTATGTCTTACCATCTCCACGTCGGGGTGTAGTATTTTATTCAACACATAATTATTTGGATGGGTATAATAATTACTATAATTTATTTAAATAATAAATATAACATGTTTATAATTATTTATATTTTATATAACATCCAATTACACATGATTTCACTATCAATACAATGATTCTTTCACTTGTGCATACGTAAGGATTACCATCTCCATGAATGCGATGAGATTCATTCCTCATCATAACCATTCAAGAATAATTTACATTTTTTGATTTAAAACAATTTTTAATAACTTAATATCATTCATTATATTAATCAAATACATATTATCAATAAAAAACATGACTTACGTAACAAAACATACACAGGAAAATGAATCTGTTAACACCCGAAACAATGTTACTACTGAATTATTATTTACAAAGCAATATTAGAAGATCATATATTATATAATATTTATATACGTGGTTCTTGAATAATTTAATAAACATGATCTAAATATTATATAAGATTTCAACATACATTCAACTAAGGTAAATTACAATCTAATGGTTAATTTTGTATTCTCTTTATTATCCGAGGTTGTATTTACAAAATTATCTAATGAGACTTCTTTATGATCCAAATTCATGCTTCCTAAAAATGTTTTTCAAAATATTTTTACAATTTTCGAGAATATGGGTTAATGTAATTTATACAATAGTTTTAGTTTTATAAAATGTTTTCAATGGAATATTTTCTTCATTTTCCATACAAGGTAATTTTTGAACATTTTAAAAAATTAAGGTAAGTCTATTTTTTTATCTTATACAGTGGGTGCTGCTAATTTCTGTCGTTATATTACCATTGATGCTTCCCTTAAAACAACATAAGAATATTTCCAAAATAAATTTATTCTTTTATAATTATTTGACTTATAAATTATTTCAAAATAGAAAGAGTTCTTTCCATAAAATAGTTGTGATTTCATCTATGTCAATATACATTGATGGATTTTAAACTTGTTTGATGTTTTTTATTATGATACAATCATCCATATTTTATTGAAGGTTTATTGATATGTTTTACTATGGATGTGTTATTTATATAGAATTCATGTTATATGGTTGATGTATTAACATTTTATGTTCTAGTTTTAATATGAATTTTTATGTCATTTTTAATCCATTTCATATAAGGAATGCATTGGACTTATTAAGTGATGGGTGGAGATAGCTATATCAACTTGATGCATCGGTAGGTATCATGAGACACACTAATTAATTGGTAAAATTCATTGACATAATATTATTTTTAGTCTTGGTACGATGCCTTGTCTAGGTAGTTATAATGTCTAGCATTATGTATTCTATCATTATGAAATTGTCTACTAACTTTATATGTGGTTATTCTACTAGTATAATATTATAGTGAATAGGTAAGTGGAATTATTTAACATATATTTTCTATATTATACTGAATTTTAAGTTTAAATTTTTTTTCTTTTAGTCTTGCACAATTCCTTACATGTTTATGATTATTTATGAATTTTTCTGCTATATAGTTATCCTTACTAACCATCTTATCTCATCGCATTATGTGTATTATTTTTTCAAAGATGTGAAAAATTATATTATGATTTACTTGTAGGCATAAGCTAATGGATATGAGGGTTTTCAATGGAGACACAATGTTTTTGTTTTCTTTATTTCATGATGTAATGTAAATCTTATGTATGTATCTAGTAATTCCTAGGCTACTAAAATACTCAGACATTCAAGACATAACCTCTTGTGATCATTTTAATGTTATGTAATAATGCACAGACACTAGTTAACTAGGGTCGGGGTGTTATTGTTGGCTTCATAAGAAGTTTAGTGAAAACCTTGGTAACTAGATTTATAAAAGAAACTCTGATTAGAGAACAATACCCTATATAGACTATGATGATTAGTATTGAAAACATTTTAAAGTTTTTTTGGTAATGTAGATATTATGTGGGTTTTCCAAGAAATAGAACCCAATCTAAATACAAGCAGGTAGAGGCGGCTCTGGCACAGATATATGTAGGGGTAAAACCGGAAAACACATATTAGATCTAGACTCGAATTGGAACTTGTGCCTGAAAACTGGCCTTGATTCACTCTTGTTGAGGACACTCTTGAGGGATATGTTTGGGATAATTGAAATTTTCTTTAAAACCCATTATAAAGGATTTATGAGTAAATATGCCTATAACGAAATAAATGTTATCATTATGATATCAAATGTGTGTATATATTAAATTAATGCTATTAATGTTTATAGTTTTTGGATTATACATAATGATATGATCTATCTTAGTGTATGGAGTCATTTAGAAATGGCACATAGTAGAAGGAATGAGAACTCCATAAATACACATGATTTAAAGAGTGAGAAGGATCAAATCATTCATGGTATTAAGAAAAAATCTTGAATGGAAATAGTAACCCACATATCCACATCACATGATGAAATATTATCATGTTTTAATAAGATAATATAATAATACCTCGAGTCCTATGGACTTGAAGTGAAAGAATAAAAGAATATGAAGACATAGAAAAATTCAGATAAATGGAAGAAGGTAAATACGAATTTCCCCATATATGATAAAAGTTGAAATAATAACCATGGTAAATGCTTGAAGGGAATGGGAGTATGTTATAGGTGTATAAAAAAGGACACTACATTAATTATTTCATTGGTTAGAAAAGTTTTTCAAATATATAATGCTTCACCTACAATGACATGGGACACTACGTGAATCAATGTCTAAATAATCGGAGTATGCCCAAAATGATGCTATTGGATAATAATAATGTTATGATACTACCACAGATGAAGAGAAATGAATAGTGTTCTTTTGTTGTTATTAAATAATTTTTTCATTTGAGTATTTTATTAATGATGTACAAGTTATATTAATTATAGAGTATATATGAATTGTACTGCAGTACTATTTCATTAAGGATTTGAGATAGTGTGGTATAATGAAATATGACTCAATAGCAAGTTAAATGTTCTGGAAAATACATGGTTGAGAGAAATTTAAACATTAACACAGTCTGGAGGATGAGATAGTGATTTTGGAATAATATATAGTTGAGTTGGATAAATTATATTGGATATTATTGACTACCTAAAAACTAATTAATTATTTCTTTATACCATCATTGTTGGAGTGTACAAAATTTTCGGATATTAGGAGTATATAATGTATTCTAAAAAGAATAAGGGATCATGAATGTAATCATTATGATTTTATGAAAATTCAGGGTGTTGTTATGTTTCAAGATAATACAGGATGAAGGTAAACACATGTTATTATGTGGAAAAAGGGATCCTCATTATGGTTACCTTCCAGATAAATTTTTGACTATGATTTTAGACATATGTATTTTGGATGAGTCTAAATGATAGAATGAATTATTATGGAAATTAGATACTATTTTTTATGCATAAAAAATGTCTTAATATTATTTTTGGATTGTTATAAAAAGGGAAACACAGAGGTTGGGAAACAATTCATTGCATCAGGCAAAACCGCGAGACTTGAACCCACAACCGAAGAGAGACAAGGGTGCATCACCTACCACTGACATACATGATGTCCTTGTTTGTAAAATGTAATTTTTTTAAATGGGATAAGAGATGAATTATAAATTGAAATTTTTTTGGAACCCTATATGACGAGGATAAATAGAATTCTTTTGAGTTCTATTATATTTTTGAGTGAAATATGGGTTTGTGGTATAAATTATTTAAAGGATAGAACTCTACTTGTCATGTATTTTTTTATATTTTTTTTATGATGAAATTAATTCTTAAACATTAGGGAAGGGATCATCATACCAAAAATTTTTATCCTAATACATTATTTATTTGTTTAACTAATGATATTTTATATCATAATAGATTTATGGATATGAGGCCCTCAATTTTCTATTTATTGTCTAGTTGTTTTTGATTGATGACCTCAATCACTCCCTATAAATATTTAAATTTGCCTCTAATTATGTGTCTCTAAATTCCAACAATGTTCTCCTATTTGAGATCATAATTTGGCCGTGACTTTTCCACCTCCCTTTCGATTTATTAAGACTAAATTTTATTAATAATATTTTTGATGTGGGTTTCCAACAGAGGTATTTTCTATTTCTAACATTTTATTTTCTAAGAACAATTTCATGTTATGAGGATGCAATTTATTGAAGGATGGTATAATTTAACATCCCAAGATATCATAGTATGTTATCTCTTAAATCTAATTCAATAGCTCGAACCGCACGCAAAACCGAGTTCAAGTGAACTACGACTTACAAAAATAGCTATTAAAAAAGAGATTTTGAATATTATAAACTTCATCATGATATTTATATAAATATATAATTTTAACATCCATATAATGTGTTTCATAAAAATAATATATGAACAAATTATATTTTTTAGATGAATAGTTATTTTTTAATATATAAAATATTACCGCCTAATAGTGGTGAACCATTTTTAAATCCCATATTTAAAACTTTTATATATTAAATTTGAAAAAAATAAATTTCAACTTTTAATGAATGATTTTTTTTTATTTTTGGATAAATATTTGGTGTTTTTATGATAAGTTTAATATTTATATGAAAAATAAAAAATACAAAATTTTAATTGGAAACATCTTTTTTAATCATAGTTATTTCCATTCTTAAATTATACATTTAAATAGTATTGAAGTACTGTCAGATTATATTATTATAATTTAATCCAATTTTTGATATTGGAGGAAATTTTATATTTAAATTGAATATAAAAACATATCAATCTTTTGATGTTTTTTACATCTAAAAAACCATTTTGTTGGTATTTAATACAGATAATAATTTTAAATTTTTTAATTCATCTTTATGTTTATAATTTGAAAAAATAGGCCTAGTTTAAGAATTTAGAATATAATAATTAGCATTGGGTGAATTTTTTGTAATTTTTTTTGATAACATTCAATTTTTGATGAATAGTAAAATACTACATAGTACATAAAAACCATCTTTTTCAATTAAATAATTTTTTTATTTAATTTTTTTCTATAGAGTAGAAAAAAATAAATAATATATATTTTATTCCAATGTAATTCATTTGTGCAATTTTATAATTGAATTTTATTTAAAAATTCATTGAACGTTTTTAACATCTTTGTACCCAGTTTCTAAGATCATTTACCCACCTTCTAAACACATTTGCAAATTTTCATAAAATGTAATTTTAGCTCTTCTATGAATTGAATTTCAGAAATATGGGAGACTTGATTTACACCAACAGGTAAAATGTTGTTCAATAGGATGAATATATTTTTTGGTTCAAAGAAACATTTGATTTTTATGTACTATAGTTAAATGTTAATATGGTAATTAAAGATGAAAATGACATTACAATGACCTAACACATGTAATAAATCTATTGGAATTTTTTTTTGGCTGAAATCACCCTTAAAAATAAAATATGATCCCCTTTAATCCACTTGGATTAGATTTGGATAGTTATTATTTTCATTAAAGATGAGTTTAAAGTGTTAAATTCATATTTTAATAACTAATCATTTTTTAATATAGGGTTATACAAAATATAAATTCAATTATAAATATTAATTATAAATCTAAAAATATTTCCTACATTATGTTATTTTATATATAAATTTTAGACATTAAAAAATTAATTAAATTTACGACACAAAGATATTGCAGTAATAACCTTATTAAAGAACGATTAAAATTATGGATATTACAAATATCCAAATAAATGTAAATTGGGACATTCAATTTGATAAAATATTTTTTACATTAATAATACATATTAGGATTGATTTGATGTATTTTTATCTATATAATAATGTTTTTTTGACTTTCAATTAACCAAATACTATATAGTGTCAAAATTGACTTAATTTTTTTTTGAAACAAATACTATACTATTAGATGATATAATATTCATAAAAATATAAGAGTAGGACAAAGGACTTATATAAATATATATATGTCATTAATGAACCACTTGCGGTTCTCTAGAAATTTTATTTAGGGTTTATTAACAATGTAATATAAAAATACAAGAAGACATTGTAAAAGATAATCTTTTTATGTAAGAGTTAAATCTAAATGATACGGTTAATATAGAGACCTACACATGTCTAAAACCTATAGGTTGATAGGATTTCTACCCATACCCACTATATACATGGAATAAATCCATTTTGAGGTATTATAAATTTATATTTATTTTATAATAAAATAATATTTCATTCTTTTCCTAAAGTGACCCTTACCTCTCTTATAATAGGGTACTTCCCCCTCTCTCAAAATAACACCACTAAAGCCATTGTCATGACTGAAACCCGATAAAGTATTTTCCCAACTCCCCTCAATTTATTATAGAGGCCTTACATTGATCATAAATCCAACCTAAGGAGCCCATTGGATCAATTCAAAATGAAGCACCTGAAATAGAGGTAATAATTTCTTCACCTATTTCAATGATCTTTTCTTATTCCGCTTACTCAATATTTTTTGTTTCAATAGAAAAATAAATACACCAATAACCTCAAAATATTATGACTATATTATAAATATGGTAAAAATATTCATTATTCTATACATCTTGTGACTGACAAAGTCGCTATAAGTGCGTACGTACGGCTTATCATCACCACATCGTTGTGTAGTTTGTTATTTAACACTTCTTTATTTCAGTTGGTATAATTATGGGTATAATTTATGTAAATAATAAATATAAAATGTTAATGAGTTGTTATATTTAATACACCATCCAATTAAAAATTATTTCACAATCAATATACTGATATTATCGCTCATGCATACGTACAGATTACCTTCTCCACGAACCTGATGAGATTCATTACCAATCATAAACATTGAAAAATAATTTTAATTGTATGATATAAAATAATTTTTACGAACTTAATATCATTTTGAATATGAATAAAATACATCTTATACATTACAAACATGACTTAAAAAACCAAACAAATAAAAGAAAAGTGAATCATTTAACTCACAAAAAAATGATACTACTGAAATATTATTTACAAAGAAATATTAAAAGATCAAAAATGATATCATAATTATATATGTGGTTCTTGTTTAATTTAATAAAATTATTTAACTATTATATCAGAGGATAACGTACCCTCATCTAAGGAAAAGTACATGGTAATAGTAAATTTTATAATCTATTAACCATCTGAGGTTGTTTTTATGTAATTGTCTAATAGGACTTCTGTATCATCAACATCCACGTTTCTCAAAAAATGATATTCAACACACTTTTACTATTTCCTAGAATATAACTTAAAATAATGTATACCCTTGTTTTACTTTTTAATAAATGTTTTGAAAGGAATATTTCAATCATTTTTCAAAATATGTAATTTATAACCTTTTTTACAAATTAAGGTTAACAAGATTTTTCAAAATTATACAGAGGGTGCGGCTGTTTTCCTCCCTAATAAATCCTTCAAATATTCCCTTATAAGCTTATAATATTATATTAAAAATAAATTTTTTCATTTTTAATTATGTAACTTTTAAATGATTTCAAAATATAAAGACATATTTCTGTCCAATAGTTTTGATTTAATCTATGTCAACATCCTATGATGGATTTCAAACTTGATTAAAGATATTTTATAACGAAATAATCTTGCATATTGTATTGATGTTTTTTTATAATTCTGACCGTGGATGTGTTATTTTTATACCATTCATGGGTTATGGTTAACGTATTAACATTTACTATTATAGTTTTAATACAAATGTTTATGTTATGTTTTAAACATTTCATATGAGGAATGAATAAGGCATAGTAAGTGACAGGTGGACCCCCGCTATAGCTCCTAGATGAATATGTAGAACTCATTAGAAAAACTAGTGTCTTGGCACAATTCCTTGACAAAATCTTATTTTTAGACTTAGCACAAGGCCTTGAATATGTGGTTATGATGTCTGGAATTATGCACTCCATCATTATGAAATTGGCTATTGATAATACGTGTGATTATTAGACTTGTAGAATATCTGTGTGAACTAGTAAATTAAATTATTTGATTTATCATTGGCATATTATGATGAAACTTATGATTAAAAGGATTTTTTTAATCCTATATATTGCCTTAAATGTATATTCTTATTAATGAATGTTTTGACTATATTTTTATCCGTACTATTACACAATGTTGTTTTTTATTTAATGATGTAATGTAAAACTTATTTATGTATATAGTACTTACAATGCTACTAAACTAATCGGTCTTTCAAAAAATTATATCTTGTGATCTCTCCAATGTTATGTAATAATGTATAGGCTCTATGTAATGAGGGTTGGGGTATTACACACCTATTGATTTAAATCCAATTATTCTCTATGTGACAGCTTTAGAGTGGTAATTGGGTTCTTTCCTTACACAATAGAATGATACTGGTATTGAAAAGAGACATTATGATTTTTGTCGAACTGAGATTGAAATAATGACTCGATATTTATGTATTGAGGGTTGATTTCTGGCATTAATCATTACTATTCAAAAACTAAGGCAATTCCTATATCTTCACAAGGTCTACATGGTATCTCGCAATAGCATGATCAAATTTATTTTTAGTCATACTTTTTTGAAAACAGGTTTGTAATAGTGGGATGTTTTATTGTAATAGTTTGATATCTATTTTATACCTCATAAAGTAATAAAAGGTGATGCTTTGGCAGAATTCCAAGAAAAAAACCCATATAAAGAAGAGAAATATTGGAATATTCTACATCAAATAAAGAAAATCCTATCTATTCATGATACTCCCAAAATATGGGAGATGTACATTGATGGTTCTCCCAAAAGTCTAATAGGGAAGACAATGGAAAACTATAAACTCAATAATGTTGGGTTAGAAATTGTGCTTATCTGCACCAAAAAATCAATTTTAACACATTCATTCATGTTATCTGAAGGTTGTAGAAAAATGACCTAGAATATCATTCTATTATTATATCCGTGGAATTAATGCTCCTAGTACAAGTGACCCACCTAAAAGTGAATGGTTATTCAGAATTCGTATTCAAATAGATCAATGCAAATTATGTTATTATAAAAGAAGAGAGTTAATCTCTTTGATTTTTTTGGAGGTTTAATGGATGAATTTATTTCAGATCCAAAATTATCATATGTCTCGAGATCATAAAATTTGTAACACTCCAAGCTTCCACGGTACGTTTCCCTTCGAATAATGCAATAGCGTGTGTTGTACGCAACCTCGATCTCTAACACACACCACAACTGATTAAACTAGCCGTTGTGAATAGTAATACCTACTTTTTGAAATTTTATAAATTTTATTTATCAAAATGGACTTCATTTTTGGATTCTGAATATCGAAATTAGCCTATGTTGAACTTTTTGTATTTTTCTGAGAACTTCTAATTTTTTATGAATAGGGAAAAATAATTAAAAACAAAATTTTTAATCAAAATAATTTATAGTGATAAATTATACTATTTAGTGGTTTTAAAGTATAATTAGAATATATTTTTACCATTTTATCCAATGGTGGTCATTGGAATTAATTTAACATTGAAAATGGACATAAACAATTGTCAATCTTTTGATATAAATTGTTTCTTAAAAAAACAAGCTATTTGTTGTGACATCGGGAATTAATTTTAAAATTAATTAATGAAACTTATATGTTGGGAATTTTGTAAAATAGACATCATTTTTGAATTCGGAATATCAATTATATCTTAGAGTGAAATTTTGGCATTATTCTGAAAAACTTCAATTTTTGATGAATAGTGAAACCACTAAGTGGTAGTTAAATAACTGATTTTTCGTTTAAATGAAATATTACCACTTCTGTGATTTGATTTTCAAAAATCCGACATACATGGTTTTCATTAAGAAGTAAAATGTGGTTGAATGAGATTAAAATAATTTTTGGTGAATAGTAACTTTTAGGTTCTTAATCGCGATTAGAGGTAATTAGTGTAGTTTAAGGTACAAATGATGTTTTAATAATATGAGATGAGCATGACACTTCTCCTACTCCTATTGGATGATTCATGGCCGACCGAGACAACCCATGGGTCAACTTGGGGAACCCATGTAGCCACTTTAGTTGGAAAATGGCATTAATATATATTTATTTAATGTTAAAATTAAATTGATACAAACATGAGTTGTTTTACTAAAATAGTTTTTAAGTGGCGTTACACAAGTCCGAATTTTGACTATAAATATTCATTAGAAATATAAAACTATTTCCTACATCATAGTATTTATTTTTATAATTTTTAGACATTAAATAATTTAAATTATTTATGACATCATTATGATGCGGCGATGACCTCCTTATTTAACGATTTAAATAAAATGAGAAGATAATGCAAGATCTGAGGCTTACACTTGTCCAAAGCCTATTGGATGAGGAGATTTCGAACCCTTATCACCTTAGCCACGCATTATATAAGTGTGGGACCTTTAGAATCCGAAAATCATTGTCTAATAATGTAACATTTCAATCTTTCCAAAAGAGCCCCTCCTCTCCTCTTATAAAAGGCCCCCACCTCTACCACATTATTCACACTTTCAAGCCTTTTGGTTCGGCCAACCTCTGCCCAAATACTCTCCCATCTTCTCTCACTTCATCCTAGAAGCTTTACTTTAGTCAGAAAGACAACCTAAGGAGTCCTTTTGATCAAATCAAAAGGAAGAACCCAAAGAAGAGGAAACATTTTCATCACCCTCTTTCATGTCTCTTTCTTCTTCCACTCCCTCTTTGTTTATTATTTCAATTCTAAAATAATAACTCCAGTATCTTCTATATAATGTGATGTTATTATAAATATGGAACAACCATATTCAGTATTCTACCCATCATTTGAATGACATGTCACCATACGTGCGTACGTACGGCTTACCGTCTCCACGTCGTGGTGTAATTGGTATTCAATATATTATTATTTAGATGGGTATAATAACGGTATGTAATTCATGTAAATAATAAATATAACATGATAATGATTCTGTATATATGATATACTATCCAATTATACATTATTTTAATATCAAAATAATGATATTGTTGCTCGTGCGTACGTACGAACTACCGTCTCCACGAACGCGATGAGATTCATTCTCCGTCGTATCCATTCAAGTATAATTATCATTTTATGATTTAAAAATAATGTTTAAGGACATGATATCATTCTGTATATGAATAAGATACAACCTATTCATGAAAAACACGACTTACGTAACAAAACATATAAAAGAAAACGAGTAAGTTAACACCCGAAACAACGATAAATCCAAGATATTGTTAACAAATAAATGTTAAAAGATCATATATGATATCATATAAATGTATATGATTCTTGTATAATTTAATAACAATTATTTCACCTTTATACAGGAGGTTAACCTACCCCAACCAAGGAAAAGTACAAGGTAAGGGTTATTTCACAATCTCTTCATTATCCAAGGTTGTTTATATGTAATAATCTACTGGGATCTCTTTATCATCCACATCAATGTTTCTTAAAAATGTATTTCAAAACATTTTTATTATTTACAAGAATATGGGTTAAAGTCATTTATACCCTTTTTTTACTTTTTATAAGAGGAATCTTTCCGTCGTTTTCAAAACAGTCTTTTTTAACCTTTTCGACAGAATTAAGGTAAGAATGTTTTTTTATACGGCAGGTGCGGTTATTTCCGCCGTTGTAAAATCTTCAAAGCTTTCCTTACAAGCTTATAAGAATATTTTCAAGAAAATGTTTTATTTTATATGGCTCTTAAATGATTTCAAAAATAGAAAGAGATATTTCTCTAAAAAGTGTTTTGATTTCATCTATGTCAACATCCTTTGATGAATTTTACGCTTATTTGAAGTTGATTTATTATGATACAAAACTTCTATATTGTATTGAAGGTTTTGTGATATGTTTGACTGTGGATGTGCTATTTTTATACCATTCATAGTTTATGTTAAAATATTGACATTTCGTATGCTAGTTTTAATACGAATGTTTATGTTATGTTTAAACCTTTTCATATGGGAATGCATTGGACTTAATATGTGACGGGTGGGGCCCTCTATAGCTCCTCGATGCATCGGTAGGTCTCATGAGGCAAACTAGTGTCCTGGAACAAGGCCTTGACAAAATCTTATTTGTAGTCTTGGCACGAGGCCTTGGCTATGTGGTTATGATAGTCTGGCATTATGCATTCCAACATTATGAAAGTGGTTAGTGATTTTGAATGTGATTATTCGATTAGTAGAATATCCATGTGAATGAGTAAATAGAATTATTTGATTTTACTTTTTCATATTATGCTGAAGTTCAAGTTTTATAAGGCTTTTGTTTTAGTTATACATTGCCTTAAATGTTTATTCTTATTTATGAATGTTTTCGCTATATTGTTATCCTTACTGGGCATTTGAGCTCACCCCTTTTCTATGTTTTATTTTTCCCAGGAAGTGAAGAAGTAAATTATGAATGACCTGTAGGGATATTATGAGGGGATAATAGTGTGGACTGTGGAGACATTATGTTGTTGTAGTAGTTTTTCATTTTATGATGTAATGTAAAACTTATGAATATATCTAGTGTTTCAAAGGCTACTAAACCAATCGGTCTTTCGAGATTTGATCTCTTTTGTGATCATTCCAATGTTATGAAGTAATGCACCGACTCTGGGTAGCTGGGGTCGGGTCGTTACAAAACTCCCAAGAAAATGAATCTTCCAATATGCCACAACCCTATATGATCCAAATTAGGACTAAAAAATATTCTGTATTTTCCATCTTCATGTGGTTTCATCGTTTGTTCAAACTATAATGGAAGATATTAATGAAATTATACCTATTTTTGAGCCACATGGTCATAAAATATGATGGATGAAACCTATCATGGAATACCTTTAATATGGAATACTACCACATGGTATAGCTGAAAAATAAATGATCCTTCATCGGGTTGCTAATTTTATTGTTTTGATAGCTCAGATCACCAAAAGATATTCTATAAAGGATGATTTTAGGTAGTTCTATTCTGATGTATTGATTGAGAAGCAAATGAAACAATCCTAAAATATGTACATATATGATCTTATTTTTCATAAAAGTTTAGTTAATAGATTTATGATCAAATCCAATGGCATGGATACTTATGGGCTTCAATGACGCTCTACTGCCATGAATTAACTAAACAATTTTACACATGTCGAGTGAATGCCACCTCCATTTACCAACCACTAAATCATCTACAAGAACTAAATACTCTTGACCAATTTCTACATAGTGGATGGATGTAGTATGACCCTATCCTATGGCTATGACTATGTAGTTCAATTATATTTTTAATATTACTGAATTTTTCTCCAAATTGACATTGGAAATAAATCTCAATGAAGTCGCAACCAAAATAATTTTTTCATTATCAAACATAATATCATTACCAAATTTTATGTCCCTCGTACCATATTAAGGGAAAATTGAACCAATTTATATTTTGTTGAGATATATAATATATATCATATGAATAATATCAAATCCAACCATTATTATAACTACCATGTAGAAACCAATGGACAGATAGAGGCACTCAATAAGACCCTATCAATTAAACTACGTAAAATGGTGGATGAAGATAATAACTCTTTAAATAATAAATGTTTTCGTGATTCATGGTATTATCATACTAATACCTGAATTGCCACTCGGGAAACTCCATATTCATTAGTGTACAAAATAGAAGTAGTCTTTCCTATTGAAATTCAATTACATTCATTCCGGGCTACAATATGTGATCAATTATCTACAAATGAATAGTCTTAGAATCGATTTGACGACTTGGAATGATTAGAAAAATTAATTGCTTAATTTTCATCATTTTAAAGTCTATAAGAACAAAATTTTATGAGATATTGACATGAATCTTCACCTACACTCGTATATTCAACTAGAATTAGTGTTAATTATCTAGACTCCAATGATACCAATAAAGAAACACCCAAATAATGAGCCAAAATGGGAAGGACCTTAGAATATGCATATTTTTTACTCTAATGATGCTCACTTCCTAATCTCAATTGATTATGAACTTATTACAACCCCAACGAATGCATTATTCTTGATGAATTACATTGTGTAATTACATAGAGTAGTGTTCTCATTGTGTGACATAAAACTGCACAACATAATTTCCTATTTTCAAGACATTAATCAATATAACAACCATATTTTTCAAAGCAACAGAATGTTAAAATGTGTAGAATATTTGTTCTTGTTGAATGATATTACATTACATGACCTCATTTTTCCCCACTACATGACATTAAACTATATATTTAATGTCTTGTTCATTAGATGTTAAGAATCCCCATAAAATACTAAAAATTGGAATTCCTTAGGTTCTTGAAAAAATATGTGTAGCTTCCATAGAGAAGAATTAATAAAATATTTTCTACACCGTAGTGACATATGTGTTATATTTTTCACTATATTTGAATTAGATCATTATAGAGGCCTCACCTCTAGAACTATGTGTGGATTGGTTCTCATTTTAATGGGATACATAGATACACATTGAATTCCAATCATGGGATTAACCACGATAAAAATACCCCATTATTCCCTATATATATGAATCAATCCTACAAAGGTAATGTTTCAATAACTACATGTGGCTTTATTCTCATTCATATGAGAAACATAGTGACAACAAGGATCAATTCTTTGATCAAGCTGTAATATTCTTTTTAATGCCGGAATCACTTCATGTCCTAGATGCATGGCATTAAACTGCAATGTAACCAATGAACAACATATAAATTGATTATCATCCCATTGAGATATGTAGTGAAAACTAGGACTTACCCTTTATTCTCATCCACATGATATATTTTTATATCTTTTCCATAAATAATTTACAATCTATGCAAGCTTCTTCGTTTAGGGTCCTCTCCTTGGACAACTAACCAAGGAAACAAGGTATTTCCCCATTAAACATATGAATCAGATCCTTGTAATGGACTCCAAAATCATGCTCAATATTGATTCAAATATTTATACTATTCATTTATCATTACCACCTTTCATATTTCATACTCTTAAATATGAATAATTTTTTATCTTCATAATCTTTCTATCAATTTTTTTGAGGTAGAATTTCTGATGCCTGAGTGCTTATTTTCCTGAAAATTTAGTATTTTCCCCTATGAGGCCTTTTATAAGTCCCCTACATAATATTAATATCATTCAAAATATTCCACTATTTTGTTATGTAGGGTATTCCCCAGTTGGCCCTACATAATACATCCCTCTCAATTGGTCTGGTCAAATAATGGCAACTTTGTTCTTGGTAAAAGCTTCTTTTATACAATTCAATAATTGATGAATGTATACAAGAATATGTTTCCTAATGTTTTCCTCCATGTATATTTATCCCATTTCATTTCTCTCTATCTAATAGTCTCTATGATCATGGTTTAAACATTTCCCTCTCCATGTGTTCAATGCATATTGAAATATCCGTGGATCATTTGACCACATATTATCTGCTGTTTCAATTATATTTTAGTCATAGTTATATGACCTAAAACTGCAGACAACAAACATCCTATGTTTGGTTCATACCTTTATACAAATCCTATTCCTTCAATTCATAGGAAATCACGATTTTAATTACTCCTTCTTTATTTAGGTACCTTCTTCACAAAACAAAAATATTTGGTGTAGAAAATATGAATTTCCATTAACTTTTTTTGGGTGTTATAAATTGAATGTTTGATACCCAAGGTATATTTTCCTGAATATGCAATATGTTCCATTAGGCAGATTTGAATATGTAACATACATAATAGTAATTTCATCCAAAAGATTCCATTGTTTGTCTATGCAGTATATGACCCTAGTGTCCCTATATAATACAACCCCCATAACGGGTTCATTAAATAATGGAAACATCTTTCATAGAAAATAATTCTTCTAACACCTTTATCCATTTCCCCCAATCCATTCATCGGATCGATTCATTTCTAAATCACAATTTAACATTATTCTATTCTATAAATGAGCATGGTAGTCTGTTTGTAGACATATAATCAAGAAATAGGTAACTCATATAGCTTTGGTTAAAGATAAATAGAATAAATTAAATCCCCCCAATTTATATTCAACACAACTTGAATATGTAATGCATAATGTCCTTGGTGCATGACTCTAAAATGCATAGCATAATGTCCATGTGGCATGACTCAGAATTGTATAATAAAATATCAAAAATGAAATTTTCTAAACAATATTAACCATTATTCACATACCTCTATTTTATAGGATTGGTTTCCCCATTCATGAAATTTGTTGGCACATATGATCCTTTATTCATAGATCTCATTCCATGAAAAAACTCCCAATGTGGTCTTGAGTCACCCAAATTATAATTTTATTTGTCTATCGACAAGAAAATGTAAAATTTCATATATTTATTATCTTTTACTACACAGTACATTCCCAAAGGTGTCCTTTCATAAAATTCAACAACATTACATGCCTATTAGTCAAATGATACCATTTTTTTTCAATGTATCACATTCCCCTATTTGCCCTTAATAATACAAGCCTCGTAATGGGTCAGTTAAGTATTTGTAATTTAATTCATGGAAAATCATCCACTATGTTTATACATCATTTTTTTTATTTGGTGAATATAAATATCATGACTCAGGATTCTCCATCGATGTATTTAATGAATATTACATAAATTCCTATAAATATTTCCTTGTTTCGATCTAATTTTAAAATTTTTGTCACGATTATTCGACATTAACTTGTATCATTATTAGTCCAAAAGGAATAACATTAAACTACCAATAGAAGGAGAAATATTACTCACCTGGTTGAAAACACTAAAAGGGAACTTTGGAAAAAAGTCAGGTCTCAGCTCTGTAGACAAACATTTTGTGTGGTTAAATAAATATCTAGCAATAAAAAGTCATAAGATGCAATTTTTTAAGGGTTATTCTTTATAACACTAGTAAAAAAAATATTCTCACTAGGCACATTATCTTAAATAGAAAATTTTTATCCCACTCATTCCTATTTTTTTAATTATAATTTTATGATATAAACTTGTGATGTTGTAAAAATCACCTTTCATATTGAAATTAGATAATGAAATATTGAACAAACGAATATATGATTGGAGACAAGAAAAATGTTTTCATTCATATGGTAAATATATTGGAACATCCACAGAATAGATCCTCTCTATCTTTTATTAAAATAAACTATTGGGATGACCCTTCAGCTATTGAATAGCTTCATTAGTTTTATCAACTGCATGGTGAAGTTGAGATAGATTAGAATCTTCAGTCTCCTCTGCCCAATGAAGTGATTCTTTGTTATTTGAAATGGTAGTTATCCCTTACCACTAGTTTTTTCTTGATTCTTGTTTCAATTAATCAATCTTGTCATAAAAAAATAGCCATTTTGTTGAAGATGTATGATCTGTTTCATCACCTCTTTAATATTTTGGCCAATTTCTATTGACATCTTCGAATAGATGGAATCTTCCTCAATTAACATAGCTGAGAAGTTCTCAAAATTAATAATTCATTTATAATTATAAATATATTGCTGCCACATATGTTCTCCCTCCCATCAGTGAATGGAAACATAAATTACATTGTAGACTGGGTGATAATTAAATCCAACAATTCCCAATATGAAAAAAAATTTGGGTGTTTTTGAAAATGGGAGGGAAGCTCATCCAAAGCTTCTAGTCAATAATCTTCCAAATTTGAGGACATGTCTTTTTTCATACCATTTCAAGAGAACCATATATCACTAAATATAAATCTGAGTCACTAACATAATATATAATGTTATCTAGAAGAAAATAACTTAGAGAGGGGCCTTGAACATCTACATTTAGAATAGATCATACTTCACCTTCCATTGATGTTTGAGCTAACGCAGAGGTTTCAACATCAATTCAAGTTGAGGGAGTAAATATCCATATATGACGAATCAAAATCACTATTATATTCAAACAAATGGTAGAAATGGAGCCTGATCTAGACAATTATGAACATTGACCCAATATTAAGATGGATTATTGATTAGATTCATCATCAATTTTCTTATCATTGTTAGTTTGAACATGTTTTTTTGTAGAGGGGAATTCTTATGAGATTTACATGTTCCCACAATCATTGGATTTAGAGTGTCTCTCAACAAGGGGTTATCAATTGGTGTTTTTTAGATTTAGAAAAATAAGTATAGAGTGTAATTCCTCATTCATGAAGGTCCTTCACAACATTATATACATACAAAACTGCAGAACTTTATCTATTTGTGAAATAGTATGTAAATGAAGAAAAACTATTTATGGAAAATTCAGGAATGAGAACCTATTTCCTTTAAATTATTCATGTATTTACCTAATCTACATGATGGAACCTGAAATATCAATGTTTGGGTGAAGGGTGTATATTTTTTCAGTGTCTGGGGGATATGAGTGTTTTAGATTACTCACTATGTAATGTATCCAACAAATTATGGTCAATTCCCAAATTGGCTCCAATAAAATTTTCTCCCATCAATTATTCAATTGGTGCAACATCATCGGGTCATTCTAAGTCCGGATCACCACCAATATCTGCTTTAGATCCTCCAATATCCTTGTTCATTCCTTCTATTGAAATAAAAATATCAACATTGATAATTGTAAGATCCATTGGCAAGGGAAATATATCTATGATTTTATGACGAAAATAATATTATAAAAAATAATTTAATACTAAAAGGAAATGTATGTTACATTACAATAACCATTATCTCTCTCTTTATAAGTAGAAACAGATTCAGTTTTCTCCCTTTGTATTTCTCTTATAAAGGTAAAGAATACATCAACATGAATTTGTGATTCTCCATAGGATTCCCTCCCCATTCTTGAAGAACCAGTTTTTATTCCCACAAGGGAAGAACAAAATTTAGATTTTGGAGAAAATGAACATGGTCACTGGGGGTGGCATGTAAGTATCAATATCAGAGGACATCAAAAATACATACTTTTTTGACGTACACTTCTTTCCAATCTCAATGATCTCTTTAATTTTTTTCAGAAGCTTGTGGAGTGATTTAAATACTCATCTTTGCAGTAGAAACTTAAGGTAGTGACTGAGGATTTTATGTCTCCATTACCCCATACCTGATTTATGAACATGGAGAATGTTCTAGATACTGGGGGAGATTATCTAATTTTCTAATGGGAGAAATTTTAGGATCATTCCTTGGTGACTCAAGAACCTATCTTGATGCTCTTTCCCTAACTTCAAGATGAAAAATGAAATATCATCAAGGTCAATGAATGTGACTAAATAAATTTAATTAATACAAAATAAATGGGAAAAATATTCACTGTATTAACATATAATTATCATTCCTCTTTAGGGTGACCAATTACCCCATTATGTTTCCCTTATCACATCATATTGGATACTCATTTTGATGATCGGACTTGGTTATGGGTTGAATATATAAAGGTCTCCATATCCACAATATACACTCGTACTATAGACAAGTTATTATCTCGATGACAATCATAAGATCACTTAATATCATTGTCATCCGGAATATGACAGTCATTTTGTATGAATGCCTATGCATTCTTGATATCATGAGTCAGGACAAAATATTGAATATCTTAAGTTCGCATATAATTCTGTATTGATAAGGTTGCCTGTGGAGAAAACTCAACACCCTATGATTGGAAATCCTCTTTTGTAATCCCTATTTCATAATATGAATTAGCTGATGGGAGATGATTCCCTTTCTGATGATGGTGGAAAGACTACCTTAGTGTCGGAGGTATTGTTTACCTATACTTTTTCATCTTGTTCTATCTTCTTTTGAGATGTTTTGATGGTTATGGAGCCTCTTCATCATATTTGGCATTAAAAAATATTCCACGAATTATTTTCACAACTATTTTCAAGCCCTCTAACGAATATATTACTTTTTATAAATCCCCCTGATGGTATGAAGAATCACATTATTTGTTACATCCATATTCTAATCCAATTGTTTCATTTGATAGAGGATTCAAAATAAATAATTTTGATGTCTCTAATGCCATCAAAATCTATAATTGTCTTTCTAGAATTGGGTGTTTCTCATGGAAAACATATGTGGGAGGAAAAGTGCTTGATTTTTGAAGAAATATGAACTAGCGAGAAAACCTATCAGTGACGTAAGCCTCACATATAATTTAACCATCAATCCCGGTTCATAACAAGATGTCCCAAAATGCCATCATAGATGACATCATCTCATAATTTTTTTCCATACCTTTATCAGTAAATGTTACAGTTACTGGGTTACAAAAATGAAAATATATGACTTCTCCTAATGCATTACATGCATTTATCACTAAATCATCTCTCATGTTAATAGGATGAATCATGGTGACATTATGTAAAAATGTGGTAAATCACCCATTGGGGGTTGTAACTGAGTTCTACACTAAATATTAATTTAATAATGCTACAATTCAATCCCACAAAACATGAAATGGTTGATCAATTCTAAATAGAGACTTCCCATTATAAAAATGAAGTAGAAAATGATAAATTATTTCTAATACAGGGGTTTTCAACGTAATATATTTCATCTCTACCATTTTTGCTATGATTAAAAAATTCTAATACTTACACCACCTCTTGGATCACTAACTAAAAGAAACTAATTTTTTGTCCACAAGGAAAATAATTCATCTAAGTATCAATTAGCATCAATATCATATTTTACTTTATATCCCTCGTGTTTTCCTATATTCAATGCGGTCTAGTATGTTCTTGAAATACCCTGGTTATCTCCAGCTTTAAAAACAATAGGACTTCCACAGGTGAGACATTTTTCTTCCTTTAGTTCTGAAAAAGCATTTATCCAGACTCTCTCTAGAATATCTATATTTTCTTTCATCAATTACTTTTTTATTTTGAATAATTCATTACCCAATGGTGGTGTCCTTGTGACATCACACCAAGTTGTTTTTCGTTGAATGAACTCATCATACATCTCTCTCATAATCGGAATCCTAGATATTTGGTACACATCCCACAAACGGATTACAACCTCACTGTGTGTTAGGTGGAATGCATTTGTTTGGAGATTCCATTGGCTTAGTAATTTCACAATGAAATCATTTTTGTGAAGAACTGTTTTATATACAAACATCATCATAAATGACAACATCTAATAAATTTTTATGAAAGTTTTTTCAAGTCTAGTGTATCAAAGACATGCACATCCATACTGGTATAGCTCCTCCTCTAGAGAAAATAACATAGTCTTCCTACCAATCATTAGACTAATTTTTTTTGTGAAGCATTAAAGGTTGAATCATAACAATGGTTCCTTGTATCTACAACATTATCTTTCATATCAGGTGTATAACCACTATGGTGTAGACAGCATCAAATAATAATTGTTCCCTCATTAACAATAATACCCTTCATAGTGATATTATTCTAATGACATTTTATGTATTGGAGAAACGGAGTATTTGGAAGTTATCTCTTAATAGAAAAAATGTGGGAATTTTGAAAAAGATATTATTTTTACAATGGAAGATAGTAAATTCATTGATATTCATGTTGATATGTAATCACCCATTTCAAAAACCCATATAGTGTACTCTCAATAAGTTCAAAATAGTCTACTCCAACAATTTTCATCATTTTGGATTTACAAAATTTAGCTTCCTCGGTAACAGTCATCAAGTGGTACATTTCTTTCAGAATAATTACCATTTTTTCCTCATTAGGTTGGAATTTTCCCTTAAGAATGTTAAAGTTTTATCTTAAAGGAATTTATGAATTTGGAAAAATAAATGCTCCACGTAAGTCTTTCAACGAGGACATTTTCATTGGTCATTAGACAAGGATCCTAGCACAAGTCCTTCGATGAAATCCTTCCTGGTAGCTCCATGGATAAAATAGTTTCACATTGAGAAAATTTCAAGAGACATACATGAGGTAAAATTATTAAAATGGTGAATTAGTGATCTATGCAATGAGAGATAAACATTTAAGATACTAGGTGATACAAATCATAATGACAGGGGACTATTTATAGATAGTAGGAACCTCATCGGTAGACCTGTGAAACATTGTTCTGTTGGAGACCTATATATCAAAATTTAATCCATAATTTTTCCCCATAATTTTACCTCAGTAATTGATCATATTTTTAATCAGATCCAAACCTGTGGGGGGATTTTGTTGACACTTCTCATCATGAAAAAAATATTATGAACATGTTCTACGAATATTTCAAAGTCTCAAGAAAAATAAAAATAATGTGGAATACATAAATGTACAAGGGCCCTAAGTGGGGGATCAATACGGGGAACCTAATTGACAACAACGTATATAGAAAATAAGAATTTTTTTTTCTTATACAGCTCAGTCAATAGACCCTATGTGATAGAACTATGGGTAAGTTCTACTCATAAGATCTATGCGACAAAATTATTTATGTTTCCATATACAGAGGAGTTACATGACAAACATATACTGAAGCACTCCTTCCAACCACCCCCTCCATGAATTTAAAAAGGACCCTTAGATCCTCATTTGATAACTAAAAGTTATAGAAGAACTATTGATGCACCCATTGCGTAGATATTTTTCCCAAGTCCCCCATATTTTCTGTACTAGCTCTCTAAAACATGATAGTATAGATGATTAGATGGTATAAGAAAGTTTTAAATGAATTTAGAGATTGAGTATTGAATAGTGTTTATTCTCATGTGTTATAAAAATTTTTCATTCATCGCTAGAATGTACAACACACCTACACAACATACCTGCACGGTGTCCCTACACGACATACCTACGTGGTATTTCTACGCTGCATAGATATGATAAGGGCCTATGCATATCCAATTGCAAACCCTATTAAAATCAACTAATGAAAGGTTATATCCTTTATTTATTCCTTTATCTCAAAGGGACTAAGATGAAGCCTCCAACAAAACCTCATAACTAATCAAACCATTTTATATAGAATATCATTATTTCTCCTATTTGGATTTGTTTATCTACAATTAGTGGATTGTACATTTTTATTATAAGGGATTCATGATAATTGGGATGATTTTCGGTTTTTATATCAACAGTCTCATGGATCCTTACCCTTGAGATACAGTTATGATGTTCCAGGTAATAGATTTTGGGAATCAGACTCTCACCTCCCCTTTCTGTGTCTATGACCTAGAGCCTCCTGTTTCCAATTTGAAGACTGGGGATTACACATGATTTTCAATTAAAAAATGAAGAAGTCTCTCTCATCTTCTGGGATCCACATAATGTAGCCATCCTAGTGAAATCCACTAGCCTTTCATGTAGGAGGTTTCAGTCTCTATCTTCTCTAAATCCATCACCTTCACTCCATCCTATCATTGGACGCTTCAATTACATAATGTGAATAGGGTTAAGTCTAAAAAACCAAGATTGACATACATTTAAATTTCATTTTTATGGAGAATACATAATAATAAAACAAATATACATTAAAATACCATATTATTTTAGTGTATTTGGAAACATGGAACATAATCTTCTTACATGGTGAAAGATATTCACCATCTCCCATAACGATCTTCCACTTCATTCCTACCTAAAAACATTCTTTATATCCTTGGGAAATGAAAACATAAAAATGATGGGATAATATAATCAGTAATGGTAAACATAGAGGAAATAAAACTAACCATAAACATAATAATGTAACATTATGAATAAAATGTTTAAATATCCAAATCATGAGTCATGAAACAAACATTGGAAGTATGTAAGGCATAGATTATAAATGAACATTAACTATGATAAAATAGAATTGGAATAAAATATGGAATTGTGGAAAACATATAAGAACATAATATGTTTTCCATATTATCCAAGTCATTACATCCAATACCATCAAAGTGGACAATGTTTATTTCTAAACTGGGTTTACTTGTCATTCCAGCCATATATTACTATATCGGGTTTTCATGCCATTCTAGCCCAATATTACTGAACCATATTTACCTGTTGTTACATTCATGACTATTTCATGAGAAATTAAAATTTACCCCATATATTAGTGTGAAATATAGGTCCCCCATATAATAATTATATCACTCATACATGTTCGAGAAAACATAAATCATTCATCATAGCATAACCAATGAAATAAAATGGGTTCCTTAAATATCATTCCATCTTAATCTATAAAAAATTAGTAGATTTCATTAAAATAATTCCATCATACTCGTAATCAAATAAAAGTAATAACAGGGACAGAAACATAACCTTATATCATAAAATATTTAAAATTGTTTTGATAAAACAGTTAAACTGAATTCATGTGGAAAATATAAATTCTTTATCAAAAATGATTTATTTTCTCAAAATGACACACTATTTTAAAAGAACCAAATTTTGTTGAAAATTATCAGAAAATAATTAATAATAATATTCATGGAAATAAGTAATTATGGATTTATAAAAATCTAGTCCTAGCATATAATATTAAAAACCCATTTTCCTCATATATTTACTAGAAAAATCAAAAAGTACCTCAAATTGAAAAATAAAAATCGAATCCTTTCATTCTACTAAATAAATATTCAGAAATGGTTAAATTTTAATTTAAAAAATAGTAGAAGAATATAAATAATATTATCTATATCAAAAACATGGACTTGGAAGATAAATACATCCTAGTAAAAACTTACAAATAAACAACTTCGGATAATAATGAGATCGCAAAATTATCCCATACCTTTTGTCTAATTTCTTCTCTATGTGTCTAAAACTCTTTTATAGTGGGTTTAAAAAAATTATTAACTTTTAAAAAAATTAAATTAAAATTAATAAAATTATATATGATTTACTTATGAATTTATAATACCCTTTTATTTATCAAATCAGTGTTAAAGAAACGTTTTTGGTAATGATGATTGTATTTGTAGTACATGTTTTTACTTTTTTTCATGATATCATTACATATTTTGTTATATAATTACATAAAAAATTAAAAACATGGTTTATATATCATAAATATTTACTATATTAACATATCTAATATATATAAATTTAAGGTAATACTTTTTTCATGGAGATGTTAGGTTTTACGTAGGAATAAACACTGATTCCGTTTCCCTATTGGATTTACTGGAAGAATGTAATTGATATATATAAATATATATATAAATAAATTAGGTAGAATTATTATTTCATATATTTCATTATTTTTTATTGTATATAGTTTATAATCATTTTTAAATGTTAACGTGGACAACAAATCTCATCGTGTCGTGGAGACAGTATGTCGTACGTACGCGCGAGTGACGATATCAATCATTTAATGTTTAAATGCTATAGATTTGTATTGTATATTAATTATACATAATAATTATAATTTTATATTCATTATTTAAATCCATTATACTCATCATTATACCCATCCAAATAAAGTATTGTTGAATGATAAATTATACCACAACGTGGAGATGGTAAGACGTATGTACGCACAAATGGTGATATTTTTATTATTAGGATGGATAAAAGGAGGTATAATTATTTTACAAAATAATAATAAAATATCTATATGTATAAAAATATATATATATTTTTATTGTATTTAAAATAACTAACAATTTTATGTAGAAGAAGAACATAATTTTTAAAGAAGTGATAAAATAATTACATCTTTTTCATGTATTTGTTTTAAATTGCACAAAAGGTCTCCATAAGATATATTTCTACCCAATTTGTCAACTTGAGAAGGAATTTATGGATTTGGGGAGTATATTTGTGCAGGTTTTGGCCAATCCAAGGGTGTTTTGTTGTGTGACTAAAATAAAAGGAGAATTTCCTATTTATAGGAGAAGAGAGGGGCACTATCGGAAACTCATTAAATATTAGTTAATTATAAATTTATTCTCTAGTTATAATAGTCCCAAAATAATTTATTTATATGATTATATGAGTATGAGTTCAAATAATATGAAAAAATGTGTCTTTGATATGTTTGTGTTACAAAATCAACATTATATTTTAACATTGACGCATAGTTAAAACCATTAACTCTTTCCATGTCTTATTGTGTTTTCATACTATATAGTAACTATAGTTACTATAAAATTCCTAGAGAACTACCATTGGATCATTAATAAAATTGGAAAAATTATCTATGTAATTGGGTTTATTAATAAATTCTTAGGAATATTATATCATTTAATTAAATAGTATTTGTTTTAAAATCCCAATAATGTCATATTTTACTCTTTTTATTAACTGATTTTTTTAAAGACATAACTACTTTATTCATCATAAATCATTAACTCAATTATAAAAATTTATAATACTCAATAAATTTTTTTTATGGCATCAATATATTCAAATTAAATTTATTTTAATATTTATAATATCAATTATTTTAAACTATCATTAATAAGGTAATCACAGCCTCATCATTTTGTCATGATTTATTTTATTTAGTGTATAAAACTTATAAATAAAATAACATGATATATGAAATATATTGATAATTTTGAAGACTATTTATAGTTGAATAGATAATTTATATAATCCAAAATAATTTTTTTTAGTAAAAAGATACATGTCTATGTATCATATCCTTTTACAGTAAATTAGTTATTATAAATTGAAATTATCATACCCTAGTTGCTCAATGAGGCCCTAAAATAAAACCATGGAAAATAATGGTCTTTTATAGCTCTTCCAATAGTATTATGATATATTTTAGGTTAATTTTATAATTTTATAATATTATTTGTTACCCTTATTTACCTTATTTATCATTTAACCTTAGTAAATAAAAATAATTACAGAAGCTGCTACTCATAATGTCCAAAAATAAAAGGTAAATATTTAGAAAGAATAAGACATCATGATTCCAAATTTAAAATCCACTTTTCCAAAATCAAAACTATTAATTGGAAGTTATTACTTTAAAATTATTTCTCGTTGTCAAAACGAGAATCCATGTTTTTAAGAAGTAAATACTATAAAAACAATAACATGTATTTATATCAAATTTAAATCTTAAATTACTATAAATTACCAATATTTTATTAAAATATAAAGAAAAAATCCAATTATACTTAAAAACCAATTAAAAATATAATATATCTGTATAAATAAATTGGAAAAAAATGCTATTTTGAATTAAAATGCTCCATTCGTTATCATTCATTATAATATGAATTTTAACATAAAAATACAAAAAATCAAAATGAATTAATTTTTTATTTTCCTATTCTAATTAATAAGTTTATTTTTTCAAAGAGAATTTATAAAACTATTAAAATATATATTTATAATTGGTTCTCCAAGAAAAGGAAACCAAACTGTATTTTTTAAAAATAAATCATTTATCTAAAAAATTAATTTTGTTCTTATATGTTTTATAGAAAATTCATAATAAGAATGTTAATGTTATATTGAATTTAAAATTCAGTTATTGATATAAATAATGGCTAGTATATATTTCATTAAATAATAATATTTTAATAATATATCATTGTTTAGTGAAACTCGGTATTACAAACAACACAAGCTATCGAGGAAAAATGATCTTGCATGTAAGGAAAGCCTAGTAAGTGATACATATATTTAATGCTTCCTTTGTTTTTAGGTATAACATAATCTAAACATTATTCTTTTATACATTGGAAAAAATCTATACTCAGTGTTGGGTATAGTGTGTGCTAACTTGTTTTTGCGTGCAACATATGATTAGTCGGTTTAGTATGAATTTTTTTAATTACTTCATTGCAATATATAAATGAAAATTTTAATTTCATTGAAAAAATGGTCCATAAAAATCGACATGTTATATTATACCCCCCTTAAAATGATTTTCCCTCAATATATTTTAAATTATATTAATGGTTTATTAATTGAATGTTTATTTCTTTGAAACCAACATTCTAAAAAATAATTCTAAAACTTCATTATAAAAAGAATGTTATAATCTTAATAGTTAAACAAAGTTACTGATCACTTGGTTTCCATAGAGGATAAGATATGTGGGAAATGAAAACATGGATATGGAAGAAAATCTAAATATCATTTTCTACTGGATAATAATATAGAAAAATGCTTTGAGAAGGTTATCAACAAGAAAGACATAAATCTGAAATTATTTATAGGACCATCTGATTTATCAGATATTAAGGTACTAATATAACATTTTTTTCATCAAGATACTCTCCCTAAAATTGAGTAATAATTCATTATAATAAATACTTACTTTATTTAGGTACAATCTCACAGTTGTCTTACCTTGACCAATTTATATTGCATCTCTTATTTAATGAAATGATGTTGAATTTGTCATTACTGATGTGTTAGAAGGTCATGTGATAGAATGATATGCCATCATATTTGTCTCAACCAAGAGTTTAACACAAGAAATCAAATATGCATAAGTCCACATATAATGAAATTATATATTAATCTAAAAAACATCAAACAAAATATAGCTTATGCTATCAAAAAAAGTATAACATTACAATCCTTCCAAAAAATAAAATATATATCTTTAGAAAGAGGTTAACTAAATAGACATAACATTTATCTGTCTTATCTCATAATGTTGTTCTTTATTGTCACATTAAAAACATGTGAATACCATAATCATGTATTCTCATAAAACATGGTAATAAAATGAATTATCATAGTAATTTTGTGAAAACAATCATTCGTTCAAAATTAACACTATCAACACACCAAAAATAAAAAAATTCTATATACTCAATCCATGATATTATACTTTCTTTATATCATTAATGAGATCATTAATTCTATAAAACAAATAATTATCTATTTTTTCATTAATTATGTGCATATAATATGATTTCCAAAAATATTTCAACCACTTTTAATGGATACCTGTACCATATACTTATAGTAAACTACAATGGAACAATGCATCAATATTCTAATATTCTGTAATATTGTAAATTATATTCAACAACATATTTTTTGAAATTTCATTACATAAACACTTAATCATTCCAATACTTATTTGTTAAACTCAACATCCCCCATAATGATCGTAATAAATTTTCCATTGTCTTTGGCCTTTAGATATATCTAACATTGATCATTAACATTAACAAGTGGATTTGGTAATAGTTTAGCATAATTCCCTATTTCTTTGTACTAGTAACGTTGATGTTTTGGTGGTGTATTCTCTGTAGTCTATACACTATTCACATCATTAGTATCATTTTTCCCTTTACTTATGCACTCAACTGCTTGTTGACCCTCTTTTCTACACATAGAACATTTTATAGTCCCTATATGAAAATCTCCACCACTCTCCATTCCAGACATTGAGCATAAATAAACAATCATATTCTTTTCACCAATTTTTTTTGAGATTTTTCATTGACCTCTATTTTCATTTATTGTCCAAACCATGAGGTTGATATGTAACAACAACTTCTAATTTTACCTACATATTACATTGAACAGTATGGACGTAGCTACTAAAGTCTCTTGGTGATAATACCCATTGAATAGTTTATTTTAATCTACTAAAGAATTAATCGACTTTACCTCTAGGTTGGATGATAAATCCCGAAACATTCCATTTATGCCATGTAAAAGTTTCCTTGTATATAGAAACATATTCTTCATTCTATTTGGTAATATAAAGGAACACATTTTTATATTTTTTCAAATAATTAGAGGAATTTAGTTATTTAAAATTATGTTCTTGAACACATGTCATTCTATATAAACAATTTCATCTTTCTACCTTTTATTCTTGAATAAAGTCCAACACTGGTATTCTTATCATTCAAAAATAAACAACCAGGATTAATTATTCCTGTTATAAATAGTGACGGATGGAAAATATCTTTTCAAAATTACTGATCCATTGTTTAGCAACAAGTTAATCAGAATACCCACTAAATGAAGGTTTGTGTTACCTATAGAAGGAATCAATATAATTTTGTTCCCTTCTCTTCTCATTTGGACGTCGATAATGATTCATAGCATGTGTAAGTATAGAAATATGATTTAGAAATGCATATCCCCTATCATTTTCATTCAAAGGAGGATAATAATTTTATTTCCTTATTCACTGATATTTAACATAGTTACATTAAGATCCATCCATTGTATAAAACCATAAAAGAATAATGTGACGGGAAAATCATACTAAAAAGACAACATAATCATGGGGGAGTACTTTCAGTCTCTAACTTCTTAGGTTTAGTCCTATGTTATTCATGATCATTACCATTATTCAATGACTATAACCAATAATTATACTTACCCTCAGGGAAATTCTTAGTCACACCTTAGAAATATCTCAAGGGATATCATTAATGTTTTTGCATCATAGTTTCTAATGATTAAATAAACACCTGCCCTAATACCAACTTTAACAACACAAGCTTTATGTGTGTGACATTACATTTATTTTTTGTAATACATAATACGTTACTCAAAAATACACCTGAAGACCATATTATATATGTTTATTTTGAAACATGGAACATAATCTTCTAACATGGTGAATGATCTTTTACATATTATGTAAATATCCTCTACTTTTTTCAAAGTTAAAAACATTCTTTATATCATGGGGAAACAAAAACAGAAAAAGGTGATATTAAATGATATAAATGGGTTAAAATGGAGAAATTAAGACAAAACATAACAGAAGAATGTAAAAACATAAACATAATGTTAAACTATAATAAAAATGAGTCACGAAATAAATCATGGAAGTAATTAAGTCATAGATTAGAGAATAACATTACCCATTATAAAATATAATTGGCATAAAATATGGAATTGTGGGAAACAAATAAAAATATAAAATGATTTCCCTATAATCCAATCCATTTCATCCAATAACATCATTTGGACAAAGTACATTACTAAATCAAAATTATATGTCATTAAATCCTTGTATTAATGAAATAGATTTACTTGTGGTTCCATCCCTATATTACCAAACCAGATTTACTTTCTGTTCCTCCCATATTTATCTCATGAGATATAGATATTTACACATTGAATTTTAGGGAGATATAGATGACACCCATATCATAATAAAATCATTAAAACATGTGACCCAAAATATAAATAATTCATAATTGAATAACCCTTGAAATAAAATGGGTTTCTTAAAAATCATTCCATCGTTATCCATATAAAATAAATGGATTTCCAAAAAATAACTACATAACAATCAAAATAAAATAATTATAATAAGAGGGTTTGAAATATAACACTATGTCATCTTATAAAAAATAAAAAAATTCAATACAATTAAACATAGTACCAAAAGAAATGTTTCCCTTCTTTATCAAAATGGTTTTCTATCACAAAATGCCATTGAAATTTTAAATTAAAAGAATTTAGTTGGAAATAATCTTGAAATCATGTATAGGAATATTCATTGAAATAAGGAATTATGATGAAATAAAAATCCATTCATGCCACATATTTTTAGAAAAATCATTCTCCTCACTCTTTTTTCAAAAAAGACAAAAAGTAACTCAAATCAAATAACGATAAAAGATTCCATTCATAACATTTAATAAATGTTAAAAAATGGGTAAATTTGATTTTAAAAATTATAATATATATATATATATATATTAGAAACATGTATTTGGTTGATAAATCCACCCCAATATATATTTACCTATAAACAATCTTGGATAATAATGATATTGAAAAATTATCTCTTTATTAATGTATGAGTTCTTTTATATGTGCCTAAAAATCCTGTATATTAAATATGAACTAATTATATAATAATATTAAAATCATATTAATATTTATTATAACATATATGATCCACTTATTCTTTATATTATTAGTTTATTTATCAATTTAATTCAAAAGAATCATTTTCAGTAATAATCGTTATATTTATCATACGTGTCTTGACATCTTATTCTTGATCTCATTACATTGATGTTGATTTAAATACATAAAGTATGAATAAAATGATGTGTATACCATAAATATTGAGTATATAAGTATATATAATTGATATATAAATGAAGTCTAGTACACTGTTTATGGAGACGGTAGGTTGTACGTACACATGAATGTTGTTTCCGTTTCATTATTGAATTGAATGGAAGAAAGTAATTGATATATATACCTATTTATATAAATCCAATAGCATTTTTATTTAATATATTTCATTGTTATTTATTAAATATACTTTATTTCCATCCTTGAATAAATAATTTGGATAAATAATCTCATCACGTCATGGAGATGGTAGGTCGTATGTACACAAATGTGAAGATATCATTCACTTAATGGTTAAATTGAATATAATTGGATGTTATATTAATTATAAAAAATAGTTATCATGTTATTTAAATTATTTATTTCAATTATACTCATCATTATACACATCCATATTAAGTATTCTTGAATAAAATATTACACAATGGCATCAAGATCGTAAGTTGTACGTACGTACGTATGGTGATATTGTTATTTTTATGATAGCTAAAATAGGGTATATGGTTGTCTCATAATTATAATAACATATCACAATATATATGTTATAGATTAATTTATTTTGAATTGAAACAACAAAATAATAGGTATTTGATGAAGAATTTTTTTGAATGAGGTGATAAAAAAATTACATATTTTTCAAGTATATCCTATTTATTTGAACAAAATGTCTACCTAGGATAGATTTCCTCAAAATGTGTGTCCTATGGGAAAAAATAATCGATTTCTGGAGGGGATTTGGTCAGGGTCTGTCTGTGCCAATGGGCATTGTAGGTGTGAATAAAAGTGAATATGAAGTTCCCTTTTATAGGAGAGGTGAGGGGCACATTATGAATGTATTTAAATAATAAATTAATATAATTTAATTTTTTCTTTATAATGTTCCAAAAATAATTAATTCCATTTGTTATATGAGAATGGGTCAGAATAATCTCAACCAATAGGTTTTCTACTACTTTATGTTTCAAAAATAACCTTATTTATTAGCTTTAACCCTTTGCTAAAAACATTCACTCTTATCATGTATTCCTGTATTTTAACAATATATGGTTACTATAGTTACTATAAAATCACAATAGAACCAAAAGAAGATTATTAATGAAATTTATAACATTAAGTAAATCATTTGGCTGAATATTAGTCTTTTAGGACATTTGTGTAATTTTATGATATAGTATATGTTTTAAAAACCCATTTCTTTCAAATTTGACAATATTTAGTAAATAATATTTTAATGTAATAACATATTTATTCGGTTAAAAAACTACATTAACTAAAATATAACATGTTGTAATAAAACATAAAATTTTCTAGTGGCCTCAAAATGTTCAAATTACATTTACTATAATAATTATAATAAATGTTTTTGAATCATTCATTAATATGGTAATTACCACATCTTTATTGTGTTATAAATAAATTTATTTATTTAAGGTATAAAAATAATAAATAAAATTACATGATTTAGGAAATAATTTTTTCTTTCTAATGAATTTTTATAGTTGAAGATATATTATATATAAACTAATATAAAATTTTTTTAGTTGAAGGATACATGTTTATGTTACATTTACCTTTACATTAAATTAATTATAATAAAAGGTCATTATCATACAAATGTTGCTAAATGGGTTACAAAAATCGACCCACGAATGATAATGATCATCAATATCTTATCCAATTGGATTGGAACATGTGATAGGGAAGTTATATATTATTATAATATTAATTTTTCACCATATTTAAATTATTTACCCTTTAACCATTAAAAATAAAAATAATTACTGACGTTATTATTCATAATATCAAAAATATTGTCTACTAATTTACCCAATATGTACCCAATGATTCCAAAGATACAATACATTTTTATTAATTAAAAAAATATAATTGGAAGAAATTAATTTAAAATTGTTTCATATTGTCAAAACTAGAAAATAAATTTTAAGAAGAAAAAATAATCAAAGCATTGCCATGTGCATATATCCAATTTAGAGGTGAAATTACATTAGATGGCCCAAATTGGATGAAATGATAAAAATATAACCCAATTATACTTTAAAACCAATTAAAAGGATAAAAAATATATTTAAATAAATTCGAAGAAATAGATATTTTGAATTAATATTCAATATTTTCAGTATTCATTAAAATTTGAATTTTATCATAAAATACAAAAAATCAATCCAATGTAAATTTTGATATCCCAATTTCATGTAAGATTTTTATTTTTTCAAATATAATATTTAATTGTGTTAAAACTGAATTTAAAATGAGTGTTCCATAAAAAGGCAGCAAAACTATATTTTTGAAAAATAATTCATTTATCTGAAAAAATATAATTAGTTATAATTTAATGTTTAAAAAATACCTAAAATGAATATTAATGTTATATAAAATTAAAAATTTGGTAAATACTATTCATAATGGCAATTTTATATCCTATTTACGAATAATATTTTAAGAATATATATTTGTTTAGTGAAACTCATTATTTCGTCTAACACAATATATTGAGGATGGTTTCTCTTGCATGTAACAAAAACCAATTCAGTGTTACATATAGTAAAAAATTCATTTGTTGTTTTATATAACATAATCCAAATATAGTTATTTTATATATTGAGAAAAATATATATACTTAGTGATGCATGTATTGTACACCAATTTGGTGTTACGTGTAACATATTACAAGTGAGTTTAGTGTGGAAGGAATGTTTGACTATGTAAATTGTTATATATAAATGAAAATATTAATTTACTAAAAAAATGGTACACAAAAAACTCAGTGTGTTAGATGATGATTCATAGTTCTATGACATCTCCCACCATTGCCTTGGATTTATTCTCTATATGCCCTCCTCTCCCATCAGTGGAATAAAGAGGGTTTGGTTTGTTTAATATTTCATAGCCTCTTGATTCTTACACCAAACATGAATCATGTTGTCTTAGCATGTTGTGATGATCACAAAATCCACACAATGTAAAAAACGTGAACTACAAGAACTCTAATTCCTACCATAATTGGGTTATGTAAGAAGACATCAACCAGTTCCCATGATCACTATATATACTCTTCAAGAATCTAACCGTAATTACCTTAATCCCATTATTATGAGTAATCCCTAATATACCTATCTAAATAGATTATATAGACCTATAAGAGTCCACAAAGTACATGGTATGTGATTTTCATCCAAATGAGATATCTAGGAAGCCTCCTTGAGGTTCAAACCCAACAATCTAAATCAACCATATCCTTTCTCAGACACAATCCCAACAGGGTCTAATTATAAATTTTAATTCATATCCCATCTATGTTCCTTGGTCTTCTTATGCATTATTTCTACATAAATCTTTGACTATGCACCTTTCTCTTATATTTCATTAGAACATGACATTATATTGTATGGTTAATTCTTTATCACATGACCATGAAAGGTATCATGTATCCCATTATGTGGCCCTTAACATTGTGAGTTTTGAATCCTTCCACAATGATACATAGGTATCCCATTTATGGGTATGATTACATCATAAACACAAATGTTCGACTCACTGGACAATAATAATGTCTGGAGTTACCCAGTAAGTGTCTTATAAACCAGAATCATCATAACAATGATTAAAACAATCTCTAAATAGAATATAAGAGGATACCATTTATGGATAACCTCATCTACATACGAAAATCATTATCAATGAAAAATCTAAAATACATACAACTATTTTTTATTTTCACATATTCAAATAATTGATTGAAAATTCCATGGGAATCATACTTTATACCTAGTTAATTATTAAGTATTTTTGAAAATATCTAAAATCCATTAAAGAGTCCCAGTGTAGGAAATAATTCCACCAAAAAGGGTTTGATGTTTTAGATGTCCTATCCTATCAACTAATGTTTGTTCATATGTATTTTAGGTCCAATCATAACAAACATATGTATTTGTAAAGGAGTAATAATTGGATAATGAATCATGGATGTTTTGGTTCCATAAATATGTCCATTTAGAACCACCTAGAAGTAGTGATTCCTAATCAAAACATACGTTCTGGGGAAGATGAAATTGTTTTATATAACTATACATGATCTTAATGTACAGAAAATCCAATTTAAGTGTGAGGTAGGTTATTTATAAAATCAGTTCCTCTTTATGGGGTTAAAAATCTAATTCATAGATTATGTCACTATAAGATCATGTGTGTGATGAATTTGGATAATATTTTATTTATTTACAAATTTTTTATTATTTGTAATGTTGAAATAAATAATTGATTAATTTAATAATTATCATTTACTATTTAGTATCATTATAAGGGATTATTTCACAATCTAATTATAATCGATATTATTTGTTATTGAATTTCAGTTGAAGAAGATTATCTCACCATTTCCTAATAATTTTTTTAATATTACACTGCAATTCATGATATTTTTATATAATATCAGCGTTATTTCTACTCTATGGTAAATTAATTAATTAAAAAATATTTTCACGAAATCCTGAAATCATTTTTCTTTGGATGGAAATCTAATTTCTTCCAAAATAATGTTTTCAAAAAATATTTTCCAGAGTTCATATATTTTTAAAATTGTTTGATTAAATGTATTTTTACCCGCAATGAATTTTTTAAAAAAAATTCAAAGTATTATTTTTCTATTTTCAAAATTATTCCGTTTTTTTTTACAGAATATGTGTGTGGAATAATTTTATTATTTTCAGAAAAATTCACATTCATATCCTTTGTATATTGATAAATGGAATGTTTTTTACAAGAAATTCTAGTGTGATATTACCCACTATCATGAGTATCATTTCCTTTAAGAATCCTTTTCACTTTAACAAAATATTTTTAAGAAGAATGACTTTCCAGATATTCAAAAAAATATTATTCATTAAAAGTTATTTTTAACAAAAAAGTGTTTTCATTTTTTTCAAATATTCAAAATGAAAATTCTTTTTCCACAAGACATTTATTAAATATATTTTTATGTTATTTATATTCATAAATCATGTGAAAAATTTTATGTACCTATGAACCACTAAGGATATGTTTAATTGACATTTTAATTATCAATTTGATGTTTTGGTTATGATTAATTTGATCATAGATGTACTTTTTTTATATTTCACCATATTAATCTATATTTTCAATGATTATATTTATTTTATTAGGTTTAGTATTGATATATTAATTGTTATTTTGTTCTATGGATTTTTTCATTAATTTGGTTTCACCACTTTTATATGAGGAATACCTTAGAGTTATAAGATGGAGGGTGAACCTAATATAGATATTCTCTTGATGAATCAATAGGTCTATTAAAAATAAATTATTTTTCTAAACCCTATGAGATTTAGCTAGAGGTATCAATCTATCATGTGAATTGTTGTAAATATATGTGTCTTGTGAAATTTATTGAAATAGTTTATTTGGCCAAAACTGTTAGGTTAAAAATCTGTAGCTTTAAACTATATTTTGAATATTATTGATAATAATTGCATTATAAACAGACTTAATTGTATGATTATTATGTTCTATATTATTAAATCCATTAAAATGAACTAATTTATTATTCCACGTTATTATATGACAATATAAAATATACATTGTATTTTTTTATCATGTTATTAATTATATTTCATTATTTGATAATCATTTATTCCTGAAATATTATGCACTAGTTATTGATTATATTTCATGTTTTTTTATTTATTTACGTTTTACAATTTATTATTCTTTATTTATTCATTCAATACATTGTACAGATACCCTTGATGAACCACTGATATCAATCCTTTCATCTTATTTATTATCACATGGATGCCATGATTTATTTTAGGATTTATTTAAAGGGATATAAAAATGTGAAAATGGTGTTCTCTAGAAAATAGTTTGATTAATTTTATAAATTCTAATGTAAAAGTAATTCATGCATGTATCTTTTTTAAAATGATTAATAAATTATTCATTACGTTGGGAGGTTATTCCATGTTTCTTATGTCAAGGTAATAAAGTAGATAGTTGCTCCAAGAAACTATGATCCAGGTCAATATATAAATACAAATTTGGTTTATAATGTTAAAACATGTCCCAATAAATAGAAGTTGAGATGAAATATCATTAAATACATTGTATAATTTTAATCAAACCAAAATTATTGGTTGAAAATTATAAGTATCTTTTATCATCCTAATAAATTATATAATAATGAAAAAATATGATACAATGTATTTTTTACACCATTGAAATAAAAACATGGTGTATAACCTTATTTTTTATCAAATATACGAGTTTGACATGAGAACCCTTTCCCTAATTCTTTTATTTATTTGATGTAACATTTAATATAATTAAAACAAAAAAATATATTAACAAACTATTTAAAAACCTTATTCTATTATGTTAACTTTAGATCACTTATTCATACTTATTTGTTATGGTTATATTGGTTAACTATATCTTGTTTCAACTATATGAAGTTAATATCGTTCAACATTTATGAACAATTTATAATTTTGATAACATCACGACATATATGATACCAGGTTCCAAAATAATATTTCATTTATGATAATATAATATATAAATTATATGAATTTACAATTATATTATTTGATTACATAAGTGTTAAAATGATTTGTGGAAATACAATTAGTGTGGGATTATTTTAGATATTTTAGGGAACAAATATAATATTTTAATAATTATTTCAATAAAAATATTATATTTCCAAAACCATATACCCTCATGATATTCATAATTTATTATAATTACATCATATTTGTTTTACCTATTATAATTGATAATAAATTTTTAGAGAATCATTCATGTAGATGTTTGAATAATCCAAAACCTAAAAATGATTTACCATGATTGGTTAATATGTATATAGGGGTATTAAATTTATATTATATCACTATAAAATATAAGAAATGAAATTATTTTATTTTTTTGGTTCTAAAACATATTTTTTAATTATTAATAAATGTTTTAAAACTATAATAAAATAAAAAATTATTCTCCTTGGAAGAATTATTCCACTGACACAAAGGATTAACATTGCATTGTTATTATAAGTGTATTGAAATGAATAACTAATGGTTCTATAATAAATATTTATTAATAATTGAATAGTAATTATTCTAATTTAATCATTTTAATTGGATTGCAATATATTTGAATGTGTATGTTTGACAATAAATTTTAATAATAAGATAATAATTTTGTTGGAGACTTGATTTTTCCATGGAAGTCCCCATCAAATTAAAGGCTATATGATATATATGAGTAAATATGGTCTTACGTTCATTGAATATAGTTATAAGGAGAGACAATGGTAATATATTTATATAATAATTATTAGGATATTTGATTATTGACATAGTGGATTTGTTACCTTTAATAAATGAATAAAATGGTAGTTTTGGAAATACATATTGAATTTCAATAATTTAATGTCACTATAGATGGGTAAATGGAATTTAAATGGAAAATATGATGAATGGTTATGAGTTAATTTTTCTGAAAAATCTATAACATCTATTTTCAAAAACATTGTCGATTTTGTTTCCATTTAACCCTTAATCTATATCCTTTATCAATTTTTACATTTTATAAAGTTAACTAATATTTATCCTTATTAATTAAAAATATTCATAAAATTTGATATTGAAAAGAAAAAATAATTTTAACATTCTGATATTTAATTGTTAAGCTAATTGTAAATATAAAATTTATGTATGTACGAAATGTTTTGTAAATTATAAAATCACGTATATGTACAAAAGAGTTAATATACAAAATATTTTTATTAATATTTTTAATTTATGTATGGTAATGTTACCATGTTTTTTTATTTTAGTGATATAAATATAATAATTAATAATTGAATAAATTTTATGATTCCTCAAAGGTAAACTAATATTACTCCTCACCATTATAATACATGAGTTAAATATTTGTCTGACAATATTCTTTTATTAATATTAATATAAAATTTTAATTCTATTCAAAAATCGATTTCCATTATTTTTATAAGTAAAACAAATATTAGTAAATGTATAATGGGTTTTGAAATTGATATGATGTGATTATTTAATGTCAAAATCTAGGAAATTATAATTTTAATAAATCCTAAATTTATGACTAAGAAATTTCATTTTTAGAAAATGATAAAAATTTAACAGAAATAATATTTATATATGATTTATTAGAAATTTATGTTTTATTTATATAATTAAAATTATATAATTTTAAAAATTAATTTTTATTGGAATAAATTAAATTAAAAAACATTTTTTATTGAAAATTTAATAATCATTGTTAACTAATTTAAAATAGTTATCTTTTAAAGTAAATGATTTTTTATTTATTACCTTCTAAAGAATTTTCAATATATTTATTTTTTTAGTTTTCATATCTTATTAGATTCATTATAAAATGATGTCAATTTAATTAAATCAATAAAAAATTTGGATTTTTTTTTAAATTATTAATTCATAGATTTGATAGTAATTGGCATTAATTATCAAAATAATAAACTTTATATCAAAAAATTAAATCATTTATATTAAATAATGTGAATTTTTTTTTAAAAAATAAACAATCTATTTAATAGAATTATTTTTCTATATTTAGTTATCATTTCTCTATGTAATCTGTAAAAACTAATTTTTATGATAAGTGTACTATTTATCATAATGTTTATTTGTAATAAACAATTAAAATTTAATTTATTTTAATGAAAGAAATAATATAATATTTTTTATAATTTTATTATGGATTAAAAGTAATTTAAAAACCAAATTTCTTAATGAATATATTTAATTATATAAATATATGAAAAATTGTTTTCATAAAATTTTAAATAATTTTCTAATTTATATTGATGGGTGTCAGGAATTGACATATTATTTAAATGTTCATTATTTCAACTTATGAATTATTTTTTTTATATCTAAATATAATAGAAAACAACTATGTCATATGAAATTTATGGAGATAGAAAAACTGGTATATTTTTAATATTCAAAAAAAAATATTATTTTAGAAAAATCTCATCAATATGTTATAAGATATCTATGTTGTGATAAATTCAAAAATAAAATTTTCATTATGGGATTTAAATACAAATATTATTATATTTATACTTTTAAAATAATAAATATAATATAAATAAAATAAGTTTTATTGAAAATATTGATTTCAATATTTAATAATATCAATCATTTACCCTATAATGTTAATAGTTATTGTTGTCTTACCACTTTAGTAAATATAAAAAATCCATTAATATTATTTTATACATTTTTTTGTTGTTTATGTTGGTTTTAGCATGTGATATGTGCTATAGATCAGAGTATGTATTTTAATGAATCCAAAATTTTGTGTCATTACATCCACTCTTCTTTTTAATGGATATCATTATTTATAAAAATGAAGCATTGTAAAGAATAATACTCATAAATTTCAATGAAATTTTATCTTCCCTTTTTTTACTATTTATTTCCATAAATATTTTAATTTATTCAATTTAAACTGATATATGTATTATCTTATGTGATCTTCTAACTTCTCCAAACATCATGTAAAAAACAAAATTTACTGTTGCTTTTTTGATGCAGTTTTTAGAAGAGTAATTAAAAAATATTTGAATTTATTTTTATTTCATGATCATATATTTAATCATGAAATCTAAATTTAATAAATAATCATATCTTCCTATCACTATTCTCTATATTATAAATTAATTCTAAAATTATTATTTATAATTTTTTGCAACACATCAGGAAAATATTATTTTGATGTTACTATTTAAATAGTTTTTTGACTGTTTAAAAATGGAACATAACTATTCTTTTTAAAATTTAGATGGATTTTTTCATTTTATTTAAATGAAAAAATCACATTACCACACCACCATAATTTATAATAAGATTTTGGGATCTATTAAACCATTAAAATTGTTCCATTTTAACTTTATTTTACATATAATTCATAGTCTCATCTCATACATTTCCTTGATACTGTGTTCTATATCAAACTATATATTTATTTTGGCATTATTTTTCCATCATGTTTATGTACCCGATGATAATTTAAATGATCAATATCGTCTCTATAATTTCCTAACTGAATACCATGATCTATATATGATTCTTCTCAATGAATGGTTATGATTAATATTATTATATTTTTTCGGGAATGTTGTATTTCATTAATTATGATTAAATATGAATAATTTCTATTTACAATTTAATGTTGATTGTATGTGGTATTTTATAATTTGGTTTAGGTTTTTTTAGTGTATATAAATATTTGTGGGTGGGAACTATAATTTTAATTACCCTTATTCATTCATGTTGGTCAAATGAATTAACCTGACAGCGTCAATTACTTACTATTTGGGAATATGGTGTATTCCAACACATTTTTTTTCAATGACCTAATCGATCCCATGATAGAAATATTAATATAATGATAATTATTAATTTTATCATAGAGAAATATGTTTAAATTGACCATAAAATTATTGAAATGTTATTATCCATGGATATATATCATGGTCAAATTATTAGTTGTTTAGAAATTTTATTGATTATTTAAGATGATCGAATATTTGTTCCTTATGAATTTATAAAAAATTATTCTATATGAATACTCTTACTGACAATCTGACCATAATCATTGTTCAATTTTCCTTTCCACATGGTATTATAAAGGGATAATTGTATGAATATAAATATGTACTCATGGGAATAATAATTTGTTTTCGTTATTAATAAGTCTGTTCTATATTTTTTATACAATATCACAATCATGTAAGTATTTATTCTCCATATAATTGTAAAAACTTTGAACCCTTGTATCATAATCTATTATATATTATACCGATGGAAAAAATAAACTAACTGCTCTGTGTGTTTCGATTTGGGTTAATAACATTTTTTATCAATTAATGATTAGTGTAACAAGGGGAACTTGATCTAATAAGACCAGAAGTACTCTGAACATTATCATAGAACCTTATAATTATCAAAAACATTTACCTACATTATATTTTTTTATGAATAAATATACTTAAATTTTGATATAATTAGGTGCATGAAAGCACTAATATATAGATAATGGTGAAATAAATGGAATCCAAGACAACACCAATAATCTATATCTTGATTTGACATCATAAAGAGTAAATAGACAAGAAGATGGAGCTATGAAGAATATAAAAATAGTGGGTAACATAATGAATAATAAAAAATTATATAGTAAGCAATATATAGTTCCATGTAATCGTTAATTAATTGTGTACTTCTTATTAAGACAAAAAATTAAATCATTCAATTGGATGACTAAACTATTTTTAGTTATGAAACATATCAAGTTAAATGTATTAACGACCCATATTATAATAAAATATTCCAAGATAAATAAATTTTATGTTAATATATTTATCAATATTGAACCTAAAAATATATCTATGCAAAACTTTTTTTCAATGGTTACTTAACAATGTATAGTAATCACTGAATAAGTGGATATAAAGAGAGATTAAAAACATCTGAAATGAAGGTTTTTTAGTGTTGGTTGAAAAACTTATGCTAATTACATAAAAACATCTTCTTTTTCATAAATTTTATTTTATTAAATTTATTATTAGTTTGATAAACATATATAGGATTAGAACTAATTAAACAATAATCTTTAATATACAAAAACTGATTTCCTATAAAAATAGATTTTATTAACATTTTATTATTTTAATTAAAAATAAATTTTAAAAATTTAAAATTTTAATGTGAAATAAATGAACTAATTTTTGAACAAATAATGACCATATTTAATTATTATTATTATTATTTAGGTTTTCCTAAAATTATGTATTTTTATGTGATTAATAAAAAAATAGTAATAGTTCATTTGATTAGTATACTAGATTTATTTTTTAATCATCTCTTTTCCATTAAATATTTTATATATATTAAATTAATCATAATTAATATTTTATTCATGTTAGTTAATATTATCTTATGCATTAAATATTTTTTTTGCGTTCTCTTAAATATCACATGTTTTTCATATGGTTAGTGTCTTATCCAGATTTATGTTGTTAAATATTATATTTTTTTATTTTAATGTTTAAGTTTATATCATATTATATATATATATATATATATTTCTTTATTTAGTATATTAATTTTGTTTACAAATAAAACTATATAGGTATAACATTGAAGTGATTAGAGGGATTTTTACTATATCACTCCAAATTTCCCTAGTAGCATCAATAAATTCTTCAACAGTACCACCCTTATCATTGTAGTAGTTCATTTGATCAAGGATATAACACTCATTTAATATTGAAATGATTGGTTCCATATTTTTTATAGTATCAAAACATCTTCTATTTTACATCCAGGAAATTATAGATACTAAATTGGTGCTCCATGCCGATTTTTTAAATGACCTCATACAAGACTTCACATATGCTAAAGGATGAAAACTAGCAGGAAACATTTGTTTAGTAAGGTGGAGAGGCTATTCCCTATTTACTTGAGTATCCCTAATAGATAAAAAATTAATTAGTATAATCAATTTGATATAAAAAATAACACGCATAATCAAACATATCCCAAAACATGGTACAAAAAAACAAAAAAATAATATTTCATGTCATCGAAATAGTTCAAACAGTGTAGGGAATCCTAAAATAAATGCATACACATAAATCCAAAAAATGGTCCTGACTCAAGTCCCAAAACCTCATCCATGCTCATCCCAATACCGACTCAACTCCCTAGAACATCGTATTTTCCTTTATCATCAACTCTATGAATGAAACGTTTTAGGTACCCAACAACAACATAGAAGGGTTTGCGTAAAACAATATAGGCCACTTCTAGTGATTTCTTAAAAAATATCTAGTCTAAAAACATGCAGAATGCATGCATTAAATTAATGAAATTTAATTAAAAGATAATATGAGTAACATTAGTTAAAAATCACTCCTTAACAATTTCTATCATTAATAACATTTCAATAATTTATACCATCTCTATTACTTAATATATTTACATCACGTGTTCCATGGGTTTGGAATTTACATCATCTACACAATGTTTCAAGGCATTCAATCACAATTCAAAAGGGAATAAGTCATGTCCTTATTTCACTAGGGGAAATCAATCCCAAAAAAAACAACAAACTCTCCATGAATCATGGGTCTGGTTTGTCTCTCCAAATAAAATAGTTAGTAGAATAAATCCTCTATCCCATTCCCCAACCAAAAAACTTTTCGGTGGAGATTCGAGTTGTAGTCTAACTCGACCTGTGTGTGCGATGCCTTAAGACAAAACACATCAATACTAATCCATTTTCACAATATTATATATCCATTCACTACACATAACAAACCAAAAACTATATAAAAATAATACACGAAATAATACTAATACATAACAATCCACATGGGAATTAATAATATTTCATATCCAATTAACACATTTACCATTTATATTATAAAAATTTTTTTTCCCAATTACAATTCTCATTCCTCATCCAATTTGGTATATTTATTAATTATCATATATTAAACCATTTATAATATTCATCAATTCCCTGACAAAAATTAATTTAACATATTAATCAATTATATATTGATTGTCAATTGAACATAATCATCCTTTTATATGCACTAATATTCTTAATAATTTATAAATAATTTATAATCCATATGATAAATACCCATATTAACCCAATTTAGCCATTCTCATGCATGGCACACAAACACTAATGACATTATCAACCCTAGTAAGAAATATTATTATACCATTTTAAACTCATCCAACCTTATTAAAATGTTCTTCATGGGACCTATGTGATCAAACAACAACTCTACACTTATCATGACTAATATATAGTTTCAGAAATTCCAACACACTCAATGAATTGACCTACATCATTCAAATTATACTGAAAACCTCCAAAGGGGACAATTAGGGCTTAAATTCATCATATAGAAGCTCGTATTTCCAAATTTCACCGTGGAATAAAAATAATAATAATAGGTAACCAATAACACAACCAAACATGAAAAAATCAACCGAAAGTCTATTGAATATAATGTGTAGAAATCATACCTAGAATATGTTGATAAACTCACTCTTAATAGTATAAAAAGATATTGATTCGAGTACCCATTAATGATAAAACTTTAGATCCACAGGATAATGATGGTTTTATGAATTCTAAAGAAGAAGAAAAACCTACAATCCATAATTAAGAAAATTGATGAAGGATAATCATTAGACATACCCCAAATAATTGATTCATACCCATCAATAGTCTAAATGGAATGGAATAAAAAGATAAAAATCACGTAGATGATTAGATCGAAATGTATAAATACATGGGTTGATAGGAGAATATATTGGGATGAAATATTTTAACAACTATAAAATCATGAGGTGGTAGTTTCATAATCTTACAATATTTAAAAGGGTTGCATATTTTGGCTGATGGTTTGGAAAATGGTTCTTAATCTCTGAATCTTCCACAATTCAAGAGGGTTTTGTTCAAATAGTTTCCAGGATTTTCCACATGGTTTAAAAAACTATTTTCCAACCTTGGGTTGTCCTTCACTCCATGGTTTCATGGATTGGACTTTCACCATGCATGATTTATTTAATCATGTGCCAACTATGGACCTTGCATAAGTTGTCTCGGGATTCCTTCCTTTCGTGTTCTGAACCCCTGAAACACAATTGATCCCTCCTACACACCTGGTGAACATTTCATTAACCCTAAATAAGTTATTGATAACATAATTTAATAATTTAAATACCATCATGAAATCCATAGCCTTTCAAACTCCCCTCCATATAACTACCCATCCTTGTGCTACTCTTCATATGCATCACTAAGCTTCTTATGTAGATAGATTAGAAAACTACGCCCACATACCTTACTCCCTCTCCAATTTTTAATATTGAAAATTACCATGATTCCACAAAAAAAGAACCATTGGTATTACCTTTATGTATAATACTTTATCTATACAATACTAAAATCTCACGAGACACTTATCAAGGATGCATCATCCTCAATCCATACATCAACCAAGAAGTTTATGTAGGTATGTGTTGGTAAAAATACATAAATCATAGCTCAAGGAAAATTATTACACAACATAATACAATAATTGATGTACAAATCGAAATATCATCAGTCTGACCCACTTTACAAATAATGATTTAAATAATGTTGAATTTTTTTAAATATTTTGAAAACATTAACATTGAACCAAATTGAGACCACCTAAAGAAAACCAAATGTTTGTCCAACCACATTACCTGACCTACATTGACCGACAACCCAACGTTTCATAGTCTCATTCTATAACCAGACATCAAAAACACAAATAAAACAATCCTGTCAATGAACTAGTCAAACAAGATCCAATACTCCCAATCATGGAAAATCACCCAGATGGTAATCACTCGAGTCCATTGAACATGAAAGAACAATGTCAATATAAACCATCCACATACCCATTATGGTTTAGTACCACTATAAATAATATCTCACCCCACCATATACAGGAGATTGGAACCTCCACTATTTAATCAATACCACCATGACATCAACATGACATTGACAATATACGTGATGTGTGCCAAACCCACAGTTCCCAAACATTCATAATGACTTCACAATTTTTTGGCATCCATTCTTGCTAACTGAACCACCCCAGATAAAATCAATGCACCATGCATTCAAGGACTGACAACATTACCTCACTCGTGTTTTTCATCATTTAAAAAAATCACTTTATACTACAATAATCAATCCGAAGGTGGGTCACAAAATAGCACCTACATTCCACTCTCAATAATATTCCAAACCATCCCTTATTGGATTTTCCAATATATTCATCATTCAATTCTAGAATGATACCCCATTTTACTTCAATGTTGTGCTTAATATATTTTGGGATATCACTATTTCAAACACACCTTTTAGGGTTGTTCTCTGAATTATTTTAGAACCCCACTTTCATGACATTCATAACCACCAAACCATAAACATGCTCTACCGCACTGATCAAATTTTGAAAAAAATCCACCCTCCATACATTGACTAAATATTTTTAGGTTTTTACATTGAACTACTCCAAAAAAAATAAACATAAATTTTACTACAAAATATCCACTAATGGGGGATCACAACTCGCTACATTGATCCCTTTCTCATTGTTTATGTGAGATGCTCCCAATTGAGTCATCATGCAAATGCATTCCACCAATATTTCCATGATAAAACATCATATGTCCCTGTTGAATTCACAAATTAATATATTAAAATGTCACCCTACTATAGCTACAAGACTCTGTGAAAAATTTGTTATAGATTTATATAACCCATTTCCCTTTTCCACAAATGGTCCCACATCTCATGATTCCCTTTGATGACTATTGTTCTTGTTGGAACCATAAATGTTCATTGATAATAATAGAGTTTGATTTGATTTTTTTGTCAATATGCACATAGATTACTATGGTTTTTTCAATGAATGATATCAAACAATTGGGGATAAAAGTAGTATTTAATGTGGTGCATAGTACATGGTGATGGAGCACAGTAAAAATTGTAGGTGAAAGGTATGTGGTGCAGGCGCACGGTACGTGGTGTAAGTAGTGTGAATGATACGCCAAGTGGTACACATAACCAAAAATAGTTAATATCAATTGTACGCGGTGAAGGAATTTAGTACATGGAATGCTTAAGGTTATAACGAAAAATGGTTCCCAAAGATGGTATTCGGTGAAGGCATGCGGTACATGGATGAGGATGGTTGGAAGGATTGTTGCGGTTTGCAAAATAGGTGCGGTATGTGGTGGTGGAAAACCATATGTAGATGAAGTAAAGATTTTCCCAGATTAAAAATTTGGGTAAAATTTTATAGTATTATTTGTGGTGTATTCTCCTATTTAAAGAACAGTAATCACCTTTGTCAAATGTGGAGAATGGAGATTAAAATTTCGTGGAGAAATCCAGAGTAGTATGAAGTGGTTCACAGAGGAGAGGATAGAACACTAAGACAATAATCTGTGTAATGAACATAGTCCACAGAAGAGTGTGCGGTATGCTAGGAAAGCTCTCTCGGTATGCGACATAGCAAGGTAGTACACGGGGAAAAATGGTTCACAGAGGCGGGAGGTAGTAAGGGGAGTAGAGTGTAACAAAGAGTAGCTCAGTATGTGGCGGATAAGGTCAGTAAGGGAAGGAGATAGAAGGTACATGATAATATTTGTTGTTACCAGAAACAGCAGTAATGCATAGAACACCCAAGGAAGCCTGCGAATTGTCCTAATCAGTTTGTCAAATTAATGATCATTTCATACTAGTATACGGGGAAATAAATTATATATGTGCATGATTATGGGACTTAAATGTTGAATCTATTAGCCATTTAGGATGCATTAATTTAATCCAAAACTATGAAGCGACTGTCATGTCGATAAACTGAGTGATGATTCTTTTATTGCAGTGAGCAATGGGGAGTCAATGGAAGTGATCGATGGGAAATAGTGTGCAATCCTATAAACCATGTAAAAGGCAATGTGCCTAGAATAGAGTGACTTTAATAATCCCTTTTTATCCACAACATGTGAATAATATTTATTTTTTTACTACCGAATCAATGTCGGAATATGATCCTTAGACGTAGCCCTTATTGTTGAACCATGTGAAATTTATTTGTTATTGATTTGCATGTGATTGTTTTTTGCCAGAATATTCTCTTTCGACAGGATTAGTTGGTTCCTACCAATGTGGGAATAAGATCAATCAGTATAAAAGAAATATTTGACACCCTGATTCACCCCTCCCATCTCAGTGTGTCCCGGGGTCCTTCAGCACAGGTATATCAAATATAATTTGGAACTACATAGAGCCTTTACCCATTTTTTATCTCAATAAATAAGAACAATAATGTACCCCATGGACTATCTAAGAGACACAACATGTACCTCATAGGATTATTATTGGAATTCTAATTCCACTACATCAACTCCACACTACAATCTACACATAAAGGATGAAATTATCTCACTCCATATCAGGTGGATTATTACTATCACTTTCATTGAGGAATTAGAACCACCATAGTTCATGCTTATACCATAATATAACAAAATCATTAACATGGACTTATAATATTTCCTATAACACCTAAACAAGAACCCCTCAATATCCATTCTAGGAACATGGGAGTAAAACAAACGGTGTTTGTCGACACTCGGTGCATCCCAAAGACCTCACCCATAAACATTTGATAGTGTAAATACCAACATTATTCTCCCAATTTACCACTAGAATCGTGTATAATTCATCATGTCATGTATTGAAACATAAAATGTTCATGTAAATTGGTTTAAAGACATAGGATTCTTGGTGTACCATCGATGATGTAATGATGCTGGGCAATATCATCACTAGATAAGACAATGATAGGGATTTTTTGATGAAAAACACCAAAACCTATCCATCACTAATGTCTCATACCACTCTGGGACCCCATCTGCTGCCATGATTTTTTGGATTTCTTGCCGACAAACATCTCATCAGCACTTATCTGTCATAACATTAGTGTGATTTAAAACCCAGAATCACCACAACTCCACATCCATCCCCTATACATATATGAACTAATGTTTCCTTTGAAAATACCAAAAAAAACATCACATGTTCTTGTCTTGAGTGACCGTATAGGTTAACTACCAAAACACAATGGTCCTACATGCCAATCAAAACCAACTACCTCTCAAATTTGAATACGTCCCACTTCATATGCATTTTTAATGAAAAACGTTTATCATGAGTCACTAATTTGTCTTTATTGATAGTAATCATACCTTAACGGTGCACAAAAATAAATGGTACTCATTAGATCCATCAAGTTATCATATTTTCTAATGATTACACACTTAAATAGACATTAGTTCTCATATTCCAACAATCTTCTAGGACTAACACAGAGGCATCTTTCTCACCAGACCATGACTGTTGCTCTATCAGCCACATAAACCGCAAGTCGTCCTAAATATATCAACATACAATGAAACCATTTCTATGAACAAGATGAACCACATGACCACCCATAGATTAGGAATCACATTTATAACAAAATAATCTAACCACACATCATTCACCCTTGTCTAGTTCACCAGAGATCATCATTGAGGCTTCCATTAATCTTCATCCAAATTGATGCATCTGACAACTTTTTGATAAAAACCATATAAAATAACCTTAAAATATAAAAAAATCACTCTATTTAACATTTCATAGAACCAAGGTAAAACATTACCATTTACCAAAACATGATGGTACTCATAATGCATCAATTCCATGAATGGTTCATCCCCATTCTTCATATTCCAATGAACCTCAAACACAAGGATGACCTCCCATGAGTCCACTACCACTTTTTTTCCCACAGAATACACTTATCATCGCTTCACATGTATGGTCTCCCAAAACCATTGACCATCCCTCCTATCTGTCTAAAAGAATCAACATCTAACTAAATAAAAACATCCCCCCATGCATCACACACCAAAGATCACAGAAAAAACTACCATCCAAATTCAATGGTCTATCAAGAGGGTTGAATGATTCCAAATTCATTACTATAGTTGGGGTAAAATTTTTATAGCCCCTATATCTAGGAAACATACTAAAAAATTAAAACATATTTCCAAACACAGATGCCTCTCATCCCTTATTTAGGAAAATTACATTCAATGAACCTCGGTAAAATTTTATCTATGTTTTTCACCATGATTAATCACACACATACATCTACATCGTGATATAAAACACAAAAAATTTAATCTAAAAAACAAATTCAATCTTCTGAATTCACATGTGTCTCGTCAGCTATAACAAAACACCCATCAGTAATGAATCCACAAACATGACACCCATTCTTATGTCAATAATATAACACAAAGTCACCTACAACCCATATGGGTTACCAAATTCATATTATTAGGCATCATATAAAAACCTCATGGTCACATCCCTAACAAATGAAAAACAAGGAGCACCCCATTATCCATGCATCAAGACTCATCATGGTCTCTAGAATTATAATCACGGTATTGTCCTATGAATATGTATCTAAAGATATAACCCAAAAAATGTTCACAGAAGAAACAACATGAATACTCAATATCACTTTTCTCTGAATATTCCATCATAAAAAATTATTTTTTGACAGACTTAACCACTTTAAAAACCATAATGTTCACACATTATAAGTTTCTATTTTCATAACCTCTCAAAATTCGTTAATTATTTGGATTCATATTTCAATACATTATAATTAATAAACATTCAATGGAATTCAAATTAGTTTATACAATAAAAATACCCAACCATCCCTAATCCACCCAGTTCACATATACAATCCCAATAAATGAGATCACATCTCTAATACTACCCACAACTAATAATAATAAGGAAAATTGGAAACACTGGGTAAGAAAACGTACATAATCTAATGTATTTCATTTGACACCATTATTTAAAAATGTTTCCGCACTTAACACACAAAAATTAATTATTAGAAAAATTTCTATATCACAATGTGTTAAAAAATATTTGAAATCATTCACAACCTTCATTTTGGAAAATTCACTAACTATTTAACACCACAATGTAAATCCTACAGTTTTAGTCGTCATTAAATTTTTACAATTTATGACAACAACAAATTATATCTCATTATATTGTTTCTTTAAGAACACTATTCCATAACTATCCTTTACATTCATTCCATATACCCATTTTCACCATCTATATTAGGCCCCATTTTATTCATATTTTAAAAATGGTAAAGTTAATCCTACCCTTCATATCCCATAATAAAATTCCATGTGTACTGATCATGATACATTGAACCTATACCCCTAGGTGACTGTAATGATTCATGAATTCACAATCATGTTCGACTCATGCTACAAAAAAAATATCATTTAATAGTCACATCACATAACGAGTGCATCACCCAATATTGAAATATAATTCAACTGTAAAAATATATATCAAGAATAAAAATTACATCCCAATGAACGTGGATATTCCCTCATACAAGTGTTAAAAATTCATCTGAATGATCTCATTTCCAAGGCCCAACACATCCTAATATAAAATCAACAATCCCAAATAATAATACTACAGAAAATTGCAATTCTGATACCACTTCATAACATCTCCAACCAATGAGCCACAACACTGGTTCACTGAACTCAGTCATGACATGACCTTAATCACTCCTTCTATTATACAATATGTTGATGACCAGTAGTGATGATATGATATGTCCTGTGGGAAAATATACCATATTTACCATAGTAAATTATAATATGAAACATATTAAATAGTGGAAATAATATGAAATGACCAACGATATGAATAATCAACCATATTTTATGACTAGGTTCAATATTTTTTTTCCTTTTTTTAGTAGTACTGCAAATTGTAAAAAATCCCCAACATAATGAATAAAATATGAATCATGCAAATATGCCTGACTCCCTGTCTTGAACTACATATATACACATCTGAAGCCTGAAACAACTCCCTAGTTTTTGGCCTTTTCCATTTTCCTAATTTGAAAGAATGTAATTTTCTCATATACCTAGTGACGCCAGAGTATGTTGTAATTAATAATCAGTATGCCACCCACAATGGTCTTTAAAAAATATCCATTCTAAACAGATAGTTAATGCAGGTACTATATGAATTTCATGTAATTAAAAGACAACATATGTTCCAATAGTTAACAATATCTACCAAAAATATTTTAATCAGTAACACAATTTCCATAAATTATACCCTCTTTATTATATAATCCATTTCAATAATGTATTTCATGGGTAATGCATTTAGATATTTTACACAAGTTTCTAAATAATTTAATAATTATGCACAAGGGAATCAGTCAAGACCATATCTCACTAGGAGTAATGAAAGGAAAATAAATACATTACATTAACCTCATCGAATTTGTCTATTTTGTCTCATTAAATGTAAATTTTCTAGGAAAACGCCTTATATACCATTCTCTATCCTTTGTATTATGTAGTGGATTTTATTAACTATGACTTACTCGAACCATATGCATATTGCATTATGTCAATTCCACAAACTACCATGCCATCTGAACATACTATTATGTCCATTCACCATACACACCTTACCATAATATCTATAAAAACAATACACATAATTATAACAAACCATAATAATAAACTTGGGAATCAAAATTATTCCATAAACCATTAAAAAAATTTCAATTTACATTTCATAGCCCATTTTTTTTCAAATTCGCATTCTTATTATCCAGCCCAATAGTTATATTAAATTATTACATTATTTTAACCCATTTAACATATTCAAAAATTCCTTTATAAATAAAAATTTAAAATATTATTCAATTCAAAAAGCATTAAAATTTTATCATATTCATTATTTTATATTAACTAATTTGTAACGAAATTTCAATATATTTTATATGAAATTTTACACATCATAGATTTAAACCAATTAAACAACTTTTATGTCATAAAAAATGACCCCTTAGGACATTATCTACTATAGGAACACATTTTATTTTTATATTTTCAACTAAAAAAGCATATTAACATGTTCCTAATTTGATATACATTTTCACACATCAATACATTAGTTGACCTTATAGATATCTTGTTTCTGACATACTGGCACACCCCATGGGTGCCCCTTAGATAGTCGAATCATCCTTAATGATTTAAATTGGGATCATGAGGGTTTAAAATTTTCATTTAGAGAATGAATTTACATAAAATATTATATTAGTCAAAACAACAACCATCGATTATCGAGAATGATAGAAAACATGCACAATTCAACCCAATGGTGATGGTATACAACTTGTACACAACCTACCTTGAATATTTTGGTGAAATAACTCTTAATCATATTAATATTACTATATTTGAGAACCCCTTGAAGATTAATCCTGATATATAATGGAAAAAATAGTTATTTAGGTAATAGGAATAAGGCGAGAAAATCTAAAAGAATTAATCTGTAAAAGAGGATCATATGGGGAATTAGAAATACCTAGAGATTTGATCTGTATCCAATTGAATCATTAAATGGCCTATAATTTATATAGAATGAACCCTTGGAATATTGGTGGAAATGGTTCTTCATTATCCTTATGTGGATGACAAATGGGGAAGAAATTATATAAGAATATCAAAATACCGAGGGGCACTTTTGTAAATTTAAAATTTTTAAAGGGGTACATGATTTGGATGCACAGTATTCCAAACCATGCAATAACCATGAACCTTCCACAATCAATGAGGGTTTGGGGTGGAAAAATTTCATAGGGATTATACATAGTTATAAAAACATGCCCCAATCATTTGATAAGCATCATTCTAAAGGTACACGGTTTGGCCTCTAACATTGCATTGTTTACTAAACAATGCGCCCACTATGAAACTTTCACATGATTGCTCGAACTATGTTCCTTTCGTGTCCCAAAAACCCCTTAACACCCATAAGGTCCCTTATACTCATTATAAACATTTCTATTACCAAAAATTAGATCAAAACAAATAATTAATCATTTAATTACCCTCAAAATGTTCAAGATCATACATATTTATTTCAATGGTATTAGAAGAAAATTCACATTTAATTGTTTCAGAATATCCTCATAATCATGAGTGAAAACATCCTCACATATTTCCAACTTATGTGACAGCAGAAAACAAATATCATAAATTATAAAATGTTTCAACCATAGTGACTAATTGTACTACAATTACTATGGTCTATATTTTATGAAATCATGTATATCTTAATTTAGATTCCTTTTAAAAAATTTATATGCCCTTAAAAAAATAAATATTTTATTTAATTCATGTTTATAATAATTAATTTAATTTTTTATTTGATTTATTTTTATTCTTAATTTTAGTTCCTGTAAAACTAATTTCTTTGCGAATAGATTAGACATGTTTTAAATATAATCTAAATTTAAAATTTATGTTTTATATTAATACATATCATTTTTTGAATAATTTATGAATTTTTATAATTAGTTAATAATTTTATATTAATTGTATCATAATTTTAATTTAATATTATTATATTATTTTATAATGTTTTTAATATATGTAATACATTTTAATTGAGATTTTATATTTAATTATATAATAGAGATGTTACTTGGATGAATTTTATATTCAATTTTAAGGTGAAATTCTTGGATTTCATTGACCATATCTTATGTAATTTTTTTGAACTATTTTTTTATTTTATTGGTATAATTATTTTTTCACATGATATATTAATGTAGATTTTTTTCCATTGATATTTATAAAATATTATCGTTCTATATGAATATATATTTTGACTATTTTTTACAATTTTGAATAATTTAAATTGTTTATTAGAGTCGGTTACCGTATTAATTCTATATATAGAGAAATAATGGAGTCTAAGAATAGTAATATTATTGCAGAAATCCTACATATCATTTATATAGACTATTATAAAACAATTAAACTGAAATGAAAATCAAGAAATTATTTTCTCATTTGATTCATTTTTTATGAACTATCAACGGTGGAAAAAATACTCCTCTTCTCCATAAAACCATACAGTGTATATTTGTACCCTTATAGGAACACCTGAAGTTAACTCTCTACATTGTTCAAGTGGTTATGTAATAAATTTTTAATTATTAGCAATATTTATGTTTTGTTCAATTGTAAAATTTTTATTTCTTATTTATAGGTATATGTCGTCAATTGAATGTTTCTCTCACATCTTATAATACAAATTAAATGTCATACACTTAAGTTGGGTATTCTCATTGTAGAAAATTTGATGATTTCTTCTACTATAAAATTTTTTGTAGTTAGGTATGAGACTACTACTCAAAATAAAATGGACTGGATTTCATATGATTATTTAAAAAAGGATTATAATTTTATAGTTGTAAAATGCTCTATATATTCCAAAATGGGTATCATAATCCCTCAGTTGGGTTGTAAAAAATGACTAGGTCATTTAGTAAAAGTTTTCATTAATATTTTATATACGCCATATTATTTTTCGTTTACACTACATTACTTGTATTAAATTCTTATATTTATATTCTACTCCCTTTATACCATATTTCATAATGCTTCCAACATAACTATTTATATCCATGGTCATCCTTAATAATGATATTCTCAAAATTGTTATCATTTTTTCAATTCCATCATTTCATATCCGTGGGTGACACTTTTTGGATTAATAAAAATAATCTATTTTATTTTCATTAATACAATCAATTGATATAAGAGGTTTTCCATAATGTGATACTATTAATAGTTGTTGTGTTTGGATGTTTATTTGATCTGACATGTGTAATATTTGTAATAATGAATATGTATAGAACTATTTTACAAAAGGAAAAACATTTGATTAAAATTCAAAATATAGTGAAACCATAAAATTTCAATGGATGTAATTTTAGTTATTAAAAGAAAATAATAGGTGATTTATATAAAAAATATTTATTGAATTTTTTTATATCATTAAAAGAACATATAAAATGCATAAGGTTGAATTTATACCATAAAATAAAAATTATAAGGAAAATATGACTTGAATTAAATACTGATGAATTAAATTTATTACTCTCATAGTATATGTTAGTTTAATAATATATCTTCTTCTAAAAAGGTTTATATCATCTAGTGGAATTGAAAATTCACTATAAAGGATCTGAAAAATTATATGCTACTATGTTTTATTTTCAAAGGGATAATCATCATAAATTTGTAGTTTCTGATCATGAATGTGTACATTATAAATTAAAAAATTAAAAAAGATTCTAAATTTCATGTTTACATATAGTAAAACTAAACGAAATTTTTTTTGATAGAAATTACACTATGAGACTCTCCAAATATGTGTACATTATTGAATATATAATTTAAGACATATAGTTTATTTATAATGATCTCTATTTTAGTTGATTGTATCTCTATTATAATATGTTCTTGAATAGATGAATAATCACATTGATCAATCATAAAATAGGAAATGGAGTTTCATTATAAATATAATTTTGTTCATCCAAATTATTATAGTGTTTCCTCATATTGTTTTAGGTCTTTGTAGTGTGTTTATTTGAACAATGTTTCAAAATAAATTCAAGGACATCAAAAAAAATCATACTATTAAAAGAGATTAAGGAAAAAATAGATACAAGAATAATTTCCAAATAAAAGGTTTGAAAGTTAATTCCACTATATTATTTTATAATCATTTGAAACCTGAGACTACGAAATTTTATTTTTCAAAGATAATACTAGATGTTAGGGAGAAGAAATACCAAAATGAAAAATAATATTCATAACATTTTGGTTAGAGTTTTAGTGAAGAATTAGACTCCAATCAAGAATCCGGATGTTAAATGGAGAAGTGTAACCATGTTATGATATGAAAATCTCCTCTGGTAATTAATTTATTTTGATATGTAATTTATTATTAATTTAAATTAAATATAAAATTTATTGCATTCTGTAAAAAAACTAATTAAGATTAAAATTAAGAATATTATACTAGATTTGATTCTGATAAATATAAAGATAAAGAATTAGTTCAATTATATGATAAATTTTATTAGTAATTATAAATTCAATATAAAAGATTTGAAAATTTAAATATATATCATAGAAGACATAAAATTTTAAATCAATATCTTTTATTTGATAACAAATAAATGAAAAATACTATTTTATGGAAAAAGTACGAATAAAATATTATAAATAATAATATTTAAAACCTCAAAAAAGTGATTCACAGTTTCAAATAAGTTCACCCATTTATAAGACATAATTTTCATGTCCATTGTTAGATTATTCAGAATGAGAATGTAAATCATAAAAATTATGTTTTAAATTTGAATGAAATTATTTCTAAATTTTTCAAGCGATAGAAAAATATAATTATATAGTATCTTTGATGAAACCAAAAATATGTAAAACTATTTTAATAAGCATTATATTCTGATGTAGTAATTTTTTTCTAGAAGTCATATATGGAAGGATTTAATATTTGAATGCATAAAATTTCATTTTTAGGGAAATTATTATAATTAATGTATTTTCATCTTTCATTAATCTCTAAAAACTAATAGATTTTATATATTGAAATATGTATTTGCACATGCACCATATAATGACCATTTTAAATATTCATTGGTAAAATTAAATTTTTTACTTACCCAATTGGGAACAAAATATCATGGATGCGAGAATGTGTTTTGGATTAATTTTTCATACAACACTGCCATATTTATATTAATAATTAATTTAATGATGGATTAATGTCAAAATTTATCTTTTCATAAAGATTTAATTTTCTAATAAATAATATATTTAAATATTCCTTTATTTTATCTTACTTAATTATAGAAGTAAATATATTTTATATAAAGACTAAATTATGTAGGATATCTTCTAATGTTTTAACTCTCTTATCTCTTTCAGGTGGTGAATTGTCTATGAATATATTTTTTCTCATTCAACATTTAGTGATATATTTTTTATTATTAATATGTTTTTCATGTGATTAATACATTTATCATGGCATGTTCTTAATGATATATTCCGGTTTTCATCTTAATCTCAATTAAAATAGAACTAATTTTATCTTAAATGTTTTCTCTTCAAAACATAACATTATTTTATATTAATAAAGATTGTTTTTAATCAGTTTAATTATATTTTAGGTGTTATATTCATTTATTACATACAAAGAGGGGGTTGTCGTAAACTATAAATTGTTTCATTTTTATTATTTTTTGTATTATATTCATATCAAATTGGGAAGATAATTGGGAGTGTTTATTATTCTATTCATGTTTTGGTCGATTATATACTACTTTATTAGAAAACATTGATATTAATTCTCCATATTATTTACAGTGTTTCATATTAACATGTGTTTTAAATGACTAATGTTATATGCTTTTTCTTATATGTAACTTTTGTTTGATATTGTTAGTGACCTATATGTCTTTGAATAGTTTAATATTATCATATTTTTAAAAAATTTAGTGTTATATAATTGTTTATATATATATATATATTTATATCATTTTTTGAAATTTAAATTTTTTTAGCATATAACTATTGTAGTAGCACCTCCCAATGATAGTACTTCCATATTCACTGGTTTCAAACATATAATCTATGATTATATCACACTTAATATGGTATTATACCCTTTTATTAGTTAGAACAAAATATTTAATGGACTTATAACCATATTTATCCTCTATTTGTATGGGATAAGAACAACTCATTATTTTAATAGTAGTACATGAACACCAAATTCTACTATTAGAAGAATATCTTCAAGGTATTGGAATAACCCTAATTCCATTGTTTTGCTCTTCTACGGGTGTATATTACATCCACTGTAACAGATAAAAATGGTTTATAATGGTATAAGATGATAATATAGTTATTTTTCTATAACTTTTATAATACACTTTCAATATTTAATTTTTTTATTTTAAATTTATTATGATTTATATTCCAGGAATTTAAAATTTAATTTTCTGCACGTTTATAATCATTAAATTTATTATTTACCCTGTTTTATGACTGTTAATTATAATGTTTAGTATATGAAAATTTTTTGTATATATTTTCAACAAGTTTATAAATTATTTAATATATTATACATAATTCATAAAACCATACAATATTTTTTTGAATAATTTTAAACTATTTTTTCAATAAATTCAGTGTATTTATTATTTATAAATTATTTTTCAATATTGGTACATTATTTTTAATGTTTTATAATATATTAAATAAACGTTAAATGGGTTTTAATATTATATTTATTAATAAAGATATTATTTATATATTTTAATTTATATTTATTTTTCTCTTACTGGTTATAAATATCTTCAAACATGTATTATGGATGTTGATTGATTGACATATTTAATTACTTTAAATAAATTTTATTTAATAAAATTAAATATTAATATTTTATGAATTCTATTGATATTTCATTATTTGTTTTATCTCTATGAGATTTCTAGTTGACTAATTTTTTACTATTTTGAATAATTTTAATTCATTATTTAAGTTTATTACAAAAATAGTTTTCAATATAATGGATGAAAAAAATTCATAAAATGATAAAAAAAATTAATTATCATGCACACTAATTATATAGGGTGATATAATGAATTTACAATCATATAAATATCCAGTGGTCCAACACTCCACTATTTCATATATGAAAAACTCTCAATAGATGAAATATTTTTCATCAACTTCATAACACCAATAAATATTGATCTATATCCTTTGTGGAATTACCATACATCCCTATCTACTTCATTTAAATATACATTCATCAACTTCTTCGTCATTAGTAAAATCTCTTATTATATCCAGTTGTGATCACTATTCTATAATTTATGTCTATGATAACGTCTACGCATAACCATTTTATCACATAGGTTATACTACAAATAAAATTTAGTCTTCTAGTTATCCTTAAAAGACAAAAATTTGGAACACTACAGATGTGTTATATCGTTTTACAATCATTGTTGGTTTTATCTTCTCCCACAAAGGTATGTGGAATTAGGTTTATAGTTTCACCCAAAAACATTATTGGTTGGGAAGTATCTCAATGTCAATGCTGAGCATTAGAATACTCATGTGGAAAAATTATTTCTATATATTAATGTAGGTAACTTACTCAATTAATTAGGGCATACAATATGGAATATGCTATATAAACTCAACCATTAAAAAATTATATGTTCCCTGTATAATTTATTCCATATACTTTTCATCTCAAAATTTGATGAATGTTTATTTAACCCCCCTCCACCCTCAATTCAATATTCCATCATATTTCCAAACAATCAAGTTTTGTTTATGTTTTTTATAATTTAATGTTATTAGAATTATGGTTTAATAAATAAGAACCTTTCATCATCCTTTAATGAATAATAAAAACATTATTCATGTGTTTTGAGGACTACGACATGCATGACAAAAGTTGTTTTGTTTTCCTTCCCCACATAACATGTATTATCCAAATATAAAATTTAAATTAATTTAGGATATTTTATATATATTTTATAATCTTAAATGATAAACTATATCATTCCTTTTTCAAATTATATGAATGAAAAATCAACATCCTTGTGTACATGTGAACTACTGCCACCATGAATTAATACATTTTTTAATACAATATTCATGGATGGTTTTGGATTATATTTTATGATTATAGATAATTTATATTATTATTATATATTATGAAAATATTTATTTAAGGATAACATCAATATTTTAGGTCATCATATGTTAATCTACTCATATCAATAAACAACCCAAAACTAGTTTAACATTGATTTTTTAGTGAATAATGAACAAACAATCCGTGAATTAGAATTATAAGATAAAATTTATTGTTCCAACATAAATTAATGTTTTTTAATATTTTTGGAAATAATGAAACAATAGAGGATAATGATTACTAAACACACTGTTATGATCCCAATTTAAAATGATCATGATAAATAACATCCAATATTGAAATGAAATTATAAAAATTGTAATATGGGAAAAATATATTTTTAATGAAGAGTACAAATAGAAATTTATATGAATTATTGTCAATATTAAAAATATATTATCCTTACCATTATGATGTTAGTGGTTCAATATGTTCTATGAAAATAAATAGTAATGATAATGTATGTGGTAATATAAAATCTATTATTTTATTTGTTAAGGCTCTTATTAAACATACTCTTACAAAAAAATCAATTCTGAATGATGTTACCAATTTTATTTCTTGTGAATTTCTTATCTATATCAAATTACATTAATGGTTTTGAATTAAATTTTGAATAAAATAATATATAATTTATGAAATGAGGCTCATAATAATATCCTTTAAATTTATGAAAATAATGTTTTCTCAATAATTTGATTTTAAAAGATTTAGTTTTCATTTTCAATTATATCATCAATATTAATTACTTTTAATAGAGATATGGTTCATACTGAACCCTATATTTTACTTGTATTATTTTTGGTGATCAATTATTTGATATCGAATGGTTTGGTTCATCATTATATTTTATACCATATAAATATTTGAAGAAATCAATTTTATCCCTTTAGGTTGACTATGAAAACTGAATGGTTCCCACGTGGATGTTTTAGATATCATATTTTATTTCTATATTTTCTTCATAAAAATAAATTTATTTTTTAAAAAATTTTATGGAACCCAATTTATTTCCGTGGGATCCTTATGATGTGAAATGAGATTAATTTGAGTTAAATGTATGTATTTTTAATGATATGTTCTGTCTGATAATAAAATATAATTAAATGGATAAATATTTACACCACATGAGACAATTATTCAAAATTTGATTTTGGTTTCATGAAATATATGTTATATATGTAATTTCTTGTCAATGTAATGCTTCCACATGTTAATTTGTTTTCAAAGTTGAAGGGATGTTATACATATTGTAGTAGTATTTCTGGTAAGATTACATGAAGAGTTATATCCCAGAATTTATATAATAGTTATTGGTATGCAAACATGTTATGGATGAGAGAAAAATGTATATGGGGATATTACTTCTATTACCAATAATAAATGAAAATGAGAAATCAACAAAATAATTTTTTTTCTTTATAATACCCCAATTATTTAGTGGGAATAGTTCTATATGTGTAGAAGTAAATCAACTTACAATGTTATATAATAATATAACTCTTATGAAAATATTTCTCTGATTATCAGATTTCTAGGATATATATTAAAGAAGTGGTATGGTTTCCTGCTATAATATATTCAATTGTGTCTGAATAGTATCAGAGGTTCACCTAAATGTTATTGAGAATCCATACATAAAATATTTGAGCGAGAGTTGTGTATCAGAAATATGTATCATCATAAGATAATTTTTTAGTCAGATAATAAAATTCAAATCCTTGAGGATATGTTTGGATATTATTCTTTGGATTTTAAAATTTTTTTGGATAGTCACTTTCATCTAGATGAGTTATCTTATGAAATTTGTATTTAATCAACAATTCATATGTCTCCTAATAAATCCCTCTGTAAATAGATGTGTTCAGATCCACTTTTATGGAATTAATATTTGGAAATAAATATATAGTGAATTTTTGTTAGAGAATAATTTTATAGAAAGTAAGAATCATTCAGTATCACGTCTAGGTATCTCATAGTCTGTAGAATGTTTATACATACCATCTATGTTGTGATTTGGAAATTATGTTGGGGGAAAGTATATTATAATAATTTACCAGATGATGATATTAATGTTATTTTCAATGAAGGGAAAACTAATACATAGTTATATCAGTTCCATTTAGTTATTGATTGTGTGAGGATAATAAATTTTTTATTGGTGCTTCCACCAAACAACCCTCATGTTCTTAATGTGTTTCATGTATCTCTCCTAACAATGTACTGACATACCCCTTAAAATATACTAAACTCATATGTTGTTCCATTAATGAAAGAGAGTTCTTATATAGAACATTCATTGGAGATTCACTATCTTACAAGTAAAGTTCTATGATAGATGATCATTCACCTTCTCAAAGTTGTGTAGATAAACCACCACCTAAGCAATGCTATACGGGAACATGCTGATATAATGAGGGTGAAATATAGATATTTTCCTATACTAGATATAATGAAATTAAATTTTAAATTCATATTAAGGGGGGTAATAAGGAATCACCATATTTTTTATTTTTTTTTAATAAATTAAATTTCTTCTATACCATGCGTTAAAAGTAACACCAAATTTTAATAAACCGCGAGAAGCTATTAATAATATTTTTTCAAAATGAAGATGTTATAAAGTAGCTTTTAAAAATAGATATATATATATATATAGAAATAAAGAATTTGAAATAAATATTTGTTATTTATTTTATTAAATAAAAATTACTGATGAAAAATACCTGAATTTTGGATGCATATTTGTAGTAATTGAAAACAATATTTTCTCCATGAATTTTTTTATTAAATTTTTTGTATTGTTAGAAAATTATTTAGTGAAACTTTTTGAAAAATAGCATAATAAAATTTAAATAATGTATCAAATTATCGTAAAAAATGTTTTTATGCTGGATATTTGGGATTTTTCTGAAAACATCAATTTTTTAATGAATAGTGAAGAATATCATGGTTTTTTAGAAAATTCATTATCATTTATATGATTTATAAGGTTATTTTTTCTAATGGCTAAAAAAATAAAATTCGTTCAGTAATATATCAATCAATTGAAATCATGTCATTATTTCAATTTTAATATTAATAGTTGATATAATATCTTTTTATCTTTTTTACATTTTATATTTAGAAAGCTATTAACCTATAGTGTCTTAATGATTACGTTTAAATTAAAAATTTTAAAATATATGAATGTAATTTTGAAAAACAGATTATATACATAGAATAAATATGGATTTTCTTATTTCAGAAGTTTGACATAATTTTTTATCATAATGAAAAGTAAAAACAATAAAAATTACTTATCATGATTATTGTTAAAATCGGTTTACTAAGGGTGACACGAAAATGTTAACTGTAATAAATGAACAAAAAAAATTCTAAAATAGTTTTACAGACATATAAAGAAATTATATGTTATAAATATTTATAATTGTATATTTGGGTAGCTTTTGATATGTTAATAACATGGATACGCCTTTTTCTTTTTAAATATTACTAGTCTGTCACTAACCTCACTTATAAAAGGCCACCAATTCTACAAAACGAAATGAAATTTGAGAGCCCATTTGTTTAAAACATGACATACTAATATAACTTAGATAATTTCCTTATATCATAAAATAATAAAAATTGGTATCGGATAACTATCCTACGATGTCGTCTAAAATAAACCAATTGAGGTCACTACAAGAAGAGGTAACATTCATCAATGATCTTTTTTATTGTTTATTTCCTCCCCCAAATTAAATTATTATAAAAACATTACGATATAATAATTGAAGTATATTAAATATTGAAAAATAATTTTTTATGAAATTACCTAAATCAAATTTCACTTCCATCAAATAGGATTTCAAATCATCAATCGTGCATATAGTTAACTACCGCCTCAAAAAACATTGACATTTGTTTTCTATAACAACATCCCATGTTCAATATAGTTTTTTATTAAAATTATATATATGCTAAATATGATATTAAAAAAATTCTAAATTATTATATCACATATAGCTATTTATAGTCCACTTTAGGAGAATGTGATAATGTCTCCCATGTGTACGATGTATTATCGCGACATAAAGCAATTTGATTCATTCACATATTATATAGAATTTACTAGAGATTTTTTTGGTTAATAAAATATTATATATATTACATAAAAATAAATAAATAATTTTTATATATTTTTCCCTTTTTTTATTTCAATCATTTGATAAAATGGAAACATCCTTCATGAATACATACAATATTCTGTCTTCATGAATAGAGTATTTCATTTTTTATCTCAAACAATTATGAAATAATTTAAATCCATATATACTAAATATATATTATATTTAGATCATGGTTAATAATATTGGGATTATGGAAAACTAATCAAATTAATAGGACCTATAAAATGAAACATCAAATTATACAAGAAAAACGAAGTAGTTATTTAATGAAACATCATATTAACATGAAATTGTTAATAAACCAACAGTAAAAGGTCATAATTATCTTATATGTGTTATGATATATATAAATTTTTTATTAATATATTAATAGTAAACTAATATTTTTTATATCAGAGTTTTGAACTTGTACTAAGTAAGTCATCAATTTCGGTAAGGAAATATTTCCTCAATTTACCATATTAGGGACATATTTTATGTTTTTCACCATTATTATTTCAAGAGGTGTCAACCCCTTTGACCTGTAATATAATGAATCTATTTATTCTTTTTATATTAAATGTTACATTTTTAATTTTTTTATGCAGATAATGATTACAAGTTACCAAATTTTCTAAGAGTTTAATGTAACTATATAAATGTTTATCTGGATTTTCCTCATCATGTTTCGAATGAATAAATCATATGATATATATCTCATGAACTATATGTAATTTAATACAATATTTTTATCACATGAATTGGATGTTTATCCTTCATTTTCCCCTCATTATTTACTCAGTAGTTAAATATGTTGTTTTTCAGTGAAATCATCATTATTTCTCTATACGGTAAAAAAAAATCCCAAATGAGGTAAATAAATTTTTAAACATGTACAGCCTGAACAATATTTTCTTGAACTCATGAACATTATCTTATTTGAGGATTAAATTAATATTATTTCTTGGATATTTATAGATATGTTTTTCTACATAATTATTAGTGTTCTTTTAATTTTTTAATTATTATTTATAATGAAATGATATTTTACTATTGAAAAATTCTGAGTTATTTTTCATGTAATATAAATTTCCAACTAAGATGACATACCTTGTTGTCACTTGTGAATTATTCAGGATATGATCCAAGGATTCCATTTTTATTCATTTTTTACTGTTTTATGTCTTTAATGGCTTATTTTTTAGAAACATTATTCCACTTCTATGGTTAATAAAATAGAAATATAATTCTAAAACTATTATATTTATTAATGGGGTTTTCTATGATGAATTGAGGGAGTGATTATGAATGTATTTATTTTTCCACATGTTATAATATAAGTAAATGTTTATTATACTCATTAAATTTATTATTTCTAATATGTTTAATTTTTAAGATCTTTTTGAGCACAAATGTATGGCATTATCTTTGGGAAGGTTTCAACCTATATATCCTTCCTAGGAATTGGAAAATGATTGATATCTAATAAGAGTAATAGGATTTTAATGGTGAGTGATGCCTGCTCAGTTAGGGAATCTTTCTATGATGATATTCTTGGGAGTGAACGTTGAATACTATAATGGTTTAAGAGTAAACCTAAACCACAATAACTGTATTTAAAATGATCCTTGAACTAATATGGATATGATTTTATAATATTATATATATGAAAGAATATATATATATACTAATTCTCTGATGGTTTATATTAATTACTGGGATTATGATTTATTTGTTATAAAATTCAAATTTAATATACCATGAATCAATTTTATGATCTATGATATAAATGGTTTAGTTTGGAAGGTTGTTCTTATGTTTTCATACCCTTATGTTCATGATATGTTGAAACTTACCTCTCTAAGATTACTGAGAATCTAAGATCACCATATATTATGACTTCCTTCGACATGAAATGATTAATATAATTTTCTATGACATGTCTATTATGGTAGGTAGTTATTAAGAACAAAGAGGTAGATTACATAACTCACTTATAGACTTGTTTTTTTATGTCTCCATATTTCCAAAGCCAATACAACTTTATAATACACAGGTGCATGTTTTTCTAATTAAATTAATGTTTATCAAAAAATATGTAATATCATTATACGAGAAATTTTGGTCACTTCTTTAAATCTATTGAGGCTTATGTATAATAAAAAACATGTCCATTAATGTAAGGAATCCAAAACAAATTCACAAGTAAAATACATGTAGAAAAAAATAACATGGATAAAAAAATAATTATTTTAATTATGACTTTTTTTATTATAAGAACATATAATTTTTTTTATGATAAAATAAACATATTATATTATGTATAGGACAAAATAGACTCTTGTATAATTATTAAACATATGATGTCTCTATGTTTGCATTGTCTTGTAATTTTTTAAAAATAAATGTCCATAATATAACCATTCAATAAAATTAATTTAAATTAGTTTATAACTATTAAAAATTTTATGAATTACCATTAATGTCCAATTATAATTATAATAATCCTTTAAATAATATTTCCAATTAATGAAAAAAATGGGGTTTCCTATATAATTTTTTTTATATTCTAAATAAAATGTATCCAATTGGATATTTTATTTTCATTAAATGTTAAATTACAATATTTTAAATTAATTTAAATACAAAAAAATTATATTGGGATTCATCATATCAATATGATTTTATAAATATTTTTTAATTTTTTTTGCAAAATTTTGGCTTTTAGGTCAAGAGTTATAAAATAAATTTTACAATTCCAATAAATTTTATGGACACATTATGATATAAGTGTGACATATTAAACTATACAAAAATAATTTCCTATTCTTTATATAATAAAGTGAATTATAATGTTAAAAATGTTATGTTGAAATTGGAATCATGAACGTGACTTTTTTGACCTACGCTATATTTTATTAAAATAATTGCATTTTAATTTTAATTAATTAACTATTGAAAATCATCCATTTTATTTGGGTTAGAACATTAATAATGTTATCTTTTTATAGTTTTTATATGAACTAATAAATACCATCAGGGATAATAATATATATAATTTTCATGAAAATTCATTTATTTTTCTTATATAAATATTTTTTTAAAGATTATTTTCTAGTTTTAAACACACATTTAATTAAATTATATTTCCCCACAATAATAAATTTGATCATATTAAATTTTTTTTATATTTGGATTCTATTTCATGAAATCAAGTTATAATTACCATTTAATTTTTGGACAAATCAATATGTTATAAAAAAAATTCAAGTCACTATATTAAAAGTAAATTATGGTAAAATGTTTAATCCAGGAGATAATTAATAAATGAATTTATAAAAAAATGCATTCAATTATTTCTATTCTTCTTCTTCATCAACCAACTATTTTCAACACATAATCTAGAAAATAAATAAATGCATTTATAACACTGAAAATTTATTTTTCTAATTGAATAATCATTTTCTTCCTCTATCTTAGCCATTTTAAAATCGAAAACACCCTCTATGTTATTTGGGGAATTCTGCATCTAAGAATGATATAGTTAATTTAGCAACACTATTTTACATGTAATTATATTATAACATATTTTTTTAAAAATAATATATTAATAACAAAAAAATTATATAAAGAAAATTTTGGTATTCTACTAATAATCTCATCCAATTGAAAATGAAATCATCCATTTTGATATGTGTGGATAGCCACCTCCTTTTATGAATGATTCGTTATATCTCACCTCAATAAAAATATTTTTATAAATATTTTTTTTGGAATATATATAATATTGAATGTAATATATATCATGGATATATTTCGTGATGAATTGCATAATAATTAATTATAATTAGAATGTCACATGATTGTATATGTAAATTACACAGATCATGCTCCTTATAGATTTAATTACCAAGAATCATGCATATAACATCCATCAAATAAAAACTATTCTATATAAAAAATTTCAATAATGATATTTCAAAACATTTCATAATAGGCTGATTCAGAAATTGGTATCATAAAATTTGTCTGACAATCACCATTAAAAAACATCAATGAATAAATTTTAATTACTAATAGCCTTTGATAAAAATTACCATTTAGAACATATTATATATGAATGAATATTTTCAATTGAAAAATATATATTCAGTGAAAATAAATATATTAATGAGATAAGAGAATAATATTTTTATGTATATTATTTATTTTCATAAAGAACATTCATGAATGTATTGGTTAAAAAATGGGGTATTCATTGAAAAAATATCAATATAAAAAGAAATATATAATATTTCACACCATATATTCTTTTATATGATGAAAATATTGTAAAATTAATATATGTTTACATATTAATTAATTTAATCAATGTTATATATATAAATATAATGATCTTACTATCACTGGATTTTTTCTTCAATTTTACCAAAGATGTAGGAGTTCCTTGTCTTAAAATTTCATTCATTTAGTCATTCCTTGTTTTATTCACCAAATTTATTTTATAGATTATATATATATCTTGTAAATATATTATATAATTATTCAATTTATATATTTGGAATTTAAATTACCATATCATGAACACCAATTCATGCGAATTAAATATTAATTTTACACAATTATTAAATGTATTCTTTCACTAAATCCTCTTTTATATATTTATGAAAACTTTTCATTATCATTATTCATATAAGTTGAGTAAAATATATATTAAAACTGAATATCATTTTAATTAACCTCATGTTTTGTGGGATTTAAATTTCATTATCATAATATCATTTTGGAAGTGTTTTTAAATTAATTTCTCTTCATTTAAAAACACCATTATTATTGAAAATAAAAAATTATTATGAATAATCATAATTGAGACAATATTTTTTAAATTAATAATAAACAATTAAAATTGTTACAATGAAAATACATAGAAATTCCATTATAACAATGGAACTAGGGCTTTCTAAAATAGTGAAAACAAAGCCATCCTTGTGGACAAGGGAAACACATTCTGGTAGATGATTGTACACATTAGTGATAAAAATCATATCTTCATTCTAAACACCCATGGAGGATAAAAATAAGCTACTTTATTACCTTCACTCTATGGGTGTGGGATAACCACACCATCATTAATGTAGCATATGCATTTTCAGATGTAGTAATGAATCAACTAGGGGTATTTTGATTTTATTCTATAAATTATAGATCACATAAAATTTTGTTTCAATAATGTTAGGACGTATGTTTAATTGAAAATAAATTTATAGACCATCAATAATATCCCTCCTCTCCACGTTGATATTCTCCATGACTGTGGAATCTACTGAATTATGTGACATCTGTTCTGTTGATATCTTTGATCACTCCACTACCGTGTGCCATTCCAAGACTTCATGTATGATAAACATTATGTTTAAATAATATTGAAGGATGATTCCATCAGACCTATTTTCCATTCATGAGTATAACTTGATCTTTTTGGGTAGAAGTAATCCTTTTAGTATTAGTGAAAAATATCATCACGATGTTCCTATTATCCCATAAGTGTATTAGATATCCCAAATCCACTACTAAACACTTGAACCACACCTACATGGTTACAATGTAGATCCATATTCATTCAAGATGGGTTTTTTTGTCATTCAATAACATCAACCAATTATAATCTATCGAAACAGAGTGAGTCGTATGCTCTTGTTCATTTGAGCCAACACAAAAAGAAGTCATTTGAAGGAAATCAAAAGAAATAAGATGATAAAGATGGTATCCTTATATTAAGGATAAATCAGTGACATAATTTATGTGTGAAAAATATAAATACACCCAATATAAGTTGTTATTAAGAGTAAAACAATCAGAGGTCAATCACACATATTTATATCACGACATAATCAACAATTATAAGGTTAACCAAAAGAATTGAAATTTGGTTACGAAGTCCCTTTAAAATAATTCGATAGCCTAACAGCGTCACATTAAAATTCATAAAATGAGTTTATGAGATAAAAAGGGAAACTCATCACATGGACATAAAATTTACATCAATAAGGATATTTAAGAACATATCCCAACATAAAAATATGTAAGTTAAAATGCATACCAAAAACAACTCTTATAAAAAGCGGAGGGTGAAAGGATTCCTTATCGATTTGGTAACTTACAAAACATATGCCACATGAAAGAGGGATCATTCAATGAAGATGTATATACTCATAAATTAATGTATATTACAAAAAGAGTACAATCACGGTCAGTAAATACACCACACAAAAGAAATTAGTGGAAAATATAGCATGTATCTCACGGGAAAAAAAGTGAGATGAAAACCCCTTACCACGTTGTAATCAATCGAGTCGTATGACCCAAAGTTAATAACCACAAAATGAATCACAGAATACCATGATTATAATGAGAGTCATGATAATATATATATCAAAATTCAGTACACATTACACCACATTCAATAAATAAGTGTCAAACAATGGAAATCTCATTGAATTTAAACTGAGATAAGAAAATCCCTTACAAACATTCGGTAGCCTAACGACGCCTCTTAAAAACTCATAAAACGAATTTTGGAGATTAAGAGAGGGTATATCATAATATGAAAATAAAAATTCCAGTATGTTGAATATAAAATAACATTCTACAACATAATAACATGGATCATAAATAAAATGAAATAAAATAGAGTACTTGAATAGAAAGAGAGAGGTCAGATCCCTTACCTCGTGTCCGACATGACTCGATCGTTCTTTAATCTCCTGAATAATAAACTAAAGATAATTTATACTTGATTAAGAACCTTTTTCAATATTATTATTCCTATTATATCAATTATTTACATGCTTTAAACATTATGTAATCATTTAGGTTAATATTGTTCGTTTTGTCGATATTTGGTACTTAAGTCAAAAATGGACTTCTTATAATTACGTGTTTTTCATTTAGTCAAAGGTTAATTATATACAGAATGATATTAGTGGTTTATATATCATATATATCATATAAATCCTGTATATACATGTATTTATAATAGTACATAATATTTAGAGGTATGAAATGAAATGCACTGTTCCTGGAGACAATAAGCCGTACGTACGCATGAACGCTACTTTCATTTATATATATTATTTTAATGGAAATAAAACATAATTATACATAGGTATTTTATAATTATATTATAATTTCTTATATAATATTGTTAAATCCATACTTTATACATCCCACATAAGGAATTAATGAATCAAATCACTTTGAGGGGGTGGTAGTCTGCACTTCCTCAAATGAGATTATCGTATTTACCCACGATGGAAACCATAACAGAATAATATAAATGGGAAGTACTGAAGTATAAGGAAATATTAAACATAATATATATCATATATAAATATAGTTCCATCATAGTGGCCACTATGAGAGGCGGTTAGATGTAATTGAACAATCATCGTTTCGTGAGGTGTTAGTTTGTCATCCACAAAAACATTAAGTTATTCATCCATTAGATGGAGGTGTGTGTAATTGTAGTTATAATCCTTCTTATAAAAAATCCTAGTATATTGAGGATACTGTTTTTGTTACAAAATAAAGAAATTAAAAGTGATTAGGGTTTGGAGAAGTAATATAGTAGAAAAAAAATTAAGAGAAACTGTTACCTTTAATTTCGGTAACTCCCTTTGGTTTGAACCAAAAGAATTCTTGAAGTGCCTAATGCCTAATGTAAGGATTCTAAGAAGAGGATATATATGTCTAGAACTTAATTGGGAAGAGGTTGGACAAGCCAAAGGGCTTGAGAGGTGTGAGGAATTAGTTAGAAGTGGTCTTCTTTTATAAGGGGGAGGAGGGGCTCTTTAGGAATGTGTGAAACTATTATTTTATTATATAATTATATTCTGTTTCTAATGGTCCAACAATCATTATATTCGATAATAAGAATATTCATGGTATAAATAAAATCATCCAATCAGAATTTGACATGTTTTGGATAATATTTGAATCATTATAATATTATTTATTTAAATCATTTATTAATGAGGTAAATAATGCATCATTATTGTGTCATAATGAATTTAATTTATTTGATGTATAAAAATTAAAAAAAAATACCAGGATATAAGAAATATTTTTATATTTCAAAATTATAATTATAGTCGAAAATAGTATATATATAACACCATATACAAATTAATTACAAAACGATATTTGTTTATGTCATTTTGGCCTTTACATTAAATTAATTAATCAAAATTGACATTATCACTTCCAAGTTGATCAAAGTGGACCCAAAATAGACTCAAATTTTCTCATGGTCTATAATGACTCAACCAATAAGGTTAGGAAAAGTGTTAAGGTAATTTTGAATTATTATAATTTTCTTTTAACCTTTAATTACATTATTTACCTTTAACAGCGGTAAATAAAACTCAGAAGTTGCTTTTCACAAAAAATTATATTCATCTAAATGAACCAAAATTTACTTCTTGATAACAACCATATATGTCGGATTTTTGAAATTCAATTAAAAGAAGTAGTAATATTTCATTTAAATGAAAAATTCAGTTTTTTAACTACCATTAAGTGGCTTCACTATTCATCAAAAATTGATGTTTTTCAAAAAAATACCAAAAATTCAGCCTAGGATATATTTGATATTCCAAAATAAAAAATGATTTACATTATTCAAAATTCATAACATAAAATTTTCATTATTTAATTAAAATTTAAATTCCCGTTGTTAAAAAATAGAGTGTTTTTAAGAAACAATTACTATCAAAAGATGGACAGTTGATTAAGTCCAATTTCAAAGTGAAATTGCTTCCAATGACCAACATTGGATTAAATGGATAAAATATATTTTAATTTCACTATAAAACCAATTAATAAGATAATCTAACCATATAAATAAATTATATTAAAAGGCACTTTTGAATTTAAATACTATATTTTGCAATATTAATTTAAAAATGATCTTTGTCATAAAAATTCCAAAAATTTACACAAAGTAAATTTTGATGTTCCCATTCTAAATAAGAATTTAATTTTTTCATATAGAATGTATTAAAGTGACCAAAACTATATTTAAAAATGATTCACCATTAAAAGGTGATAAATCGGCCTTTTAATGTAAATTATTCTTAAAATTAGATTTATTAACATTTTAAGCCTCTAACTTTTATTGGATAAATGTAAATACATTTAACCAACATGTATAATCATATTGTATTTAGTTTTTTTCATTCCTACCAATACAATGTCTAGGAGTTGACTTCCATTTAAAATAATATTATTATATTATTAGTATACAATGTAAGATTTCCAAGAAACTCATTGTTGCGTATCGAGTATTCTATCGAACATAAAAACCTTTTTAAAGTAAAATTAATATTTAATTCAAAAATATTAATAAATATGATATATATATTATTATTTATTTACCTATTATGTTACATCCTTCATCCCTATTTTCAAATTTTGTCCTCGTAATTTAGAAAAAAAGGGCTCTGAAACATCATTTAAAGTCCCACATCAGAAAAAGGGTCAGTAAAACTATCACATTAAAAGAAATAAAGAGAATCACAAATGTCACCCGAGTTAACCCATTCTAAGATTCCATTAAAACTTGGATATGGAGTAGAAAAAAAAGGGTAAAGTTCTGATGGAGAGTGTTAGAAAACATGTTTAGGAGAATTTTAACCACCAGAAAATCACAAACTTGTGATGGGTTAAATTGTCTTTGATTCCAGAGTAGGAAAATTTAACGGACGAGGTTTTTGTTTAAAGTTACTTTTCGTTGAAGAATTTATTAATGATCCTACCCAAAAACAAAAGAAAATATACTTACTTTTCATGTAGACATTTATCTTTTACTATATTTCTAACACAAACTCATATTTTCTCCAAACGATGAATATTCATGATGAATTTTGTCACATTAAGAGCGCAATAATCTACTTCAAGAGAATAACATAATCCAAAAAAGATGAAATATATATTTCCCATGTCTTTAGGTATTATCAAAAACAAAAAAAAATTAGTATAATATTAGATAATCCCCCAAAAAGATAAAATTGTACATAATGAAAAACTACTCTTAATCTCCAAAATATTTCCAACCAAAACACAAAGGTCAACAAAGACCATTCAATAAACAATTGCCCTTAAAATTATTCAAAATTAATCCATACAATGATTGTAACCCAAATCTCATAAGTATTTAATTACATCGACTTCTAAGATACATCTTAATATTTATCTCCAAGTAACACCAGTTACTCATAATGTCTCATATTGAAAAGTAATTAACATAATCACATATTCTCCATGATAGGTTAATCATTTTCATAAATTAATCAAATAATCTTGTGTCCATAATAAAAACAGAGATTTTTCCAAACTATAATTTTAACCATTATTCCACAATTGAAATCATATAGTATTATATGTTCCTTAGGCATATAGTGTTTCTTCAAAAGAGAGAACGTCTTCTAAAACAACCTTTTATCACTTAATCACTAAATCTATTTTCAATTCTATGTATATCCATATGATAAAACATAATTTCTAAAAATCAACTTATTATTGTTCCATAAAAACATTTTACTAAAAATAATAAGTCATACTAACCAGGGACATTATGTAGACTAGTGGTAGGCGATGCGCCCATGTCGCCCTTCGGTTGTGGGTTCGATTCCTGCAGCCTTTCCGGATGCGACGGGTTGTCTCCCATCCTATGGGTTGTCCTTTTTTTAATACACAAAACAACCCCAACATGTTTTAACCTCAATGGTTTCATTATACAACTTATTTTCATCCAAATTAATTATGATCTCAACATCTTAATTCTTAAAGTATAATTTCACCACCAAATGATAAAATAAAACAATCCCCAAAATGGAGAACATCATACCATGATCATGGGGTCCATTTGGTTTCATAGTCATCTTGTTCACGTAGGTAAAAGGTCCATGCATTGAAATAATGATTTAGAGATCCTTCAAAATCATTTTCTTCCTCCATCCAAATACACCTTGTACAATATGGGTCATATGAGTGTTCATATAAAATAGTTTTGGAAAATAATCATGTATGACATATAATTTCAAAACATCTGATAAAACATCATTTCTATAAACAATTCGAACCGAATTTGAGTTGAAACATTCAATTAATGGTCCTTTTAAAATACCATAAGTATGTGCTGAGAGACTATATTTTAAAATCAAATATAAATAGGTTTACAAAGGGTCTCATTCTTCAGCACCTTTTTTAAAACCAAAATATGCTTCAAAATCTTGTGATAAGGTAAAATATTTGAAAATGCCTTGATAATATTTACCTTTCTTGAAAATATGAGAATATTGTGAAAATATGATTTTTCTAAATACAACCCATGATCCATGATGATAATGAGGTATAGTGGAGGTGTTTGATATCTCAAACAACTTCTTGCAAGTGAGTTGTATGCTATAAAAAGTTTCACAATCATCTGAACATGACTTTTAAATAATTATTGCAAGCATGTCATTAGGAAGAGATAGAAATTTCATTTGAGATCCTCCTCCTTACATTTGTAATAGACTTTACTTGATATGAAAAAGTTATAAAACAAGGATTTAACTAAAATAATAGACAAAGGAACTAACCATGTGTCTAATAAAAACTCTTAATCCCTAATGTTGTCTAAACCGAGCTCTGATACCAACTATAAGAACCCAAACATAAAACATTACATAATCATGAATTATACGAATAATTCCCATTCAGGATCTTTTCAGGTTTATATTTTTAGAGAATTGGGCCATAACTAATACATAAAAACATGAATATTACCTGTAGATAATACTACTCAGTTTCCATTTTATCATAAAATAAAAACTGTTGAAAAGAAACACGTGTAGTTCCATGTTTTAGATTGAATGACTTTTCCTTGATCCTTTCCTTGACCATATTCATCTTTAAGTCATGTAAAAAACATTTAAAAACATGGGATGAGTTTAAAAAGATTAGTAAGGGTAATAAAATAACGAAAAAAACATTATTATATCAATAATTACAAATCAATGAAACCAATACTTTTCAATCATAACATACCTTACAAAATCATAAGATTTATGAATAACACATAGAAATCATAAATCATAAAGGTAACTTATGGAATTCATAACATACTTAAATTGTAGTTATCACAGCTACATAGGGATCAAATTTGGATACCCGTCATAGTATATTCCCAAAATCTCTTAGTAAAAACATTCACGTTTACCTCCGCCACGTTACCCAATGCATTAGAGAGCTATCTCGGGATCACCCACCCTAGGTTTATCACGAAACTACCCATATACATAAACAATGTCCAATAACCATAACATAACACATAAAACAAGAATAATGGAGGGATAAAATTTCCATATTGCAATCACAATATATCATATCAATATACTGAAATAAACAATTCTTTATCAAACCATCTTCATAACCATTTAAAACATTTAATAAATAGATTTTTTAATCAATGTTTCCCATACCACATTGAAGACTTGAAAGAAATTAACATTTTAAAACATTAATGTCCATATAAATAAATCCCAAAACCATTTTCAAAACATGGAAATTGATGATAAATATTTATAAGAATAAATCTTTAAAACATTTAAAACGATATTCTAGTTAAAGTTCTTTTAACAAAATGAGAGATGCTTGAATACAAATAATTGAGGAATAAAATTTAATTATAACTTTATAATATCTTGAGAATAAAATTATTCATGATATAATATGTCATAGGACAATATAAACACCATATAATAGAGAATTGTTGCATAAAATTAATGAAGTTCCAATGGAATGTAAATTGAGACGCAATCCCTTATAAAGACGGTATCCTTATATTATGGACAAATCAATGACATAATTTATGTGTGACAAAAATAAATAAACCCAATATAAGTGTTTATTAAGTGTAAAACATTCATAGTTCATTCACACATATTTATAGCATGACATAATGAACAAGTAGAAGTTTAACCAAAAGAAATGAAATTGGGTGAAGAAGTCCCTTTACAAAAATTCGACAGCCTAACGACGTCACTTTAAAATTCAGAAAATGTTTTTATGAGATAAAAGCGTATCTCAACACATGGACATAAAATTTACATCAATAGGGATATTGAAGAACATATCCCAACATAAGAAGATTTAAATTAAAAGACCTAACAAAAATAATTCTTTTAAAAAGAGGAGAGTGAAAAGTTCCCTTAACGATTTGGTAACTTACAAAACATATGCCACATGAAAGAAGGATCATAAAATGACGATGTATATAATCATAAATGAAAGTATATTACACAAAGAGTACAATCATGGGATGTACATACACCACACAAATTAACGTAGGGGAAAATATAGCTTGTATCTCATGACGGTAAAAAGTGAGACGAAAACACCTTACCACGTTGTAATCAATCGAGTCGTATGACCCAAAGTTAATAACCACCAAATTAACCACATAACACCATGAATATAATTATAGTCATGATAATATATATCAAAATTCATTTCAAAATAAATCACATAAAATAAATAGGTGGCGAACAAGGGAAATCTCACGGAATTAAAAGTGAGATAAGAAAATCCCTTACAAAAATTCGGCAGGGTAACAACGCATCTTAAAAATTCATAAAATGAATTAAGGAGTTTAAGAGAGGGTATATCATCATATGAAAATTAAAATTACAGTATGTTGAATATAAAATAACATTCTCTAACATATGAACATGTAGAATAAATGAAATGACATAAAAGAGAGTACTTGGAAAAAAAGAGAGGTCAGATCCCTTACCTCTTGTCCTACTTGACTCGATCGTTCTTTATTCTCCTGAATCATAAACTAAAGTTAATTTATAAATTTTTAAGAACCTTTTTCAAGTTTATTATTCCTTTTATATCACTTATTACCATTTTATAAACATTATGCGATCATTTAAGTTAATAATGTTTGTTTTGTCGATATTTGGTACTTAAGTCAAAAATGGACTTCATATAATTACATGTTTCTCATGTGGTCAAAGGTTCATTATATCCAGAATTATATTAATGATTTATATATCATATATATAATTTATATCAATTATATACATTTATTTATAATGTTACATAACATTTAGAGGTAAGAAATGAAATGCACCGTTCATGGATACTGTAAGCCGTACGTACGCATGAACGCTACTTTCATTTATATTTCTTATTTTAATGAAAAAATAATAATGATACATAGGTATATTATAATTCCATTATAATATCTTATATAATATCGTTAACACCATCCTTTATACTACCCACATAAGGAATTAACGAATCAAATCACTTTGAGGGGGCGGTAGTCTGCACTTTCTCAAATGAAATAATTTTATTTACCCACTATGGAAACCATAAAGGCATAATATAAATGGGAATTAAATAAGCATAAGTAAATCATAAACATAATATATATCATATATAAATACATTTCCATCATTATGGGTATCATGAGAGGTGGTAAGATGTAATTGAACAATCATCATTTTGTGAGGTGTTAGTTTGCCATACACAGAAACATTATGTTCTTTATCCATTAGATGGAGGTGTCTGTATGTTTAGTTTGAATAATTCTTATAAAAACATTTAAGTATATTAAGGATAATGGTTTTTTTACAAAAGAAAGAAATAAAAACAGTTTATGGGTTAGTGAAGTAAAATAAAAGAAAACAAATTAAGATAAACTTTTACCTTTAATTTGGGTAACTCCCTTTGGTTTGAACCAAAGGACTTCTTGACATGCCTTCGGCCTAAGGGATATCTTATAAGAGGAGGAGAGGGATTTTGAGAGCTTAATTGGGAATATGTTGGACCATCTAAATGTCTTGAGGGGTGTGAGGAATTGGATAGAAGAGGTTTCCTTTAATAAGGGGGAGGAGAGGCTCTTTAGGAAAGTGTGAAACTATTATTTTATTATATAATGATTTTCAATTTATAATGGGCCAAAAATAATTTTATTCGATGATAAGATGACTCATGGTAGAAATAAAATCATCTAATCAGAATTTTACATGTTTTGGATAATATTTTAATCATTATAATTTTATTTATTTAAATAATTTATTTATGAGGGAAATACTACATCATTGTTGTGTCATAAATAATTTAATTTATATGATGACTAAAAATTATAATAAAAATACCATGATATAGGAAATCGTATTATCTTTCCAAATAATATTTATAGTCGAAAATAGTACTTATATAACACCAAAAAAAATTAATTACTAAAAGATTGTTTTTTTTTCAATTTGGCCTTTACATTATATTAATTAATCTAAATTTTCATTATCAATTCCAAGTGGATCAAAGGGGTCCCAAAATAGACCCAAAGATGCCGATGGTCGTCAATGACTCAACCAATAAGGTTAGGACAAGTGATATGGTAATTTTTAATTTTTATATTATTCATTTAACCTTGAATTACCTTATTGACCTTTAACCGCGGTAAATAAAAGTCAAAAGTTGATATTCACCAAAAATTATTTTCATCTTAATGAACCACATTATACTTCTTTATAACAAAAAATTATGTTATATTTTTGATATTAAATTCACAAAAGTGGTAAAATTTCATTTAAATGAAAACGACAGTTTGTTTAACTTCCACTAAGTGGTTTCACTATTCATAAAAAATTGATGTTTTTCAAAAAAATACCAAAAATTCAGCCTAAGTTATATTTGATATTCCAATTTCAAAAATGATTTCCTTTTTGACAAATTCAAAACATAAAATTTGCATTTATTAATTTAAAAATTAATTCCCACTGTTAAAAAAAAATAGTGTGTTTTTAAGAAACAATAACTATCAAAAGATGGACAGTTGATTAAGTCAAATTTCAAAGTGAAATTGCTTCCAATGACCAAAATTGGATTAAATGGTTAAAATATATTTAAATTTCACTATAAACCAATTAATAAGATACTCTAACCATATAAACAAATTAGATTATAAGGAACATTTGAATTAAAATAAAATATTTTTCAGTATTTATTTAAAAATGAACTATGTTGGAATAATTCCAAAAATTTACACAAATTAAATTTTGATGTCCCCATTCTAAAGAAGGATTTTATTTTGTAATATAGATTGTATTAAAGTGACCAAAACCATATTTAAAAAGGGTTCACCATTAAAAGGCGATAAATCTGCCTTTTAATGTAAATTATTCTTAAAATTATATTTATTCATATTTTAAGCCTCTAACTTTTATTGGATGAATGTAAATACATTTAACAAACATGTATAATAATATTGTATTTAGTTTTGTTCATTCTTTCCAATAAAATGTCTAGGAGATGACTGTCGTTTAAAATAATAATCTTATATTATTATTTTTCATCATAAGATTTAAAATAAACCCATTGTTGCGTATCGAGTACGCTATCGAACATAGAAACCCTTATAAAGTAAAATTAATATTTAATTCAAAAATATTAATAAATATGAAATATATATTATTCTTTATTTACCTGGGATGTTACAATATCAATGATAAATGGGTATTGAATCTTAATAGATATAGAAAAATATTATGTTTGAAATATGGGATATCCAATGATAATACCTACACAGATTTTTACAAAATGTTGATAACACCATTTTCCACGATCTATGGAAAATTATAATTGAGGATAATGATGTTATCACTCTGTGATTTCCAAATTCTTTTATATATTCCTTTTTTGATCCAACATCATTAACCAATAATTATTTCTTAACAAAATTTTCCTCATGGGGGGAACTTAATGGACTTCCAAACTATCTTTCCTTGTAATCAATTCATGGAACCCTACAGAATATATTGAATGATACCCATATTATTCACCATCCTATCCATTTTTCTCTAGGATTCATAGTGGTATGATCCTTATCATTGTGAATTAAAAATTGAAAATGTAAAATTCCTTTAAATATATCTCAATACATTATTAGGAATGTTAATAAAATATACTACATTCATGATGATTGATGTTAAAACATAGTTTACAATGGTAATTCTTCCACAAAATGGGCGAAAATGATTCATCTAGTTTTTTATCCTACTGATGATATTTATAACCTTACCATTAGATTATATGAGTATGAATATTCCTATACAACAATGATATCATAGATATTCTTAATGCAACAGACATCACATACTTCCCATTATATCTATCATTTTTATGATTATCTAAACAAGACTAGGAAAAATAAATACTACTCCATTCATAATTAATTTTATCACCAATCGTTTTATTACAATATTAAAATTACATTTTCATTTCTCTAATAGATCATCACCATCCATTTATGTAAAAGAACATATAATATACAGAGATACGGCGAGAGATTTCATTAATCTAATTCCCTCATCAAAATGGTTGAATGTTACCATAACTGATCATACATTCAAGTATTAAAGTGAGAGAATCTTTTGATGTTTGGAAAATACTAACAGAAAATAAATTTCCCCGACTAAGGACAAGGAAATATTTTTAAAATACCAATTATCTTTCACATTTTTAACACTCCAAACTTCCACGGTACACTTCTCTTTGAATAATGTAGTAGTGTGTGTTGTACGCAACTTCGAGTTCTAACACACCACAACCAATCAAAATAGCTATTATGAATAGTAATACCCACTTTTTGAAACTTTTTAAATTTTATCTTTCAAAATGGACTTCATTTTAGGATTCAGAATATCAAAATTAGCCTAGGGTGAGTTTTTGGTATTTTTCTGAAAACATTCAATTTTTGATGAATAGTGAAAAACACTGATTTATTGGTTAAAACCGACTTTTTATTTGAATAATTATTTATTTTATATAAATTTATTTTAGATCAAAATAGATAAATAATACCTATATATGTTCAATTTAATTCATTTATGTCAATTTATAATTATTTTAGATATATAAAAATTTTATTGAACTTTTTACCGTATTTTACCCACCTCCTAGGAGATTTTGAAAATTTCCATAAAATGAAATTTTACTGCTTCTGTGAATTTAATTTCAAAAATCAGAGAGACACGGTTGATATCAGTAAGTAAAATGTGGTTCAATGAGATGAAAATAATTTTTTGTGAATAGTAACTTTTTACTTTTATTTACCACGATTAAAAGCAAATAGGGTAATTGAAGGTAAAAATGATATTATTCTTACCATAAAAAAATGTCCTAATTCTATTGCATAAGTGTAATTAGACCAAACAAATACTTAGTAATAATGTATTATCTTTTAGGTCCACTTGGATTAGAATATGACATTTATTATTATTTTATTTAAAGAAGAGTTAAAAGAGCTAAAATCAATTTTTAAAAACTAAAGCATTTTTATTATAGGTTTATACATAAGATAAATTCGACTATAAATATTATTTAAAAAGATAATAAGATTTACTACATAGTGGTATTTTATTTATATTCTTTAGACATTAAATAATTTAATTTATTTGTGACACAATGATGACGCTGTAATTACCAAATTACTAAAATATTAAAATAATTGATATTATAAATGTCCAAATAAATGTAATTTGATACATTTTATGAATTAAAATAAATTTATATGTTAATATGATATATTAGGGTGGATTATATTATCCTTTTGTGATGTAATCATTCTGTTATAATTTTCACAAAAACAAAATACCAAATATATTCAAAATTTACATAAAGGAGTTTTTAAAACAAATATTATATTATTAATTGATATTATATTCCTAAAAATATTAGTTTCGTCCAAATGACTTATATAATGAAATTTTTATCATTAATGAACAAATTTGGGTTCTCTTGGAAGTATATAGTTTGTTTATTAATCATATAATATAAAAATACAAAGAGACTTGGTAAATGTGAAACTATTTAACTAAGAGTTAAATATAAATAATAAGGTTAATATATTAACCCAAAAATGTCTAAAACCTATTTGGTGAGTGTTTTTCTACCCATACCCACCTTAGACTCGAAAAAAATCATTTTTGAGCCACTATAAACTGAATATTAATTTTTTATAATATATTATTTCTAGATTTTCTTAAGGTGCCCCTCACCCCTCTTATCAAATCCACTCCCACTTCTCTCTAATTCACACCTTAAAAGAGTTTTTGCTCAGCCATCCTATGCCCAAATATCCTCTAAAATTCCCTCACTTCATCCTTGAGGCCTTCCTTTAGTCAGAATGCCAACCTAAGGATGCCTTTTGATCAAGATAAAAGGAAACACCTGAAGAAGAGGTAATAATTTCATCACTCTCTTTCAAGTTCCTTTATTCTTCCACTTACATTCTCTTGGTTTCTTAGATTATAAAATAATAACTCCAGTATATTCTATATAATTTGATATTATTATATATATGTTACAACCATATTAGTTATTTGATTCATCCAATTAATGAAAAAGTCACCACACGTGCGTACGTACGGCTTACCATCTCCACGTCGTGTTGTAATTTGTTATTCAAACATTTAATCATTTGGATGGGTATAAAAATGATTATAACTGATGTAAACAATAAATATAACATTATAATGATTCTTTATATATGATATACCATTCAATTATATACTATTCTGATTTCAAAATAATGATATTGTCGCTCGTATGTATGTACGGACTACCGTCTCCATGAACGTGATGAGATTCATTTTCCATCGTATCCATTCAAAACTAATTTTCATTTGATGATTGAAAATAATTTTTAAGGACTTGATATAATTCTAGATATGAATAAGATAAAACCTACTCATAACAAACATGGCTTATGTAACAAAACATATAAAAGAAAACGAGTACGTTAACACCCGAAACGACTATAATACTAAAATATTATTAATAAAGCAATGTTAAAAATAATATATGATATCATATTAATTAATATGATTCTTATAACTTAATAAAAATTATTTAACTATTATACAATTATTTAACCTAGCTTTGATCAAGGAAATGTTCATGTTAATGGTTTATTTCACAATCTCTTCATTATCTAAGGTTGTTTGTACGTAATTATCTACTAGGACCTCTATATCATCCACATCCATGTTTCTTAAAAATTTATACCAAAACATTTTTAATATTTATTAGAATATGTGTTAAAGTCATTTATACCATTGTTTTAATTTTTATAAAATGGTTTTAAAGGAATCCTTTTATCGTTTTCCAAACAAAGCCATTTCTACCCTTTTCGACAAAATTAAGGTCAGAATGCCGTTTTTAACTTATACGGAGGGTGTAGCTATTTTCTGGCGTTATAAAAACATCCAAGCATCACTTACAATATTATATGAATATTTTCATATTAAATGTTTTATTTTATAATTATGTTACTTATAAATGACTTAAAAAAAGATATATTTCTCTCAAATTGTTTTGATTTCATCTATGTCAACATCCTTTGATTGATTTTAATATTATTTGAAGTTGATTTGTTATGATAAAAAACTTCCATATAGTATTGTAGGTTTTTTGATATGTTTGACTATAGATGGGTAATTTCTATACCATTCATGGTTTACATAGAAAGTATTGACATTTCGTATGCTATTTTAAATACGAATGTTTATGTTATGTTTATACCTATTCATATGAGGAATATATTGGACTTAGTAGGTGACGGGTGGAGCCCTCTATAGCTCCTTGATGAAGCGGTAAGTCTTTTGGGACAACCTAGTGTCTTGGCAGAAGGCCTTGACAAAATCATATTTGTATTCTTGGCACAAGGCCTTGACTCTGTGGTTATGATAGTCTAGCATTATGAATTCCATCATTAATAAAGTGGTTATTGATATTGCATATATTTATTCAACTAGTAGAATATCCATGTTAATTAGTAAATGGAATTATTTCATTTTATTTTTTCCATATTAGTAAGATAGTCAATTTTAAAAGGATTTTGTTTTAGTTATACATTGCCTTAAAAGATTATGCTTATTTATGAATGTTTTCGATGTATTTTTATCCTTGCTGATCATCTGAACTCACCCCTTTCTATGTTTTACTTTCCCATGATGTGAAGAAGTATTTTATGACTGACTTGCAATTATAGTCTGAGGAGATATGAGTGTGGATTATTGAGACTATGTTGTTGTAGTTTTTCATTTTATGATTTAATGTAAACCTTATGAATGTATCTAGTACTTACAAGGCAACTAAACTAATCGATCTTTAGAGGCGTGATCTTCTGTGATCATGCCAAAGATATATAATAATTCAAAGACTCTGGGCTTCTAGGGTCAGGGAGTTATAGTTTGTATCCGAATAAGTTTAGTATAAATCTTGGAAGCTGGATTTATATAAACTCTGATTACAGAACATTACCCTAAGATAGACATTGAGGATTTGTATAGAAGAACATCCTAGAATTTTGGAATGTAGCAATTTTTGAGTTTTCCAAGAAATACATCATTGTCTGGATATGAGTAAGTAGATGTGGATCTGGCACAGATGTACCTAGTGATAAAACCTAAAAACACCGCTTTGATCTGGACTCATACGGGAACTAGTGCACGACAATGGGCCTTGCTGCACTCTTGGTTATGACACTCCTGGGGGATATGCTTAGGACAATTATCATTTTATTAACAAACAATTATGAAGGGTTTATGAGTATATATATCCTCAAAGAAATCATATTTATGATAATGTATAATATCCATAAATTATTCATTTTATGTTATGTGTTTTACAAGTTGGGATTTATGTATTTAAATTCATAAACTAATATAGTTTATGCCATTGTTTATAAATGACACCTATTATAAGGAATTGAAATAGTATCAATGCACTATCTACATGTAGGTATTTCCCACCAACTCAAGATAATTATATTGGAGCTGGTGATACAATGTTTGATGATCATCCTATCACCATAATGGGACTGCTCACTCAGGTTATGAATAATAACCATACTCGTATGGAGCACCCTGATCTGAGCATGGAGGATCAATGTTAGATCGCTTCATGAGGCAACAACCACCAAAATTACATGGGAGTACAAATCTATTAGTAGATGAAAAATAGATAAATTCCTTAGTGAAATATTCCATGCCTCGGTGGTAGTAAAAGGGAAAAGGTTGTCATAGTAGTTTACCGCCTCACTAGAGATGTTGATCAATGGTGGTTATTGATTCAAAACACAAATGAGGATAATGAAGTATTAAATACAGAATGGAGGTATTTTAAGGAGCTTTTTATAGAAAAATACTTTACTCATGACTATCGAGTAGATATGGAAAGGAAATATCTGAGTCTGAGGCAAAAGGAGGACGATAATGTCGCAATATATGAGGCTACCATTACAAGGTTTGTGAGGCATGCTGCAGATTATATACATAACCCAATAAGTATGATTGATTGTTTCATTGATGGGTTACAATTTTTTCTCCGTCAAGAATTAGTCTCACAATCCTTATCGTCATATGAAGATATTATCTCAAGTTCTATCAATACAGAAAATGAATTCTCTACATATTACGTCTTTAAAGCAACGAAATAAAAGAAGAGATATTCTAATCATTCTGGAAATTGAAATAAGGGAAAAATGGGAAATGCTGAATATCCATCATGCAATAAATGTAGGAAGAAACACTGCGGTGCATGCTTGAAGGGAATGGGAGTCATTTACAATTGTGGTGAAAAGGCAATTAAGCTCATGATTGAAAGGGGTGAAGGAAGCTACTGATGTTAAATGCTAAAATTTCTTAGAGATTGGACATTATGAAAATGAATGTCCTAAGAATCAGGGGAACTTATCTCAGAAAATTCCACGGGATCAATGACAAGCTTATTCTATCCCTAATACTGAGATAGATTCTCCAATAGATGTAGTGGCAGGTAATTTAATGGTTTCCTCAAGTTTATCCAATTATTTATTTGATTCTGGATCATCGCATTGTTTCATATCTTCCCATATTTCTATGAAATTTGGGAATTTCCAATTTCATTTACCAAGAGAGTTGTCAGTAAACACTCCTAGAGGATGTATCAATGCAACATAGTTTTGTGAATCAGTCCCAATTAGAACACATAAATGTTCTTTATCTGCTGATATCACTGTCATGCACATGATTTAATCTGATATAATCATCAGTATGGATTGGCTTTCGGACCATTATGTGAACATTTATTATAAGAAAAAGTAGGTTACAATTTTTTATGATGAAGATAACGAACACCTTATCTTTACAGTAGAATTGTCACCATATAATTCTTATCTTGATCCACCCCTAGTAGCTCAACTAAATTAAATTATTGTGGAGGAAGATAATTAAATGGCTTTGGGTGAGGAAAGGAATATTCAAATATAGGATGTACCTATTGTGAGAAAATATGTTGATGTGTTTCCAGAAGATTTACCTAGACATCCTCTAGAATGAGAAGTTGAGTATTCCATTGATTTAATTCCTGGTTCAACGCCCATATCTAAGACCCCTTATAGAATGGCCATTGTGGAATTAGTGGAACTAAAGAAACATCCTGATGAATTGAGTAATAAGGGATTTATTCTCCATAGTGTTTCTCTATGGGGTGCCCCGGTTCTTTTTGTTATGAAGAATGATGTATCTATGATGTTGTGCATTGATTATAGGGATATCAATGCTATAACAATAAAGATCAGGTATCTCCTACCACACATTGATGATGTATTCCACCATCTTCAAGAAGCTCAATATTTTTCAAAGATTGAAATTTGATCTGTATATCAATAGTTATGTGTGAAGAAAGATGACATTCCTAAAATAGAATTTTGAACCAGGTACGGGCATTAAGAGTTTAAAATAATTCCTTTTGGGATGACTAATGCACCCTCTGTTTTCATGGATATAAGGAATAGATTTTTCAAGTAATATCATCATGAAATTGTGGTGGTGTTTATTGATGATATCTTGGTATACTCCAAAATCTACAAAGATCACGAAAATCACTTGTGCATTATCATAAAGACTCTGACAAGACATGAATTATATGGGATGTTTAGAATGTTTAAATTCTGGATTCATGAGATATCATTTCATTACCATATTGCCTCTAAGGATAGCATCTATGTTGATCATTCTAAGATAAGAGCAATCCATGAATGGCCAACACCAATGAGTACAATTGAGGTAGAAAGTTTTATTGCTTTAGCAGGTTATTATTGACGTATCGTCCATAATGTTTCTCGATTAGATAACCCATTAACGAAGCTCGCACATAAAGGGGTTAAATTTGTTTGGACAAAAGAGTGTAAAGAAATTTTTGAAGAACTGAATAGAAGATTAATCAATGATTCTATCCTGACTCTACAATCGGGGAATAATGTATTTGTTATTTGTAGTAATGCTTTATAGAAAATAATTTGTTGTGACCTTATGAAGAATAATAGGTACATTGCATATGCATCACGACAGCTAAAAATTCATGAGAAAAACTATCATACTCATGATCTTGAGTTAGCAGTTGTAATCATTGTTTTCAAGATCTGGAGACACTATCTCTATGGAGAAATTTTGAGATATATACCTATCACAGGAGATTGAAGTATATTTTCACATAGAATGAACTCAAAATGAGGCAAAGACGATGGCTTGAATTACTGAAGGATTATTATTACACTATACACTACCTCCCAAGGAAGGAAAATAATGTGGATGATGCTTTGAGTAGAAAGGATCATGGAGTTTTGAACAAGATGATAGATGAAAAGGATCCTATATACATGGATCCAGTAATGACGGATATGGGAATCACCATGGAAGGGGAATCATCAATACTTTTTCATACGGTCGACAAACCATCCTTACTAGAAAGGATAAGTACATCTCATACAAATGATGAAGAGATTCAAAAGAAGATTAATGTAGTGAATGATGAATGATTGACTGACTTTGTGTGTGAAGATGGAATTTTGAAATTTGGGAAGAGACTTTGGGTTCCCGATATACTTGATCTAAAAAGATAATTTTTGGATGATTCTCATAGTTCAAATTTATCTATACACCATGGGAGCACCAAAATGTATAGAGGTTTTAAGGAACATTTATGGTTAGACAACAAGAAGAGAGAGATTTCTAATTTTGTGTAAAGATATATGGTTTGTCAACAAATGAAATCCAGAAGGAAAAAGCTTGGAGGAATCACGCAACCTCTTCACATAACTGGGTGGAAATGGGATAATATTATGATGGACTTTGTCATGGGGATACCAACGACTTCTAGAAGAAATGATGCAATATGGGTCATTGTTCACTGTCTTACCAAGTTGGTACATTTTCATGCTATAAGAGAATATTTTCCACTTGAACATCTAGCAAGACCATATAATAATAAAGTTGTGAGTCTTCATGGAGTACTCCTATCGATTTCTTCTAATCGTGATCCCTGTTTTACGTAAAGATTCTCGAAAAGTCTTCATAAAGCATTGGTACTGAACTTCATTTCAGTACTGCCTACCACCCCCAAACTGATGGACAATCAGAATGGACTATTCAAACCTTATAAGAAATGTTGAGATCTTTCTCACTCGACTTTCAGGATATGTGGGATAAATATTTGCGTTTGGTAGAATTTTCCATTAACAATAGCTTCCATTCAAGTATTCAGATGGCACCAAATGAAAAATTATACAAATAAAGCTGTCGCACACCAACCTATTGTGAAGATGTTGGTGAAAGAAAACTCGTAGGCCTAGAAATTATGCAGTAAAGGATGGAAAAGGTGATGCTAATCCAAACCCACAGCAAAGAAGCTCAATGTAGGATGAAGAGCTATGCCGATAATCGAAGGAAGGATTTGGAATTTTAGGAGGATATCATGTTTTCTTGAAGGTATCTCCTAGGAATGGTGTTATACATTTCGATAAGAAAGGAAAATTGAGTCCCAGGTACATCAGACCATTCCAAATTCAAGAACGAATTGTGACTGCAGCTTATTGTTTGGAAATGCCGCCAAATCTCTCCAAAGTTCACGATGTGTTCCACGTATCACTGTTGAGAAAATACATGTCTGACCCAACACTTTTACTCACCTATAAGGAATTAGAACTGGAACCTGATCAATCTTATTGTGAACAGCCCGTTTAGATTCTTGATACCAGAGAACAAGTGTTGAGAAACCGGACGACTCATCTGGTAAAAGTTCTATGGAGAAACTATAAGAAGGAAGAGGCAATGTGGTAACCCAAACTAAATATGACGAAGATCAACCATAGTCTTTTTCTGTAGTAATATTCTAGAAATTTTTAGTAAAAAATTATTTGAAGGAGGGGATCATGTAACACCCCAAGATTTTATGGTACACTTCACTTTGAATAATACAGTAGCGTGTGTTGTGCGCAACTTCGAGTTCTATCACACCAAAACCAATCAAACTAGCCGTTATGAATACTAATACCCACTTTTTGAAATTTTATAAATTTTATATTTAAAAATGTACTTCATTTTTGGACTCGGAATATAGATATTAACCTAGGTTGAATTTTGGGTATTTTTCTAAAAACATTCAGTTTTTTATGAATACTGAAAACCACTTAGTTATTGGTTAAAACCGACTATTTATTTAAATAGTTATTTATCTTATTTAAATTTATTTTAGATCATAATAGATACATAATTCCTATATAAGTTCAATGCAATTCATTGGAGTCATTTTATAATAATTTTAGATATATAAAATTTTTATTGAACCTTTTATCGTATTTTTCCCACCACCTAGGAGATTTTGCAAATTTGCATAAAACTTAATTTTACCGCTTCTGTGAATTGAATTTCAAAAATCTGAGAGACATGGTTGATATCAGTAAGTAAAATGTGCTTCAATGAGATGAAACTAATTTTTTCTAAATAGTATCTTTTTACTTCTATTTACCACGGTTTAAAGTAAATAGAGTAATTAAAGGTCAAAATGATATTATTTTTTCCATAAACATGTCATAATTCTATTAGATATGTATAATTCTACCAAAAACAACCATAGAAATATAATATTATCATTTAGGTCCACTTGGATTAGAATAGGACATTTATTATTATTTATTTAATGAAGAGTTAAATGAGCTAAAATCAAGGTTTAAAAACTAAACCATTTTTGGTATAGGGTTATACATAAGATAAATTCGACTATAATTATTAATAATAAATATTAAAATATTTCCTACATAATCGTATTTTATTTATAATTTTTAGACATTAAATGTTTTAATTTATTTTTTACACAGTGATGATGCAGTAATTAATTAATTAATGAAATATTAAAATAATTGATATTATAAATATCAAAATAAGTGTAATTTGAGACTTTTAATGAATTCCATTAATTTTATAGGTTAATATGACATTTTATGGTTTCTTATATGAACTTTTTTCGAATTAATCATTCTGTTTTGATTTTCACAAAAACAAAATACAAAATAGTGTCAAAATTGACACAAATGAGTTTTTAAAAGAGATATTATATTATTAATTGATATTATATTCCAAAAAATCTACGGTTCTACCAAAGAACATATATAATGATAGGTGTATCATTAATTTACCACTTGGAGTTCTCTTGATGTATATAGTAATTTTATAAACCATATAATGTAAAAATACATAGAGAGACGGTAAATGTCAAACTATTTAACATAGAGTTAAATCTAAAAGATAAGGTCAATATAGTGACCCAAACCAATCTAAAATCTATTGGTTGAGTGGTGTTCAACCCATAAACACATTATCCTCGAAATAAATCAGTTTTGAGCCATTAGAAACTGAATATGAATTTATTATAAAATAATATTTCTAGCATTTCCTAAGGTACCCCTCACCCCTCTTATAAAAGCGAACTCCTCCTTCTCTCTAATTAACACCATCAAATACTTTTGGATCGGCCAAAATTTGCCCAAATATACTATCAACTTCCCTCACTTCATCCTAGAGGCATTAAATTAGTTATAAATCCATCCTAAGGATCCCTTTTGATCAACTCAAAAGGAAACTCCCAAAGAGGAGGTAATAATTTGACCACCCTCTTTCAAGTTCCTTTCTTCTTCCACTTCCATTATCTTTATTTCGTCCATTATAAAATAATAACTCTAGTATCTTCTATATAATGTGATGTTATTATAAATATTGTACAACCATATTAGTAATTTTATCCATCCTATGAATTAAAAAGTAACCACACATTCGTAAGTACGGCTTACCGTCTCCACATCGTAGTGTAATTTGTTATTCAAAAATTTCATCATTTGGATGGGTATAATAATAATTATAACTGCTGTAAATAATAAATATAACATGAAAATGATTATATATATATTATATACAATTCAATTATATACTATTTTAATATCAAAAGAATGATATTATCACTTGTGGGTATGTACGTACTACCCTCTCCACGAACGTGATTAGATACATTCTCCATCGTATCCATTGAAGACTAAGTTTAATTTGATGATTAAATATAATGTTTAATGACTTGATATAATTTTAGATATTAATAATATAAAACATACACATAAAAAATGGCTTATGTAACAAAACATATAAAAGAAAACGAGTAAGTTAACACCCGAAATGACGATAATGCTAAAATATTAATAACAAATCAATGTTAAAAGATCATATATGATATCATATTAATGTATATGATTATTTTTAAACATAATAACAATTATTTAACTATTATATATGAGGTTAACCTACACTCTATTATGGAAAACATCAAGGTAAGGGTTTATTTCAAAATCATTTTATTATTCGAGAGTTGTTTATACGTAATTATCTATTGGGACCTCTTTATCACCCACATCCATGTTTCATAAAAATGTATTCAATAACATTTTGAATATTTACTAGACTATGGGTTAATTTAATTTATACCCTTGTTTTACATTTTATAAAATGGATTGAGAGGATTATTTCTATTGTTTTCCAAACAAGGTCCTTTTAATCCTTTTCGACAAAATTAACGTAAGAATGTCTTTTTATAACATATACGGTGGGTGCAGCTATTTTCTGCTGTTATAAAGTCATTTAAGAATCCCTTGCAATCATATAAGAATATTTTCAATGTAAATGTTTTATTTTAAAATCATGTGACATTTAAATGAATTAAAAAAGAGATATTTCTCTCAAATAGTTTTGATATCATTTATGTTAATATCCTTTGATGGATTTTAAGCTTATTAGAAGTTGATTTATTATGATATAAAACTTCCATATATTATTGCAGGTTTTGTGATCTATTTGACTATGGATGGGTTATTTTTCTACCATTCATTGTTTATGGAGAAAGTATTGATAGTTCGTAAGCTAGTTGTAATACGAATTTTTATGTTATGTTTAAACCTTTTCATGTGAGGAATGAATTGGGCATAGTAAGTGTCAGGAGGAGCCCGCTATAGCGCCTCGATGTATCGGTAGGTCTCATGAGACAAACTAGTGTCTTGGCACAAGGCCATGACTATGTGGTTATGATAGTCTGGCATTACGCATTCCATCATTATAAAAGTGGTTATTGATATTTCATGTGATTATTTGACAAGTATAATATCTATGTGAATAAGTAAAAGATATTATATCATTTTATTTTTTCAATGTTATGCTGAAGTTCAATTTTAAAATGCTTTTGTTTTAGTTAAACATTGCCTTAAATGTTTATGCTTATTTATGAAAGTTCCCCCTATATTGTTATCCTTACTGAGCATCTGAGCTCACCCCTTTCAATGTTTTATTTTTCCTAGGATGTGAATAAGTATTTTAAGGATGACCTACAGGGATAGTCTGAGGGGATATGTGTGTAGACTATGTAGACTATTATGTTGTAGTTTTTCTTTTTACGATGTAATATAAACCTTATAAATGTATCTAGTTTTTCAAAGGCTACTAAACTAATCGACCGTTCGAGACTTGATCTTCTGTGATCATGCCAATGATACGTAATAATGCAGTGACTCTAGGCTTCTGGTGTCAAGTCGTTACAACATTAGAGATGTCAAGAACCACGGTGGGCTAAATCTCCAGAAAAATTGATTTTCTACCAAACTACAACAAAATATAAAATCCATATCCCAAAGATCATACCCCCATTACATCTTACCATTATCCTTACTATATAAATTACAAAAAACAAATTTACCCTTGATTATATATATTGATTTACACATGTTTGTTTTGAGTAAAACCAACAGATACATATAAGGACCTTCCATTAATAAAACCATGTTATTACATGGACACCTAGTATTTGAGGAATCTCTATACTGTCCTATTAAGAATACTGTAAATAATTCTATAAGATATATTACAAATAATTATTAGATGAAATTGAATTAATGGAGATGGATCCTAACCATTGGGAATTAGCATGAGAATTATTTCACATACCACCCTCTAAGAATAACCACAATGAAAAAATATTCATGGTATAATTCAATTATATCATCTTTGATAAGATACCAAGAGTCAACATTGAGTGATTTATGGAAACCATCTAGTTTGGGGGATCCATTATGGTTGAAGAAAGTAATATCATAAAAAAATTTATACTCATAAATTTTTCCAACCAAAAAACCATTAACATCATTAAATAGCATAAGACCAATATGATCAAAGAGATTAACTAGATATGTGGATAACAACCTTTCATATTGGGTTTCCAATAGCATGAAAATATTTGAATTAGTTCTTAGAAATAACTCCAAATACACTAGATAATTAGAAAATGGATCCATATTCTATGTGAATATTTCTTATTATCACTAAAAATATTTAATTGATATAGTCTTGAAGGAATTTTTTGTTTTTATCCTTCTTTATATTGGGTGGAAATTTATTTATCCTGAAAAACCATGTGTTATTTGAAAATGTATTATATAAAAATATTCATCATAATAACTAGGTTCAGATAAATATCCTCATAAAAATCATCTTCAATACTAGTTTCAACTCTCTCAGTTTCATTTTTAAGATTAACAAAATCTGAAAATGAAGAAGGTTTTTATGAATACCTCTTCTGTAAATCATCCTTCAACCATTTAAGTTTTATCTATAGAAAGTTTAGGTCTTTCCATCATTATGAATTCAACATGAATTCTTACCCACTAAACAATACTCTGTATTTTCATCCCATTTCATGGAAAATAAAAAATGATCAACTTCTACCATGCTGAAAATCCGGTGAATGTGTAATGGAGAGTTATCATATATAACTCGAACTAACTTTGGTACACTCGAATGTGGAAAACCATAAATATCATAATGATTTATAAAATATGTTTCAACTGACACTAGGTTTGATGACTACTATTAATTTTATTGCACCATCTAAATTTATATCTTGAATAGAACAAATAAAAAATGTCAAATTTTCCACAATTGAGGAAAATTCATCCATCCTCTCCAAGGTAACACAATCCTCTTTTATTCTCTGAAACATCTATGATGGAATTAAAATCCCCACCCACAAAATATTCCAACTCACTAGTATTTTATGATTCTAAATTGAACCACGAGACCTCCCTTTCTCTCCAATAATATTTCACATAAAGGAATTTGGAAAAACTATCCACGAAAAATAATCTCTGTTATCATATTAATATTTGAAAAATTATCTCTATAAACTATAATTGAGAAGTCATAAAATATCCATATATTGTGGTTCAAATGACTGCAATTTATGTAGGAACCTAAAAAATCCATTTATAGAAAACCATAATTCTAGACCTACACTTAAATGGGTAAAATAATTTCCAAAAAAGATATTTAGCAATGACTATATTAATTTTATAGATAGTTAGTCTATCATATTCACTAAGACCAAATGAATTCCATATCATTTTAGTGATCATTTGGAAACCACATTCATAAATATTACCCCTAGTGATTGAGCACTCATATCATGTGGATGTAATCATGACACCTCACATCTCAAACATGATCATTTATAGTCAAAACTTCAAATTGAATATTAAATGGATGAAAAATAGTTTGATACCTGTTGGTCTTGATTTAGAATGGTAAACCTATTTGATATAGGTATTAAAGAAACACACAAAAAAATTGTTTCAGAAAAATGGAACAAGGAGAAGAAACCTATGAAATGGGAACTATCTTGTTTAAGCTGGATTTAGGGAAATGATTATCGAAATGACGTAGAGAATCAACAATCATTGTCTTTACAATCCTCTATATTTCAGAATCAATTGGGGATTTAGAGTCAATTGAATATGATGTAGGGTAATTATGGTCACCTACATCAATAGGTGGAGAAACCATATTTCTTGGCCCAAAAAATATAGCATTGATTGATGATGATGATATATGGGTAGAAATGAGAGAACTAGTAACTCATGTATTCTAGGATGAGACCATAATATCTATTGGGGTAGAGGGGAAAACCAAGGGTACCAAGATGAGATCCATGCAATTATCGGAAGAAGGAGTCATCCACCTCAAATGTAAAATGATAAAAATAGGGGAGGACTAATAGAGATATACGTTGGAATATGATTAAAATAAAATCTCGAAATAGGAGAACGATGGGATAAGCAAGTACTCTATTCTGATGGGGATAATGATCCACCGTATGAAGCAATATATGGAAGTCATGAAGGTGATAGTTGTGAGCGGTGGTTTCTACACTATAAGAAGGATTGACAATGAATGCATCATAATGAGAAAATTTGTTGCATCAAAGGATAAATGAAAACATGTATCTATTATAACACTCCCTTAGTGAACTGTTGATGCTATGAAGGAGGCATAAAATAAAGATATATGGCAACATGGATTTTTCTGATGAAGATTCCAGGAATCATAGGGTCTATTCATCCATGAATATTATCTCCCCAAATAAGTAACCTATGTTTTCCATGAATGAAGCCAAACCGCCACTTTAGGTGATTCCCAGCCTTGGTTAACCTCTATTGACCAATAAAAGAGATTTATAGACCATCTACGAATAGATCATTGATGTAGATTCCATGCATTATCATTGTTTGCACAGGAATCTAGGACAAATTTTTTTTATGTTTTTGTATCTTTTATTCTCATATTTATTATTTACAAAAACAATATACTTTAATATTTTGGGGTTATATTAAAATATTAAGAATAAAGTTTATTTCCTTATCATTTAGTTTATCATTCACTCAACATTTACATACATTATAACAGTTACATGTAATGATTACATTAAGGTAAATTCCATTAAAATTCATGTTTTTAAAGTCTCCTTATCACCTCATGAAAATATTTTTAAAATTAACTATTAACACGGTTTAGAGCATATGTTACGAAATCCATATGAATTATGTGTTCAAGGTTTTTATTTAACCTTGGCATCTTTTTATGATAATAATTTAAATACAAAAAAAAATTAATGATTAGAAGACCACTATAACATAATTTCAATTTTATAGATAGAAATATATATTTTAAATAATTGTATTTCTTATTTGGTCCATTTATAGGATTTTATGTTCCTCATACTCCCAATCATTATATAGACGTTATGTTCATTATTTAAACCCATGTTCACTTATATAATGGAAATATTTAATATTATATTAATAATTTCATATTTATACACACATTTCCCATATATAGTTTTTATTTATGTAATATACAAGAAAACAATATTACATTTGTTGATAAATATTTAGGCTCTATTTCTAAGTTATAATAACCAGTTCATATTGATCTTGTGTTTAATTATTTATTCATATTATAAGGAATATGATTGAAAATTTTACTATTGGGGACCTAAAAGTATGTAGCTTGCTAATGCATCTAGTCTCCTCATGAGGAATTATACATGGCTTTCCATTAATATTATTTATATATATGGTGTATAGATGTACATTTATGATCGCTGTATTTGACTAGTTTGTGACCTTAACAATAACATGTTTGATATTATTCATTTTATAAATGATAAATAAATAATTATTTCCATGTAATTATTATATTATTATTATATATGGATATCTAATATGAAAATGTTATTGATTATATGGAAAAAAAATTTATTCACTCCATTTAATTATTATATACTATTTAAACATTATGTATTCTAATAAATAAAAAACCATTTTAGTAATATTATATAACTCAATTTTTTCTTTTCCAAAGTCTACTAATTAAGGGTCATCGGTTGGCTCTATGGATATAGTAAATGAATGTATAATGCTTTCACGAGATCAATTTGATTTGTCTTCTGTTTTCATTGTAATATGATAGTCATTTAGGAATTTAGTATTCCAAGTGAAATAATTCGATTCAATATAGTGATATATCATGTATTTTCTTCCAATTTATTAAATAAAAAAAACAATTCCGTTCACATATTCACGATTATTATATATATCATATACATAAACAAAAATCATTTTAAAATTAATTAACTCAATAATTTCTGTAGTATCATTGAAAATTTTAAAAAAATTATACACATTAAATAAAACAATTCATTATCTACATATTAATTTCATTTTTATATCTGATCTAACCTCATGAAGGTTTTTCATGGTCTAATGCTTCTAAGGAATTATATTTTTAAATTAAATGAATATATCTAATAAAAATTAATACAATTATATAAAAATTAATTTGAATGTATTTCCATATATTCAGCAGGGAAAATATTTCTTTTTTATCAGTGAAATGAATTTTATTAAAAATGGTATCATCCAAGATAGATCGTAAATTAAATCTACAATGATATTATCTAATATGAGAGATAATTAGTTGATGAACTATAATGATATATCTCATTAATATATATGATTATAATGTTGATCCCCCAAAAATATTATTAATTCCACAAAAGTTTTTTTGTTTGAGATATGTGTTTGACATGATTTAATGATAATGGGATAACAATTTTGTTTTTTTCCAAAATCGTCACAATTGTTTGTTTAGGAAAATATTTCATCTTTTTATGGTGATTAATTGAAAAACAATTCCCTTATTATATGTTTGTATTAAAAAATATCCAAGGTTATATAAAGAAAACTATGAGAATATATTTATTAAATTTTTATCAATGTAAAGTGATTAATAAAATAAGTTATAATGATATGGAAATATGAATTTTAGTAAGATCTATATTCATAATATTAACCTAATTAGGCACATGATATATGTTACCGAACATATATTCGTATCAACCCATTAAAATTACACCTAATAGAATGGAACATTTATATCACTGGTCTTGGATATGTGAAAATTTAGTTTTCATCCATTGACTTCTTGTTATCAAAAGTGTTTTTCAGACATGAATACCTATATAAATTCATTTGATGATTAAAATTCACTTTTGGTAATGTGTTTTGATACTAATAAATTAATGTGATTTCATTAAAAAAATATTATGTTTATCCACATATGGTTGGTAATGTATTCAATTCCATCAATTTAGTTCAAACTATTTTTCTTTCATGGCCATATTGAGATAACCAAATTTCATGTACCTTTATTTTTTCATCCCTGTAATAAAAAAAAGATATGAGTTATAAAAAATTGATATTGATAATGTCATGTCTAAAATATAAATTTCATGAATAACTTATCAAATTATTAAAATAGAAATTTTATTATATAAGAACTCATCCCATTGTGATTTTGTAATCAATGATGTGTTTTTGTTTACCACTCATAGTTTATGAAAACAAATTAAATACCTGTTAATTTATTTCTTGAAAACTAATGAAGGATAGTTATTTAGTACGGCTGTAATATATATTTCTATAACTATTAATATATTGTTACATGGTACGTGTGGAATAATTAAACATCCAAATATGGTATTGAATACAAAATCCCATATTAAAATATCCTTGTAATCGACATATATCTCTACATATCTAGTACATTATCTCCTAAATGGAATAAAATCAATAAAGAATATGTTTATATTATTAGTTAGATATAAAATTATTTTCTTATAAAAATAATACAATGTTATCATGGTAGGTTTAAGATGGATGAACGTTAGATGCTCAAATCATTATTGCAGGTTTTATATAGTTTAATGGATACATGAATTGTTGGTAGAATTTTAAATGATTTAACATCATAGTGGGATTTATTGAGAGAAGTATATAATTGAGCATTATATTATATATAGTGAATCGATATTACAACATCGAGAAGAATGATTCAAACCATGAATGAATTATTATATATTATAAATCAAAATAACATTTCATAGAACCATAAAACAATTATTTTGTATCATATATATGTCCTCAAAAATATTTCAATACAAGATCCTAAATTTATCAAAAATTATAATACATTATATTGAGACTATATTATGGAAATAAAAAATATCTATTACTGGGGACATATCATTTCATGATATCCCACATTTTGGGAAAATAAAAAGAACCTATTGAGATCTAACATTAGATTATATTATTTATTTTAAAAATATGTAGTAAGATTCAATTGAAAAATAATATAGTTCTATACTTAATAAATGTTGATGTTAACAAGGTGGTTGATTCAGAAATAGGGAGTATTATTTAATAAAGTGAATCACTATATAGTCATATGCTATGACCATATTTATAATATATATGATAAAATTCCAATGATTTCTATAATTGGTAATATTATTTTATTATTTCCATTATAATACCATGATTAATACTAAATCTATATAAACATATATTTGCACTATATTTAATTTAATCCTTGGTCTATAAATGTAATAGAAATGTGGATAAATATTCTAGGGGGAGAATCTCACATTATCAAAAAATAATGTGTGATATTTCACTCAAATTGGTAAAATATGAATAGTTATATGATACTGTTATATATTTTTTATCATATACCTAATATTAATAGGATAAATGTGAAATTCATAAGAAAAAATTATAATACTATATTTACCAAACATAGATGGAAATTGAACTATTTTCATCAATGTTGGATCTCAAAGACAATGAAACCCCCTTCATTAAACTTCAATTATATAGAGTTATAAGGAATCTTTTAACACATCAACATTTTTACTAATACCATTAAATATATATTAGTAGGCTATCTCTCATATGATCACATTGAAAATTTCATCCTTATTAACCTATAAAACTACTCAGTTCATGAAACACATTGGGATATAAAAATATTTTCATAAATAAATAAATATCATGTATATTGAGCATCAATTTAGTAGTTGTTTACATATAAGAGTTATAATGAAACAGTAAACCCTAATCAATTTCATTAACACCTCTACTAGTGTAATTATTTCATATACCTTATATAACGATGATAAATGTGATCTCAACATAACCCAAGAAGATTACTCTATTTCCCAAACATTAGGTTCTATGAAACTCTTTTCATCAACAATAGAGATCATAGGATGACTGAAGCAGTTCCTGTCAGGTTCGTATATGATGTTTCTCAAGAATTGGTTAACCATTAATTTTTTTAGTCATTTGATATGAGTAGTGAGATAGATTTTTTAATATATTATCATTGAAAATATAATATATTTGAATTTTTTAGTTAAATAAATTTCATACTTAATTGGTCTATGAAACTATTTCATCCAATAGGGTAACACTCTAGATGGGGGCCACACATTATTACATGTCTAGAAATGAAAGTTCTGTATATGTTTAAAAAAAATAAAATATTATGTAATAAAACTAATATGTTTTAAAAATATTACTAGAGATTTATATACAATGAATTAAATTATAAAACAAAAAAATTATAAAAAAATTAAACTAAAAGTAATAAAATAGTAATGTACAAATAATTTTATAGAAAATAATTATGGTGTGTATATGAACAATTGTTACTTATTAAATTACTATCTGATTAGGAATTCATTCATAAAACAAATCCCCATACAATGATATTTATATTATTCTTTTCCATTTATTTTTATTAAATGAAAATTGTTAAAATATCGATGAATGAGTTAAAAATACACTAAATATTCTCTTATATGGGTAGAAATAGAGCTCTATATTATATGTGTTCAACTAAAGGAATCTCTATGAAGAGGGAATGTAGGGAACTCTATGAATTTTTTCATTCATCGCAATAGGATGATGACTATACCAGTACACCATAATAGTTATATATATAGTATTAATTATTTTTCATGGATATTTATTCTATTGAAGAACAGTAAAGGTGAAATATATGATATCCAATGTATATATAGTGTAATAAATTTTCTCCCAATGAATTTTATGCACCAAAAACCCATGGGTGGTGAATAAAAATTCCCTTAAATGGGATAATTAACTAGAAGAATGTTTTTATATTTGAAATTTATCTAGTTTGAAGGAGTAGTATTTTACATATGAAGCATGTTTGGAATATTGGGAACATTTTGAAGAAATTTAATAATCTAACTTATCTTTTAATTTTAATTATTGCACCTAAAATTTATTTAATTGATTTGAGAAATTATTGAAGATATTAAATTATAATAACTCTATAAATTTCAAGGATTAATTTTTTTTATAGATCATATAAAAGAAACATAATGATTGTGAATAGGGATATGTGTTTTACCTCAATTATGAAAGCATATTTTTTCCATATGGTTGATTCTCTAGTCTCTTTCACATTCATTAATCAATAATACTCTATAGATGAGTGAATAAAATAATCATTCAATGAAATAGACACCCACATGATTTTTTTGTGTAACATCTCATTTAATGATAGATTATTATTTTTTATATTTATTAGTTTTCGTGAGATAAGTAGTTATATTAGTTTTAAAAATAGTTTAAATGAAGTTTTATTATCAAAATTATATACAATGGTTTATTTGAAAGTATAATTTTAATAAATATATAGCTTTAACTAGAAAATTTTTAATTTCATCTTTGAATATAGCTTTTCAAAATGATCATAGGAACAATTTTGGATTATTTTCTAAAAACATGGATTTGTTAAGATATAATGAGAGGTATATTTTAATTTAAAAAGATTTTTTATATTAATTTAAAATTATATTTTTTAATATTTACACAATTTTATTATTTTATTTTAAAATAAAACACTCCAATTATTATAGTTAAAAATAATTTATAACTGAATTTAGTATAATTTCATTACCTTAAATAAAACATTTTATGAAAATATATATTTCTATAGAATTTTGGTTGTTTGATTTTAGAATATGATTTGACATAATTCTTTTTAAATAATTAATATTGTTTTAAAAATTATGAATTAGAGGTTCCATTTTTGGTTTATAGGAAAAAATTATATTTATTCTTAATTATTACAAATCATTAAATTTTTTGTTACTGTGGTAAATAGTAAATTGGGTAATTAAGGGTTATAAATAAAATGATAAGGAATATTAAATGTCTATGACACATGAGTTGATATTATTTTAATTTTCCATTTAATAAATATTCCTACAGAAGTTTTTATATTATATCTTTTCCATTTGGATGTGATTATATCGTTATAATATTTTATGAATATAAAAGTAAAAAATATTAAACTAATGTTTTTAAAAAATTTGTTTTTTAATAATTGAGATAAATTGAAGATATTTTAATTTATAAATATTAATTTTAAATATAATTGATTTATCTTAATCATGGTAATTATCTTTTAAATTTTTGTGAAGAAATATCTACCCTAAAAGCTTATGCAACACTTATGAAATGATTATTCAATTAATATAAACATATAATAAATGATTTTAAAATTGTTGAAAATAATATTTTTTGTATGAATTAGTATTTTCCACAATTTTTTATAGAAAAAATAAATAATTGAGTTATTTGGATTCCATATATTCATATTAGTTTATTTTAATTTAATAAATTCCATCTAAATGTATAGTTCTAAAATTGACAATAATGATATTTTAAAAAACTATATGTTTCATTAAAACATTAAAAAATAATAAAATTATTATATTTTTCAAAATTAATGGGATATTTTCAATTACATCTTCCATGATTTAATAATTTTTCTATTGACAATTTATACTCACATTATTAACCGTAAAAAGGTATAACAGTAATTATAAAATGTATTAACAAATGGAAAAGTGAAATGATAAGGTTAAAAATGTGATCCATATTTTTACATGTTTTATTGACTGATATTATTTTCACTCATCATTGAAAAATATTTAATTTTTACCATTTAAATTCATTTTTAAAACAATTGTTTTCTTGATTTATGTACATTTCAAGAGTATACCTCCCGACTATTTTAAATGTGAATCTATTCATCTCATTTATTAAAAATTAAATTTTCTTTTTTCATGCAATACCTAAAAAATCACTCAACTAAATCCCAATAAATGTTCTAGAGGCGTAGTTTATAGATATGTACAAACATTTGTTATCATTTCATCTAAATAAACAGAAGTTTTATGAAATATATATAACATTCATAATATAGTATTTTTGTTTTATTTTTTATTCCACCTATTTGAAATATTATAAATCCATGTAAAAAATATAAAAGAAATATATCTAACATATTGATATGTTATTATGTTAATTTTGTACCCTATATCCATCCATAACCCCTATCAAATGGGAATTTATTCCATCATTCTTATGTATGAATGACCACCGACTTAGAGACCGATGTAATTAATTTTCCACCACAACCTCTCAATGTTGGATATAAAGATTTATTTAATTTAGATACGTCCAAAAAAATTATCTATAAATCATTATAAAAGATTATATATCATCGAATTATAACATTTCAATTGGCTAAATAATAATAATGTCATACTTGTATATGTGTGCCCAACCATCAAAATGAAGTGACATGACAAGATTTTCATCACCATAACAGAAGTATGATATATATATATATATATATAATGAAAAAATATTGTATTTTTGATATAATTATAATTATATTAGGAAAAAATAATAATTTTATTTTATATATTTATTATTGTTAAATGTAATTGATAAACATTTATACGTATGACCATCCTTCTCCATGATTATAACGTATTTAATTTTTCATATCCATACATGATGATTGGATATAAGTGTATAAATTATGTATAATAATAAAAATTATTTAATTATTATGATGTAGGTTATTAAAAATTTTTTAGGATGACCATAGTAATCCTAACATGTCTATTTTTTCATAAGAGATGTATATCATAAAAACATCAAATTGGACACAATTGATCAATAAATTGTATATAACATGGTAATAATGAAACAAATGAAATAATTAACATGAAAAATGTTTACTATAATTTAAATAATTTATCATATTTTTTTTATTCATGATTATAATTTGTATATGTGATGAGTTAGACTCTAGTTAAGAGAATTGTTTTTAAATTATACATTATTGTTTTCAAAACTCTTTTATATAATAGTAATTTTTCTTAAATTCACATTATTTTGTAGTTATAAAATCCATAGTATTATGGGGGTGTTTAATTGGAAACAACATTTTAAATGCTATATGTTTTAATATTTTTTATCTACCATGTGTATGTTTAAAATATGTTATTTTAATGTATTTCAATAGACATAAAAGAAATACACATTTTTTTATTCCCAATTAATCAATGGTTATACATTTAATATTTTTAGAAAATTTTGTCTTTCTTCACAAAAGTCCAAATGAATGTGTTATTTGATCAAATATGGAGAGTATTAACTTTCAATCAATTATAAAATTTAATTTATCTATGGATTTCATTTCACGATTTCTTATTTTATTAAAATAGAAACCATCATTACCATTTTATAGGAATTTTTTAAATTATTCAAGAAATAAAATTTTATTTAAATATCTGAAAGTGTGTTTTAGATGGGTTTGATGGAGTTTTTAAATTTATTTTTAAGGAAAGGATTCCATAATAATGATAATTATTCTTGATGTTTAACTTTAAAATTATATATGAAAATCGATGAGATAGATACAACATAAATGACAATTTTTTCTCCCTTTAAATCATTGGGTGATCGAGATAAAACTTATAAAATTTGTTGAGACACATTATTTATCATTCAAAATTTATGAGACCGGTATATCTTATATGATGAGTGAACACTATTAAACATCTCTAATAAAATTCATAACGGTTATATTCCCTAGAGAATTATATTTGAATAGTTACATATGGTTATACCAGTTTTATGGATTCTATATGAAATTAATTAATTTGTAATTTATGTTAACTAAAAATTGTTTTTTAATTTCATACTATGGGTTGTAATTTTTTGGATACTATTAAATAATGTATGTTCTAATTGTGAAAATAATATATATAATATGATCAAAAAATAATTTGATAGAGTTAAAAATTGGATGGGTTATTATTTATTTCAATAGACTAACATATTTCTTCATTTTTATTCCCTTACTACGATATGTGGTGCACATCCCATCATTCATTAGTGTTTTCAATAGGGATTAAAGATGAGTAATTAAAATGATGAATTAATGTTTATGTCATTAATATTATTCATGAAAATAAATGTGGTTATATTTTAAATGATTTATATTTAAATAATAAAGGATACTTAGTAAAACAATCCACATTGTTATATATATGACTGTTATAATAGAATTCTTTAAATCCCTAAAAGAAAAATGAATCAAAACAGTAATATAATTAATTCTTCACATGAATGAAATTATTATTTAATTTTTATGGATGGGAAATTATAATCGACGTCATATTAATATTTTAGTTAATAATATATTATAGGAAAATTTTAATAGTATACCCTTAAAGATTTAAGATTATGGTTATGTTTAGGTGATATAACATCGGATGAGTACCATTTTTATTCATTTAATCTCTATCTATTTAGAATGTTGTACCATAAATGAATCATGTAAGGTGTATTAATAAGGTATCATGAGGAAAATATCCTTATAAAAATGTATAGGAAAATGGTTTGGATTGAGGAATTGTATCTTGATCGAGAGATAGATAAATTGGTTTAGGCTATAAATGGTTGTGTTTTTTTTCTATAAATTTTCCAGATTTACCAATATAGACCATGAAAATAGTGGTTCTTTTTAAGATAAAAAATTCTCTAATACTCATTGTGTCCATATATCCATTTTTAGAAGATGTATTTGTCAATTTAATGGATCATAGATGTGATGTCATGGTATGTTTGAGATGTTAAAATGTAACCCTTTACATATATCATTTTAATTGTGATGTATGTATATAGTGTTCTATGATTATGAATAATAATTGGAGATATACTCATATGTTGATTGAATTTATAGTTTTAAGAATATTTTCATGTATATAATTTTACATATTTTTATTGGGTTTTTTAATGGAGAAAATGTTTTTGGAACTTTGGTAAAAAGATGATGATTCTGTAGTTATTTTTGAATCCTTCCATAAATGAATTTCCATGAATAGAGTGAATTTTTTAAATACATATATAGTAATATTAATATAATTTAGAGTAGTTTGAAACCATGTTTAAAAAGTTCATTTTTCAAAAAAATCAATAAAAAAAATTAAAATGTAGTTTCTTATGATGAGAATGTCCAGATGAGATTTCATGAAAAAAATCTTCCCCAATAATTGAAATTTATGAAATTGACAAAGTGGTAAAATAAATCGATTAAACTAACTGATAATTCATCAGTTATTCAAAAAAATAACTAATGTGTGGTAAAATATATTTTAGGTAATGTTTGATAGGATATATAATGTGTTACCAGTGCGGAATGATTGGTCATAGGGATCGGGACCAAAAATATAAGTTTCCTAACGAATCCATGAATTAGGAAAAAGATATGAAAACATTATTTGAGTGGTTCAATTAATAATATTTATTATATGATGTAAATTATTGTGGGATTTTAGTTACACTGTGTGAAATTTATTTTAATTGGAAATTTAAATATTTGTAAAAATCATTTAATACAACAACAGTTGATGTTGGACCATTTAATAAATTTGTAGAATATATGTTACATGTTTATTCAAATAATGAAAATTCCATGTTTCTATTTATATTAATAAATTGGTTAATTTTATATCAATTTTTATATAAATTTTCAATATTACCACATTAATAAATTCTAATATAGTTGGTGAAATATTTGGGGAAATATAAATGCAAAAAAAAAGATGATTATTCCGATTATTATATATAGTGTTGTCCTTCAAATAAAATATATTAAAATTATATTATTATATGATGATATTATTTTTTATGTGGACAGATTTTATTTTTTAATTCAATGATAGGTTATAAATATATTAAATTTTATGTCAATGATTCCATAACTATGATTACCTACTATGTGATAGAGAAATTAAATAGAGATGGAAATGAAAGTTATATAACTCATATTTTTAATGTAAATGAAAAAATTCAAATTATTTATTTCCCCATAGTACATAAATATATGGATGTTTTTTAAAAATACATTCTTAGTCTGATTACTGACCGGGATGATGAAATTACTATAGAATTAGTACCTGCTGATAGAAAATTTCAAAACGCCCAAAAAATTTGGAATAAATTGAAATTTTTTAGTTGAAATGACATTGTAGTAATTGCTGGGTGAAATTATCATTCATCATAGAACACAACCTTAGGGTTATAATTTCATATATTTAAAAAAATTATAATGGTCCAATAAAAAATGATATTTATTATATAAAATTAAATATCATTAATGATATGAACCATTATCATTTTTCACATATAGATTATTTACATGATCAACACTAGGGAGAATAATTTTTTTAAATATTCAGTACTTGTTGAGGTTAAATATTTTAATAGACTAGTAGGTATATATTCAGTACTTATATTTTTTGGTTATATACATAATTCTTGTGTTTTTTATCCTCGTTGTATTGTCTAATAAACTAACAATGTTAATGGATATTATCAAAATAGTTTTTATTAGTTATTTGATAAATATTTAGTTGTTTTATTTAATGACATGATATTCTATTCTAAATGTAATGAGTATTGTGAAAGTTAACTATGAAATGTTTTTATAATAAGGACCCGGCCTCAATTCATTAATTAATCTTGAATTAAACGAATAATTCACATTAAGGATCTTTTTAGGATTAGAGTTTTAGAAAATTTGGACATAACTATTACATCTCAGAAGATTAGAAAGTAGAAACTACTACTATAATTGATTTTTCACAAAAAAAAATTCCATAAATAAAACAAGATTTCATTTATTGATATAAATCTTCTTGACTACATCCTTTCTCTTACCCTTCCTTATAACCTGTGAAAAAATTTCAAAAACGTGGGATGAGCATAAAAAGATCAGTAAGGGTTATAACATAATGAAAGGAAACATAAACACACCAACAAATACAAAGCAATGAAACCATAACTTCCATTCATTACATACATTCTGAAATCATAATATTTATGTATAACTCCTAGAAATCATAAGACATAAAGGTAACTTGAGGCATTCATAACACTCTTGCATTGGGAGTAACCCTCATGGTTACGTTTGGAATACCCGTCATAGCATATTCCATAAATATCTTCAGAAAAAACATACCATTTAACTCATTCACATTACCCAATTCATTGGAGAGCTATCAAGGAATCACCCACCCATTTATATCATGGAACCACCCGTCTTCATAAACAATTCCCATGATCCATAACATAATCGTATCACATAAAACATGCATAAAGGAAACATAACCATTCCAAATTTCAATCACAAGACATCAACACACTTATTGATATAATAAAAACATTATCAAATCCATTTTCAATACGAAAATAAAAGAAAAACATAACATGGTATTTGTTTTTCATTTAAAAAAGTTATGGCTTGTATAGGAAGTCGAAACTCAAATAATGGTCATGGTGGCGGAGAAGTCGCTGTCACCGCATACGTAAGTCAAAAACATTCTCGTTTCTCGTTTAGTAAATGAGTTTGTATAAAAAATATTCCTTTGGAATAAAAGTTAAATTCAAAAGGCATTATACACCGTATAAAAATGGTGTTTATAAAACAAAATATGCCTCAATGAAAGGAGATTGAGACAAAGTCTCTTACAAAGTCAGTATCCTTAGATTAAGGATAATTCAATTACATAATTATGAGTGAAAAATATAAACACCAAATATAAGAGGATATTAAGAGTAAAACAATCAGAGGTCATCCGCATATATTCATAGTATTAAATTATCATGAAATGGAGGTATAACATAAAAAATTTAAATTGGGTTAAGAAGTTCCCTTATAGAAATTTGACAGCCTAACGACGTCAATTTAAAACTATGAAAGTGATTTGATGAGAGGTAAAAAGGGGTTTCTCATCACATGGTCATAAAATTTACAGAAAAATTGATATATATGAACATATCCCAATATAAAAGTATGTAAATTAAAATACCTAACAAAAATTAGTCTTTTAAAAAGAGGAGGGTGAAAAGTTCCCTTACCGATTTGGGTATCTTTCGAAACGTAAAACCCATGAAAGAAGGTTCATACAATGAAGATATAAATACCCATAAATTAAAGTGTATTACACAAAGAATACAATAATGGTCAGTACATACACCACAAATAAATAAATAGGGGAAAATGTTTCATGAATCTCCCTGGAATAAAAAGTGAGATAAAAAACCCCCTACCTCGTTGTAATCAATCGAGTCGTATGACAAAATGATAATAAAAAAAATTGAATCATAGAATACCATGAATGTAAATATAATCATAATAATATATATCAAATTTAATAACACAATATACCAAATGCAATAAATAAGTGGAGAATAATGGAAATCTCACATAATTAAAAGTGAGACAAGAAATCCCTTACGAAAATTCAGCAGCCTAACGGTGCCACTAAAAACTTCCAAAAATAGATTGATGAGATAAAATAGGGTATCTCATCATATGAACATAAAATGTACAGTAATATTAATATAAAATAACATCCCAATCATAATAGAGAGGATATTAAAAGGAATTACATAATAGAGAGTAATTAAAAAGAAAGAGAGATGTAGGATCCCTTAATCAAGTCCAACTTTTCTTATTCGTTTCACTATATTCCTAAATAATTATTTTTGGTAAATTTATAATTTCATAAGGACCTAATTTAAAGTTTATTATTCAATTCATATCACATATTATAATGTTATAATAATTATTTAATTATGTAAGTTCATAACATACATTTTTATTAATGTTCGTTACAGGAGTCATAAAAGAACTTGTTTAAAAAGGATTTTCCATGTATTTATAAGTAAACCATCTCCAAAATTTTATTAATGATTTAAATATAATATATATACTATATATATTCTTGTTATACTATTCCATAACATTTGGTGAAAAAATGAAATGCACCGTTCATGGATATGGTAGGCCCTACGTATGCATGAACGCTACTTTCATTTCATTGTTATATTAATGGAATTAAAACTAAATGAGAGATATATATATTATAATTTGATAATGATATTCATCATTTAGATTTAATATATATCATATATAAACATTATATATATATATACTTATAATAGTACATAACATTTGGAGATATGAAATGTAATGTACAGTTCACGGAGACGGTAAGCCATACATACTTTTGTTATATTTTATTTTATATAAAAATAAAATGACAAAACATCACTATCACCCAAAATATATTACATGGGGTCCCAAAGTTGGCACAAGGAATCCCATGGTCGGCCATGATAGCACCAGTAGCATTAGGACACATGTCATGGTCATTTTTTATTTTTATGATATTATTTTATTACCCTTAACTACCTGATTACTAATTAATAACGATAATTAAAGATAATTATCATCGTTACATTTCATAATGTTCAAAAAAAGAGTATTAGTTACATAATTTATACCTTCCGATTCAGAATATAGATCCCATTTTACCAAATTTGAAACATAGAAATTGCTTTAATTAATTTAAAAATAATTCCGATTGTCGAAACCAAAGACGGGTTTTTAAGAAGTAAACTTTATCAAATGATTGACTTGTTTTTACATCCAATTGAAAAGTGAAATTACATATAATGAATAACATTGAATTAATAGATAACAACATATTTAACTACACTTTAAAACCGTTTAAAAGGAAAATCTAACTATATAATTAAATTAGATGAAAAAGTAGTTTTGAAGTAAAATGCGGTATTTTTAACTATTCATTAAAAATGAACATTTGTCATAAAAATACAAAAAATTAACCCTAAGGTATATTTGATATTAAAAATTAAAAAATGATATCAACTTTAACAAATTAACAACATATAATTTTCATTAATTAATTTTATAATCAATTCCCACTATCAAAACAAATAGCGTGTTTTTAAGATACAATGTCTATTAAATGATTGACACATGTTTATGTACAATTTTAATAGTGAAATTAATTACAATGACCACCATTTTATTAAATGATAAAATATATTTTAATTTCACTTTAAAAACAATTAAAAAGATAATATATCATTATAAATATATTAGATTAAAATGAACTTTTAAAATAAAATACAATAATTTTCACTATTAATTAAAAATGAATTTTATCAGAAAAATACCAAAAATTTACCGAAAGTAAATTTTGATGATACTAATCTAATGAAGAATTTTATTTTGTCAAAATGAACATATTAAAGTGACCAAAACTATATTTAAATAGTTTTCTCCATCAAAAGGTGGTAAATAAGCCTTTTAATGTATATTATGATTAATATCAGATTCATTTACATTTTCAGCCTCTAATTTTTATTGGATAAAATTAAATACATTTAAAAAACATCCATAATGATATTCTAGTTAGTTGTATTCATTCCCACTAATACAAAGGCTAGGATTCAACTACCATTTAAAATAATTATATTATTAATGTGCAACCTAATATTTCAAAGAAACTCGTTGTTGTGTATTGGGTACGCCATCGAACATAGAATATCTTTTAAAGTAATATTAATTTTTTATTCAAACATATTAATATATATGAAAATTTCATATTCATTATTTACCTGGGATGTTACATTTATTTCCGAATATGAGAAGAATGTATATAAAAAATTTATTCAGTATGAATTTTGTTTGGGAAAAGCTTATATCCCAGGGAATATTATATCTTAATAAGGAATAATGTTTTAACCAAATTTAAATATTTTTTATGAAAATTTAAATTTAAAAAAGTAACATCAATATTTAATTTTTTATTGGTTTTGTAGGTTTCTACACACAGTTTGTTTTTAAATCATTAGTCCATTATCCAATGCACTGACTATGTAATCATGAAAGTGAGTATAACATGTCTAGAAAAATTATTAGATAAGAATTCATAAAAACTAAAATAAATACTAATGAATGTTTTATTTTTGGATTGTCCCTCTAGTAATGTTTAATTAATCATCTACAATGATTCTTCATTAAAGGGTCTTGGTTTTGTCCGGATGTAGAATGATAATATAATTTCTCTTGATTCATTGAATCTAATTCTTTATGAGTTAATCCATCTGAATTTTTTTAAATTAAATTATGTGGGTGATGTTTGGAAAATGTAGAGATTTCATTAATTAGCATAAATTTTGTAATATATATTGATAACAAAATCATAATGTATATATTTACTAAGAATTAAATAAACAAGAGGTATAGAATATTCATATAAATAACAAAGAATTATTATTTCAAAATTCATTATCATCCCAAAAAATTAAAAGAATAATATAATTCAATGATTATGATAAATAATGTTACATTAACCAAGCTAGTATTGGAACATGGCCCTTTAGTTATGGAATTAGTGAATTTTCCTCTTGAAGTTTCATATGTAAGATCTTACTCAGTTTTTTTTGATGTGTTAGAAAAATTTCATCTATCTGAAATAAATAATCCTTCACATATGGAAGAACATGATTTAAAAAATTTATAATATTTTAATAAGGGTAGGTTTCTGAAATTTAAATATGAAAAATACTGTGTATTGATACTTGGAGATAGACTAGGAGTTCATTGTTATTCCTAGTTGAATAGAGAATTTGTATGTGAATCTCAAAGATGATGATATCTATTCATATTTAGAGAACTATGTTGTACAAAATAATATGACAGTATTATAAGTGAGATTTATTGAAAATAGGTTCATTTTAATTTAACATGAATGTTTTACATTTTTTGATGATATAGTAGAACAATGATTATCGAAGGGGGTTCAAAACCAATGGGGCGCAGGTACTGTAGCAATATTGTAGATGTACTGTAGCAGCAGCAGCACTGTTCATCAGCGGGTACTGTAGCGGAGGCAGGGCACTGTAGCGGCGGTGATACTGTAGCAGTAGGTTACTATTCACAGAATGTGAATTGGCCTTAGAATTTGGGCCTTCGGGATATGTAATGGGCTACAAGCCCACTTGGCCTTCGGGCTATGTAATGGGTTTCCCTCTACCCAGTTAAAAGAGGTCTTTGTTTTGATTTAATAATACAAATGAGGCTTCGGCACCAACGTTAAAAAAATGATTATCGTAGGGGGTGTTTTAGCTTTTTTCGTTCCCAGAGTAGAAATGTGAAAATATGTTAATGCATTTTGGGATAGGATTTAAAACGATTTCAAAAGATAATATTTTATTATATATTATTGTTATTAAATTAACTAAATATTTTAATTGGAATCCCATTATAGATGTAATGTATATAGATTAGCTTTATCGATTGTACATCAAGTTGATAGAAATGTATCAAAGAGTATCTACATCCATTATATCTGATCATGATCTTATGATCACATCAAATGTTTTCAAATGAATCTTGAAGTAGTTTGGAACTGCATTAAAATTTATTACATATTTTCTTCCTTATTCGGATGGATTTTCAATGTGAACAATTCAGAACCATGAATTCATGACTCATGATTTTTAAATTGATTACCATGGGATTTGGTATATTCAAATTTCTTTTGTAGTGAATTCAAAATATAAAATATATGATTTTAGAATAATTATGGAACTTTTTTTCCTTATATTGAAATTGGTGTTAAACTATTTATTTTTTCCTTGTCATACGAGAAAGGAGGATTGGTAAAATATAGTAATAAGAGTTAGTAGGTGAGAAGTTAAATATGATTCTGTAGTATATGTGGATGTCTCTAGAAGGTTTAAATGATAAGAATATAACCATAGAATATATGATTTATTTAAGGTACGTTATAGCGTTTCTCTAAATGTTTCTCACATGATAAAGTTATAATTTTTTTTTGAAAATCGGATGTTTAGAATGTTTTTTAATGGACTATGTTAAATATTAGAGAATGTTAGATTAGATTTTTTTCGACTATCCATTCCGTTGAGTTAATCCATGGTCGACAACAATTTTCATGTTTCATTAATATGAAAATATGTGTTGTATTCACATCATTAATTTTGTAATGTAGGATGTTTAGTTAGAAGATATCTATTAAATTAGGAACATTCAGAACAAATCCTAGAACCCAATGAGAAAGTGTTATAGAAGAAGGTGATTCATCAACTTACTATATTATTAAAACCCAATATTATTGATGTAGATAAATGGGAGTTTAAAAAATATATGAGGGAATAGTGTCTTTAAATGATTGATAACTAAATGAAATTTCTAGGAATTTACTTCAACAATGGGCTAAGAATGTAACAACCCATTTAATAATAGTAGAATCTATTATCATATTTATTAGTAATAATGATCCACATATTTATATTCATTATATGTTTATTAAGTAAAATGTTTCATTAACATTTTTTTATTTAATTGTTTTTTTTAAATTATATTTCTCAAATTATATATTTTGAAATAATAAAATTTTATATCTTTTATAAATTCTTATTCCCAAAATATCATCAGATGAATTTTGAATAATTTTAAAAGATATGTGATCACATTCAAGGAATAGAAATGCATATTGATTTCTATTGAAAACTGTATAATATTTTTATTGGATTTTTGTTATCAATTTTTATTTTTTTATATTTATAAATAACACTAAAATTATTTTTAAAATAATTTTAAACTAGGATATTATATTAATTATTTTTTAATTTGAATGGGTAGTCTTCAGAAAATTGATTTCACATCTGGATTTTCATGATTAATTTTAAATTAAATTCATAGACATATATATATAATCAAGAAAAGTGGATTCTATATTTTGGAATTATATAGTCCAAATTTTTTATATAGTTCACATTTATTTTCATTTATTAGTAATACTAAACATTGTAATTTTTGTTACCTTTGTAAAAGGTAAATCAGTAAATTATGTGTTGAAAATTAAACGATTAGTACTATTAAATAACCCAAAAAATTCATTATTTTATTGGATTTTCCATTTAATTTAAAATAATATTACTCTTGGATATATTAAATTTGGATTCCATTTGGATTTGATTATGAGCTTTATAGTATTTTATATAATCAAAAGTCAAAAAAGTCGCCCAATTTGTTTCACTATAATATTTTTAACACGAGGATAAATAGTGGTTATGTTTATTTATAAATGTTAATTTAAATGGTAAATTATTTATATTCATTATTTAAATTTATTGGTAAATATTTTCTGAATAAAGACTTATCTTAAAATATTACACAACCCTAGTATAAAATTATTTGATTAATCAAAAAATATTATAAATGATTTTAAAAATGATTAAATTCCAATTTTTAAAGAATTATTTTTGTATACAGTTTTTAGAAAATTATGATATATTAGTGATGTTCAGGTGAATTTTATTATAATTTCAAGGATGTATTAATGGTATTAAATTCAATATATGTGAATAGTTATAAAATTGACATTGATGATATTTTATAACAAATAATAATTTATTAATGATTTAAAATTTAAAAAATATTAAACTCATTAAAAAGAATGTTATATGGTTAATTAAATTAATCATGGTCTGTATATGGGTACATTATATAATTATATTATCATTATTACCCTATACATTGTAGAAATGTTTTATATTAGAGTAAGGGTCAATGTGTTCATAAAGGTTAAAAAACTATTATATGGGAAAAAATGTCATCCAAACATGTAAAAGTTATATTACATATTAATATATTGTTTAATAATAATTTCATGTTCTAATATTTTCAATTTTGTGTCATTTGGACATCAATATTAATTTATATTAATATATTATATTATGATATTTTAAAAGTGCCCCTCCTCTGTCATATAAAATGGAAATAATTATTCTAATTTCATAAAAATTAAAAAATAACTTTTGGGTGAGGAAATAAATTCCTAAATACCATATATGCATCCCCATTACTATCTTATATGAATTATTTTAGAAATATTAACATCATTAGTGGTCTAATTGTGACATGAAAACAATTTGTATGAAAAATAGGTTTCATTCATAACCTATCATTTTAATTTTATTTAATCATCAATATCATTAAATAAATGTTTAAACATAATAAAACCATTATATAAAAAATATTGAGATATTTTTACGATGGTGGAACAAATTATATCCACCTCTAAAATCGATCAAATAGGAAATTAATCCACCATTTATGTATACGACATACTGCAAACTCGTAGACCAATGTAATAATTTTTATAATTCCACCTCACACAATTAGTTATATTAATTGATTTAATATATATATATATTATTTATGAAATATTTATCAATTTTAAATGAAAATATATCATTAAATTTTATATATCCATTCACTAAAAAATTTAAAAAATTTCATACCTATATATGGACTAGAATATCCATGAGGTGATGTCATTCAATTTTCAACACAAAATCACATAACTAACATATTTAATTATATATATACATATAATATGATATTTATGATAGTAATATCATTTTTAAAGGGAAAATAATACGCTCCATCATTCCATAATGATCATTTATAAATGGAAATGTTATACATTGGTAATTATGACCTGTCTTCACACTGATTGTAATGTAGTTCATTTTTTATAACCTTATTTCATAATTTTTTTAAAATATTAATTTCTTTATTAAATTGATTAATATTTCATTGTTATTAATTTTATGGTGATATAATAATGAATTCATTTACATTAGTCCGAAAACGAATTTTTTTTGGAAAAAGAACTGAATATCATCAAAATAGTTGTCATGAAAATATTTCATGATGAAATTGTAAAAAACAATAAAATATGTTAAATAAAATGAATAATTAACCAGAACAAATTTAATAATAATAAAAAATATATATTTTCTAAATATGAATAAAAATAACAAATTTGATGATTCAAATTTCAGGTAAGGAAATAATTTTTTTAAAAAAATTTATCCTCTATAGATTTTGAAATTTATTCATTGTTTGTGAAATGAGTTTTCAAATTATATTAATATTATGTATTGAAAATACATTACATTTAATGGAAAATTGACAAAAAAATATCATTTTAATGATTATAATATTTTCTCAAAATCATTATCTTCCATGAAATATTTAAAAAAATATTTTAATAATGGATTTATTTAGACATTAATGATAGAAGAATGGAATTTTATTCCCCTTTAATTAAAAGGTGTCTAAAAATGAATCCATTACAGAATTTTTTTATTTCATTAAAATGTGAAAAATTTATTCTTTATATTATCTCATATATGGATGATGACTTTTCCCTTTATCATAAAAATTATTCGATGCTTTGATTCCTATAATTTAATGTTTGTCTTATTAAAAGAAAACCCTCATTATCTCCTTGTAGGTAATTTTTTATTCATATTTTTTAAAATAAATGTGTATTTTGATTTCTAAAAGTGTGATTCAATCATTTTTAAAATTATTTTGAAGGGATTTATATTGAAAATTTACATGAATAATTTTGTTTAATATATACACTATAATAAAATGAATTTATCACGACCTTATTTAAGCAACATGATCTCATTTGAAATAAAAAATTTCAATGGGATCATATCAAAAATATAAAGTGGATTGAAAACACATAAAAAAGTAAGTTTTTTTAAATGTATATTATATAATTTATTTTTATTATGGGTAATTCCACCTTTATAAAAAAATCATAAATCAAATATAAATAATCCTTTATAACTATTTTTCTATTCTATATTAAACAAAAAATTTCAATAGAATTGAACATCCATCAAAATTAAATATATGATACATGAAAATCATAATCACGAATAATATTAAATATTAAGAGAAATGTAATAGAAAATAAAAAAATTATTAATATAAAAAATAAAAATATAAAAGGAATTTAAATATAGAAATTTTTTATCCTTATAGCTTTAAATTGATTACAATATTATACCAAATATGTACCATTAAATCAAATAAAAATAAATTTTCTAAAAAAATAAAATAATCCCAATATTGGGGGAGGGTCATCTAATAGAGGTAATAGAGGGAACTCCATCCCTATACCCTACACCACTTGTAAGATGTATTTTATCATATCCTTATTTTCATGTCCCTAACATCATTTATTTTCCATGTACAACCATTTTATAGTGATAAATAAACATCTATTGTTTAATACATTTTTCATTTACCATACCAATCTACAAACAAATCATTTATTTATACTATTTAGGTGAGTTTTATGTCACTCCACGATCTCCCCTTCTATTAAACAAAAACCACATAGTAGTTCCCAAAATAATTTTTGGTAAAAATAAAATAAATATTCCAACAACATATATATTAATGATGTTTTACTATGTTGCATCATCCATGCCCCATCGTCAAATCATAACACATTAGTTACACAAACCTCATTCTTGTGATGAATCTCATTATCTGTGTTACAAATCATGACCTCATCTGAATCCTTCAAAAAAATTAATTTAAAATTGATAAAATAATATTTTTTGTTACTTTTTATAATTAAAAAATTATGCAATCAAAAATAAGAAGATGTCGGCCCCCAGTACTATTTCTAGTAACATGATCTGTGTACATCAAAAAATAAAAAATATAACTCTATAATATTATGATGCTCAAATATATTTCTAAATATAAAATAACTAGTTTACATTTAAAAGTATATAAATTATTAATTAAATGAACTTATTATATTTCATCAATTAGTAATGAATGTATAAAAACCAATAAAATGTATTCTCTCTTTTCTCCCCTAATACATCCAAATAAAAGATGGCCTCAACAGAAAAACAATCTCTCATCCAGAATGAGAAAAATATATCCCAAACAAGTGATGAGATATAATCTAGACAATGTATATAAAAAATTATAAAACATTGCGGCTCCCAATTTTTTTATTGATATATTAGATAGATTATGAAAACATCTATGAAAAGGTTCACGTTTATAGGAATACCAGGACTCCCAGGTAGAGGATCTCATGATATTATCAATGGGAGACCATAATCCTTAAAAATAATTAATTATTGGAATTTAATATGTAACTAAATTAAAAAACAAATATAATTATTTAACATAGCATCCAATTAATAAGAATGCATCGTTCAAAATAAAAATGAATTTGTTCCCATATCATAATTTCGTCCAAAAACTGATTTTTCACAAAAGAATTACCCTATACAATTTCTATATAAGAAAAAAATTAGGAAAATTGAACAAATAAAATAATTAAAAAAAATAAATTAATGATAATAAATGATAAATAATTAAATTTAACTAAAATACACCAATGAACATACCACTACATCTGTGTAATGAATGAAATATGTGGAAACCTTAAATGAATATGATAATGAATCATCAATCTCGCATGACCATGAACCCTCTATGTCGAAGATCAATAGCTAGAATGTTGAGGTTCGGATTCGATCGAACCTAGATAATAACCTTGAATCATAGCCTCTCTAATGATATGAAACATCTTAAATAAATCATCTTCGTCCATCTGAATCATGAATATAATTTTGTTATCAATTAATTATTATTAAGTATTATTTATAACAAAATTGTTACTATATCTAGTATGAAATATTTTCATTCCACATCTGCATCGTTATCATCAAATATGATAGTTTCAATATCATGATCTCCAACATATTTATAAAAAATATCTATAGAAGCTTCTATTTCATCTTATCTTATGATTTACAATTCATTTTTTACATCATTTACCCTATCAAACAATGAATTTTTCGTTTCATTATCGATTTTTTTAATTGGTATGGACATGATTTATTTATAACTACCTCTTGAAGATTTACAATTCCTTATACAATATAATAACAACATTCATTTTATGTAGACTGATTTTTATGAGATTTATTATAATAATTCTACACCAATAAATTATATATCATAAAATATAATGATCATTTTCCAAATAATTTTTTTTCATAGATGATCCAATGAAAAATATTAATTTAATTCAAGAATAATTTTATTTTTTACCTTCTATGATTGCATGTTGTAGATGAACATTCAAGAATCTAGTTGAAAATACCAAATCAAATTTAATAAAAATTACACTATTATCACATAAAAACCATCGTTCAATTATTTCATCTAACATTTTATAAAATTCAACTTCACCTTATTTATAATGAGATACTCTCAAGAAAGAATCAATATTAATTGTTTTGGTGATACACCATGTGATCATGCCTGAAATTGAAAACCATTAACTAAACATTAATTCAACTATTTATCCATTTTGTATGATGGGTTACTCAAGGAACATAATTTATTATCAATATTATCATCATATCTTCATAATTGATTAATTCAAAAAAAATATGTATATAATATAAATAATTTATTTCATTTATTATCCTATATAAAATTTATATTAATAGTCATTGAAACCTGTAGGAAAAATAATCATTCTAATACTATTCAAGAGAACAATAATTCATTTGTGGAAATTATTTCATAATCTGATAATCATATAAACTATAAATAAAATAATGTTAATTTACTTTTAAAATAATTAATGAATATGTTATTTTAGAACTCACTCTAAAAATTGTGTCATTTCATCACAGTTTGGCAGGACATTTTTATGAGGAATGTGGTGTCCACAATATTATTCAATCATTCATAAACTCCTCCAAATACATGTTTACAATGATTTAAAACTAATAATTTAGTGTTCATTTAATTGTCAAAATTTCCTTCCCTATATCCCATTTAGTTATGTTTTGATGAATATTTACGAATGAAATATTGGAAGAAAAGGAAAGAAACATCTTGCAACAAATAATTTTATCACATTGACCCTTCAAATGATTCTTTTATACAAAAAAATATCATCAATTACTGCATTATTTAGCAATATTTTCACATGCATCAGAATAATAACATCCTAATATAGTTTACTTCATTAAAATATTCTATATAAATTGATACATTGAATATAATAAAGACTAAAATTTAATTCTATATTACATTAAATTAAAAAAAATCTTCTTATAGTCTAAGATCTTCATCGTATTCTTTTATCACACAAAACATGTCTCAGAAAAAATAAGATATTTTTTAAGTTCATTCCATATACAATTCAAATAAAATGAAATTAAAATAGGTAAAGGTGGTTATATTAAAATATAAAAAACAATACTAGTTAATCTTGTAATATAAATATTTCTAACACATCTATCCTCATTGGAATAATTACAATAAAATAGCCAGAAATTATTAATTTGATGAAAAATAATAATGATTTTTATTAGAAACAATATATGATTTTTTTGGATTCACTAACATATTTGAATTTTCATTTTCCAAATACTAATTTTATGGTCACCAGTAAATACAGGAATCATAAAATTGTACCTCTACATTATATTTGGTATTACCTAGTTAGGAAAACTATATAAAATATATTATCAAAATAATTATTATTAATAGTAATGACATATAATATATGGAAGGCCAAAAAATCATACCAATATTGAATATATGAAAAACAAAAAAATTTATCATATTGTAATATTCACTAAAGCCATCATTTTTTTATGGTTTACATTCAGTCCAAATTAAATGATAGGTAAGGAAGAGGAAAAATATATTAAAATAATTCGTGATATAATTTTTTCATGTCTATCCATTTCAATTTTACCATTTATAAAATTATTTCTATTCACTCGTAAACGATGCATTATATGATGAAATCATAGAATAAATACCAAAACACATGGTTTTCATCCATTGAAAAGGACTATCACTTTTATTTCACACATAAATTAAATACAAGATTTTGTACCATGTGTAATCGATCCAAATAACCTGACATATAGTGGGGAGTGACTTATTTTTCTTATTTATCTAGTTTTCATTATAAAAATCTATTTCTGAAAACAGAATATGTTCTAACACCATTATTAAATAATAAATATAAAGAAATAAATAATGGATTCAAATAAACATCAACATTATTTTATGGATGTACTATAATTAATAATGAAAAATATATTTATTATCTATTCATTAATATCTTAAGAATTATGTTGTCAGAATTATAATGTCACTCCAATAAATATATTGACATCCATATATGCTAAATTTAGAGAAACCATCATCTGAAAGACCTAATCACACATTCTAGGATGATAAGAAAATAGAGGTATGTACCTGATGAAAATATTTCCATGAATCACAATCACAATGATGATTTAATTTTATACACTCTAAAATATTGGAAATTGTTCAATTTCATAAATAATGATGTGTACTAAGTCATAAATAAATGATAAAATCCAGGTTTAACCATGAAATATATCTTCTATTTAAAAAGAACAAATATAGAAATCCCTTATTGAGCCTATTTTATCTTTATTGTCTGATTTTAGTAAAACTAACCAAAAATAGATTTTCACCGTTACATATGATGGATTCATGTGAAAATGCATGACAATTATGATAACCAATAATAAAAAAACAAATCATCATCTTTCGGTAATATAAATTTTTTGGAAACAAATTTCAATTAGGTAATAATGATATAACTAATGAGAGTATCAATTCATAATGGTTATTTTAAATTCCATATTCTATTATAATTTCTATAAAATTTATAACAGGGAAAATTTTCTTATCATTATACAAGGATATAAGGAATCCTCCTTAGATATCAACAACACATTAAATTAAGATGGTTCTCATTTTAGATTAAATTCTATACAATTCAGGGTTTTTGTTTCGGGAGATGAAGTACCAACAACAATATGTATTGAAGTTTTAAATCATTATAGATCTAGAAAAAAATTATTTAAAATATTCTATAGATCTTCATTTTTTATTTAAATATAAAAAACCTAATTTTTTTAAAATTAAAAGCGAAATATATTAAAGATTTGTGTGAGAACTGTTTTGATTCCTTTGATTATTTTCTAATCATGATCTTGTAATATAGATTTTTCATACTTCCTTGTTAAATATTTAACTAAAAATAAAAAATTAAATTCATTCTTATTATCAATCTGATTTGTGGAAGGGGTGTACAAAAATGTAATATAAAATAATGAAAAATAAAAATGAAAATATGAATAATTATATACAATGATAACTGATTAGTTGTTATTAAAACTAATTTCATCTATTCCATTCTAGTTCAAAAAATACCTATAATTTCTTTCAACTATATCTAATGACCATAAAATGGTATAGATGTTATACCATGCAGCATGATGGAAGCTGGGAGAAGAGGGGATGATGGAGATTATGGAGAGATAGAGTTCTACTTCTTATGATTTTAGACCGTTTAGAGAAAAGGCAGTTATTGTTAACTCCCATATTTTCCATGACTACATCTCTTCCCAATAGTATTAATGTAGGTTCACTATAATTATTTTTATACATTTTCACCTTCATCTCATAAACTCTATTCATCTCTCTAGGGATGCAGAGAGAATATAAAATAGTGGAGACAATATATGGAGAGAATTATTTCTCCCCTATTGTGACTGATTGTAGAAGAGACCTTCACAGATAAACATGTTATTGATAGAAGAGAAATAATATGTGAGAGATAACCATAATGAACTTAATGTGTTTTTTCCTTCTTCGATTAAATATTTCCTCATGTGAAATAATGTCTTACTAAGAAACATACAATTATATTATGAATATCCAAAAAACATTGTTATCTAATGCATTTATATTAAACCAGAAGGGGGAAATTCACTAATCCATTTATAATTTTCTATCTCATTCAATTAATCGTCATTAATTGGATGATTTATCCACAGTTTTCTATCATCCAATCAATATGAAAGGAGGGCCCTAAAATTCATTCATTCTATCTTCACCGTCAGGTCATCCGCTCTATGCTTCCCTCACCAATCTTAGTCAGCATACTTTTAAAACATTTTTAATTTTGTATTATTATTTACATTTTTTTGATATTTTCTAAAGTTAATTTTCAATAAATTTAAGTAATTATAAATTCTTATATTTATTTCTTCTAATTACATGAAATTTATAAAAATTAACTCTAATTGAAGGTCATTACCTTTATTGTTAACTATTTTAATCTAATCATACCTAATCATTAATTATTAACATCTAATTATAGCTAATATTTATAAAATAACTCTAATTTGTATATTAATTATTGATAATATCACTAATTATTACTAACTACAACTAATTTTTAAAATCGCTAATAATTTTAAATAATTACTACTACTTGTTACTAATAACAACTAATTTTTAGAATTTTCCCCAATTTCTATTATTTACCACAAATTTTATCAACATAGAAAAATTTTAACTATTTACCTCTTATTATATTTAATTTCTTCTAATTACTTATAATTATCAATATTTGTTGATATTTTCTTATAAATTAATTCAATTTACCACCATTTTATGCTAACTACCACTAATTTTTACTAATTACATTTAATTGAATCTAATGTTTAATAACTAAAGTTATTTTTTTCTAAATTTACTAATTGCTATTAATTACAACTATTTTTTACTAATCACTTTTAATATTTACAAATCCTTGATAATTATAAATAATTTTTACTAATTAAAACTATTATTTCTAATCATCACTAAGTTTTACAAATTACTGATATTTACAACTAATTTTCACTATTTCTTGGTAATTTATACTATTTAATGTTAATTTCAACTTTTATATAATAATTTTAAATATTTGAATATAATTAATTCTATTTACCACTTATTACCACTAATATTTACTATATACTGCTAATTATGACTAATTAAGGCAAATTATTGATAATTAATGATAATTTATAAATATTAATAATTACATTTTTTTATTACCAAACTATTTTATTAATTAATGGTAATTTAAACAATTATTTTCTAGTTACGACAAATTTTTTCTAATTACAACTAATTTTTAGGATTTACAACTAATATGTATAGTCTAGTGCTAATTTTAATGACTTTCAATTGATTTTCTTATTGAATACTATTTTTACTAAGTATCCCAATTTACTACTAATTATTTACATAAGAACTCAATTTTTTACATAGGTATAGATCCATTATGTTCTGATTTAATTATTTATTTTAGAAATAATATGGAAGCATAATGAGTTATAGAAGGTCCCAAGGGTCTCTTTGGCTTGTTCAGTGCCCAAAACCGATCCTTTTATTTGAAATGGGCATATACCACAGTTTTAGAAAATTGTGCGGTTTGGTCACACAGTTATACCTAAATGTTGGAATGGTCATTATTTTCAAGCCCTTCTGTCTCATATGATTGGTAAAATTTTATTAGAATCGTGTAACATAAGAATTTATTACTCCACTTCATATAGATATTGTTCTTGGTTTATACATAGTTCAAAAACCCCTTTAGACCTACCATGTAACATCAATTTTTTGGGTAATTTTACATTTCTCTCCTTAAATGTCAAATTATCTTGACCCTTATTCCATAATGTGATTTACATTGGTATGAACACCATTTTATCCAATTTTTTATCTTTTTGAAGGTAAACCGTAGGGATCAAGATATATCATTCATCTAGGTTCCATTTGAGATTCCTTTCATTATGTTGGATGCACAATGGTAAGTACTCGAGTCTGTCTGACCTGTTCTTCGTCTCTCTCTCCCTCTCTCGAGACATAGTTATCAAGGTGTAAATAATTTTAATCATTCCTCATATATAATCTATTCCAAGAAAAATTAGAGTCCAATAATGTCTTAAGAGAGTCATATAATCCTATTTTTGGTGGTTTATAACATAACTAACATGTTCCTAGATTTTGGAAATGATGTGTGAGGGCTACTAATTTCATTGGGATTAATTAATTGAATTTATTTAAAGTATTTTATTAATTTTAACCATATGGTTTTGGTGCTTCAATAAAATTGATTAGTTTTAATTGGTTATGTTAAAAATTCCCATCACCCAATGTAAGGTATTATACCATAATTTGGTTTTTATTATTTTGACATTTTTAGTAACCATTCAAGTGTGATTGAGCTTGATCGCAATAATGATATTCTTCTGTATATTAATCACATATTATATAATGAAATTGTGAATTTCTTATGAATTTTTAATTATATTTGGACCACCTAAGTTGTGTTCTTAATATTATGTAATTCATTCAAATGATATTATAGAACGAATAATTTGGTATATGACTTGGACTTATTAAATGTAATGTAATGTCTAGTTTTAAATCTGTAGCACAACATTCCATATTTATGCAAGTATTTAGAGTGAATATTATTAATGGTACATTATTTACATGGCTTTATTTAAAAGGATTCTTGCTACATGGCCATTTCAATCTAATGAAAGGAAAGGCCTTAACCAAGTTAATTTGTAAATATCATAGTTGTCATGTGACCAAATTAATTGTAATTAATTAAATGTAAGGTGACCCTTCAAGAACATGGAATATGAAAATATTCATTAGTATGCATGAATCATGTTATATCATGGATTCCTAAGGTACTGCCTTGTGTACTTGAGGGTGTTATTATGACTCAAGGATGCCAGTTTCCTAGGTTGAGACCTACCAGAGAACATAATATTTTTCTACCTATGTATGTATAGAATGGTATGAAACTATTTGAGCCAAACATTATTATTACAAGATTTATGTGATACACTCCTTGGGTCCATCAATGAAAATTATGTGTATTGGTTACATCTTATTGGGCCCAGTCATTGTTTATCCCTATTTTACCACTGATGAAATCCTTGGACATGGTAGGCATCGTATGTTGGTAATTACTTAGTTGATGCTCCATGGATTAAACTCTTAAATTTTAGTTTGACTTGGTTACTATTGAGTTATAATCCCCTGATGTCTAGGTTTCCTTATTGAATTACATGTAATTAATACATAATAAATATCAACTACGTTTTTCTATTACATCTTGGAACATTAACTATTTATAATACTATGTGGTTATATTAATGTTGGTTATGCCTCAAATGACTTTTTTATGTAATATGGTAGTCAATAAATTAATGAAATTGTTGTATGTTTAGACACCAATCAAGGGATAAAGCAGGTACTGGGATATTTTGTTACATAATATTTCTTTTCTTTACTTATACAGACTTTCCCACTATTACATTTACATTACACTGGTAGGATGTTATAGACATTTTTGGTGGTGTCCCATTGAGATTTATCTCACACCCTCTCTGAGAAACATTTTATACATGGGGAATATTTCATTTATTCAGGTGTTGATAAAGGGAAGTGTAATGCTTCAGACACTTGATTGCATGTTGTGAAATGATGGAGCTATTATTTGATGATTGAGAAATAGCTTAAGATTCTTTGGATAGTTTATGTATTTACATTTCTACATTAGGTTTTCTATTTATATGTTCAAATTTGTATCCATGGTTTCTAGATTTCTAGGGACATGACATATATAATCATATAGGTTCTATGTTATTCTTTTTATTTTTGTTATTTTTATCCTTACCTCATTCAAATGTGCCCTCTATTTATTTACATTACATGTGCTACATACATCTACTTATAAATATCCATTACTCAACACTTTAGAGATCAAGGAATATTCTCCCCATGGACACACTCTAGGCCCTCGTTGTATCGAATGGGATACTTTATTAATTTAATATTTGAGACAATATATTGGAGATTAATAATGCTTCTGACTTGGTCATAAGTAGTTCTTAGTGATTTTGAATCCTTGTTCTATCTAATGGTCGAGTTTCCTAACTTATAAATGTTGTTATTATTTTTGTCGTTGTGGTCGATATCATTTCACCATTTGGTGATGTACATGATGTGTGGTTTTGTTGATTGTTATTATAGTTGAGATGTTATTTTATCCTTGGAATAATGATATCAGGTAAAGGAGCATTTATACATGCATTATGAAGGTAGTAGAATTCTCATGTCATAGATATTGCCATGCCATATAGGAGCATTTTAATACATTTCATTTTTTTGATATGCATGTGATTATTGAGTAATTATTTGGTAGTAATTATATTATTTTTATAATTTTTGGGATGTGATTGAGTGATTTCCTATTTCAATTCATTGGGTGTTACGTTTCAATGTGATTTGGAATTAGTAATTTACAAAATCCTTCAATTATTTAGAAATTTTAATTGGTGTCATTGTCAGTGCAATGTAGTGCATGATATAATTTATCGAGAATGATCATCCGTTTTAATGGAACATTTATACAAGTTAAAAAATTTTGTAAACATAATAGTGAAATGGTTCCATGTCCTTATCCTTCCTTATCATGCTTATGAAAGACCAATGATTGAACCTAGTAATTAAAGATTAAATGAAATGGTTTGGTTCCCAGTAAATGTGGAGGCACAGTACTAATTACCCTCTAACTATTGCAACCATTGATACTAAAATCTAAAAATATATTGATACATGGGCATTTTAGTAGGCAGTTAGGGTAATATGTCTTGGGTGATGAGTTTTATTATGTTCTTCTTCTGCTTATGATTATATATTTTTTATTTTAACATGATATGGGTCATGTTATTGATATATTTGGACCAAAGAAACCATGATGTCCCCATATCCTATGCTTTGTTGGTAGTGATAACCATGCTCGAGAAGTGGTGGGCCCTGAGATTTCATTCTTACATCCACTAGTGAAACGTGAGTCACTACCAACTTTACCTGATCGGGGAACTATTTTCCATATCCATGATAGTATACTAAATCTAATTTATTCCATTCATGGTGCTCCACGAGCTCCACCTACGATTGGGGATCTGACTCATGATTTCCAGCTACAACATCCTACCACCTTCTTAGGGGATGGAAATCTGAAGTCTATTAACTGTTAGGTAGGTTACACCCTATATATCATTGAAAATATAGAGACTCATTCATAGTGGAGATTCAAAATTTATACATGCATCCTATGTGATTCAACCATGTGCAAGTGGAATGTGAATTCCTAGGTTAGTTTCATTAGGGCATGCAATGGGTTGATTTATAGAATGATTCCTATTCTTAGTTATTTTTAAGGTACTGAGAGATGATAGATATATAGTTTTCAGGCTTATTTAGAAGGGTTCTATGTCTGTTATATAGTATTCAGTGTGTTTTGCGTATTCTATACTATTTTCTACAGTTTTAGCAGGTGATGCGATTTTTCATGCTGGATCCTCTGATTATGGGATCCAGTATGACATACATACATAGGCGAATGTTATTCACTAACCTTGTTTATCTATAATAGAAAATTAGTCTCTTATCACTGAAAGAAACCTGAGGGACTTTGACATTAACAAGAATTGAGGACCGATGTCGCATAATGTGTCTAGTTCTTCTGGTGGAAGAAATATCTCCTTCGACATTTCCCATCAGTGTAGTGGTAGCCACGTACCTATGTAGGATTATCTATAGCATGTCATCAGTGCTGGCGTACAGGGAATTTGAAGCCTCACAGTGATAGTGACATGTGAGTGTTTTTGATATGTAGATGAATGTGGTATATTCATTGTTTTGGTCCGACCTCAACATCAGTCTCTAGTTGAAGAAGATATGAACCAATTCCTCCTCCATGAGTAGTTTCTTTTAAGCAGCTTTAGGTAGGGGTTAGAGTACCAATGGAAGAACTGGTTGTGGAGTTGGTCATGGTTGTACTATCAAGTCCCCTGATCAGTTTTAGTGCTCGTAGATAACTTTTGATCATGGTAGTGCAACGGTTACATAGGGTCATAGATCATGATAGATGAATGCATTATAACTGATACCCAAGGATCATGTAGTTGGACCATATATAGTATAATATCATTTTTATTTGATAAAGGAACTTCATACTCATTTATATTTTTATCTATCATCGAATTCCATAGGATAGAAATTACGTGTTACTATGGTTTAATGGCCCTACATTCACCATTAGGGGTATGATCAGATTTCATACCCCACTTCTAGGACAAACCCATTAAGTTATGTATTAATTCATTTTTATGGGACTTATTTTTAATTTAGATGATGGGATTCGATGACATTTTTTTAATGGATTGGTGGGTTCAATATCACACATTTTTATTATTATATCATTAAAAGGGAATCATTTACATCACCATAGGATATAAGTTATCTACAAAATGGTGAGTGGGACTTCTAGGATAGCAGATCCATACAAAAACATCATAGGATTGGTGGGGTAACCACCGAAATTTTAAATCACTTTATGAAGGATTAGGGTTTACAATAGGCTACATTCCCTATAGTAGTAGATCATTTAAGGGATTTTTTTATCAATGACTAATTTGGATTACCTCTTTAGTGGGAGGAATATTTAATGATCAAGTTATTCCATGATTAGATCCAGTAACCATTCATCAATAAAAGATGGAACCTACAATGCTCCATGATATCCGTTGGTAGTTATATGAATTTTAGGCCAAATGTTTTATATGGTCCAATAGAGTCTCATGGAGTTTTCTCATGATTTTATATAAGAAGGAAGATGTGGCCATTCATTGTGGATAGATTAGGGGTGGTTGAAAAATCATAAAGTCAATAACATGTATCAATTTCCTCGAATAAATGATCTCTTTGGACTACCCCGAATAGCTAAGGTATTCTTGAAGATTTATATGTGATCAGGCTATTGTCCGGTGAAAGTATGTCCATATAAAATACCTCTTATAATCTTCTATAGTAGGTATGAGTTGTATGAGTACCTAGTTAGGTAATCCAGTCTTATAAATATGAGTTACTTTTTATGGATTTGATGAATTGGGTGTTCCACCCCATTTTATATTTTTTTATCATTGTATTTTTTGATGAAATTTCAATGTATTCTTACATTCATGGGGACCATGAAAAGCACCATAATATCATTTTGAGTGCATTAGGATAACAATAAATTTATTCTATGATTTATCTGATCCAATTTTGGATCAAAAAAATCAATTCATGGGTCATAATATCTCAAAATATGGAGACTAAGTGGACTTAGAGAAGATGAGTGTCATGGTGTGATGTGATAAACCCAATAATGTGTTTGATATATGGATTTTATTGGTACTGGAAAGAGATGATAAGTGATTAATACTGGTCATCTAATTCCGTCATTCACCTATTTTCTTGCAATGAAAGGTGTTATGGTTGTGTGGTTAGAAGAATGCAGGAATGAATTTTAGGAGATGAAATAGAGGCTTGTCTCGACACCTATTCTGACTTTTTCAAATGTAGGTCAAGGTTATATCATTAAATGTGATGCAGTAGGCATATTTCTAGGAGTAGTGTTATGGATGGAGGATTGATTCTTTGTGTATAGATCTCGATAACTGAGGCCTCATGAGTGAAATTACCTGATGAATGCCTTTGTATTTTGAGTATTTGTTCATGCCTTACGTTGTTCAATAATAAATCTTTTGGGAAATCACTTTGAGGTGTACACACACCACAAGCGCCTCAAATATATCTTTTCACAGCGTGACATGATCCTTGTATAGTGAATATGGGTATATTATCTTAAGTCCATCTATTTCTATAGTTCCCACACACATGGAAAGGGAAATGTAGTCGATGATGTGTTTAGTTAAAAAACATAGGAACATGCCTTATGGGAATATAATGATGAATGGAAGTTATTCACTCTTTTCCAAGATGAATCTAATTTTTCCTGATATTCGTGAGCACTTTTCCCTTTTATGCTTTCCATTTACCTATTTTCTCCTTGATAAGGTGTGTGGTAGACTATTTTTAGATCCTAAGGTATTCATTCTCCATTTTAGTATATCAATTGAGGACCCACCTATGGATTGGTCAATGGATAGAGAGAATATCATATCTATTTATGGGAATCTCTAGGTTCCTATATATAAAAGAGAGGTGTTGATGAAAATGTATCATACTTATCAGTGTGATGTTCATCTAGGTATGTACAAACGTTATCAAGATATGTGACACCATTATTGGAGTACAAGGATAAATCATCAGATGACATGCTTTGTCACCATGTGTCCCACATATCAACAGTTATAAGATAAAGAACCAAAGACCTGTAGGCTTATTAGTTTCACATCAAATAAAAGAATGCGAATGTGAAGATATTTCTATTGATTTCATAGTTAAATTACATAGGCCATTAAGGGGTAGAGACAAATTATGCATAATCACTGGCCGACTAACAAGATAAACCCAATTCATTCTTATTTGTGATACTTTCTCAGTTGATGAATCAGGATGACTATATTTTTATGAGATCATACAATAGTATATGGTCTCTCCTACTATCATTTCAGATAGGGATGCTCATTTCACATCATGGATCAAGAAGGGCATTATGGAATTTATGGGTAAATAGGTTATTCCAACACAACATTTCACCCTTAAACAAATTGGAAGTTAAAATGTGTGATAAAAGTTCGAGAGGACATTCTCCGAGAATGTGTCCCTGATTTCATTAGTTCTTGATAGAATAATATCCACCTCTTCGAGTTCACATATAATAACAGGTTTTATGAGACAATTTAGATGGATCCATTTGAGGCCTTTAATGGCAGGTCATGTCATTCACCCTTATTCTAGCTAAAGGCAGGTGAGGTAGCCCTACTAGGTCCTCGTCTCATATAAGAATCTTCAAGGTAGGTTCATATGATCAGGATGCGTTTTCCTACTTCTCATCATTGATATTCTTTTTATGTTGATCACCATAAAGGACCACTATAGTTCAATGTCTGGGATTTTGTTTTCCTATGGGTGTCTATGCTGTTAGGAAATAGATGGTTATAGATGAAAAGAAAGCAGTCACCACATTATGTAGGGTCCTATGAAATCATGGAGAGAGTGAGGCTGATATTCTCTCATTGATAGTGCCTCATATGTATTATGAAATTTAGTAGGTCATTCTTGTTTCCCAGTATTAGAAATACCTTGTCGACTCATATATATCCTTTGATCCCAATTATGTTTAGTTATATTTCGATGTTACACTTATGGAGTATCTAGTACACATCTTTCACCGAGGAAAGAATGCTCTATGAGTCCTGTATACCCCTATAGTAAAATTTCATTGCAATTAATGCTGAGTGCATGACGAGACATGAGAGCGATAGGCCAATGTACAATACCATTGACTTGAGTTGATCTCAAACTATATTTCACTACCCTTGGAAGGTGATAACGGGTATATTTTCATTTATAGGGGAGATATTAGGAAATCAGTCTTTAACTCATGTATGAGTTCTTTATATTTCAGAAAAATTATTTATTTTTGACATAATATGGAAGCCTAATGACATGATGAAGGACCCAAGGGTTTATGTGGCTTCTTCAGAGCCCAAAACCCATCCATTTAGGGGAAATCACTATATCTCATGGATGGGGAAAACAGTATGATTAGGTTGTTGGGTTATAGCTAACCATAATGATGGACTTAATTTTAATTAAGAGCCATCTCACATGGTTGGTTCTTAATTTCTCAAACCATGTGACCTAATTGATTTTTACGCCCCTTCCTACAGGTGCATAAGCATGTTTTCCATACTATTTTCAAAATCATTTAGACAAACCATGAAAATTATTAATTGGGGGATATTTTATATTTATTTTCTTAATTATCTAATTAACTAATCGCTTCTTCCCTAATATAATTACCAACAGGATGAACTCCATTTTCTGCAATTTTAGATATTTTTTAAGGATTAACCTATTGATCAAGAGATATCCCTCCTCTGGGAATTTTATCATCTTCTATTCATCACATTGGATGCACAATGATAAGTACACAATTATGTTTGTGACGTTCTTCATGCCTCTTTCTCTCAAACTAGTTATGGAGGTGTAATATTTTTACTCATTTCTTATATCTACTCCATTTGAAGTCAAATTAGAGAATAATAATGGATAATAAGAGTCAATAAAAGCCTATGGTTGATGGTTTATAACTCATCCCTTATGTTCATTGATTTTTAAATTTTTATATGGGGACCTCTTATTTAATTCAGTGTAGTTTATTAAATTTATAAGACATGAATATATTTATTATAAAATAAAAGTAGAGGATAATCATTGAGTTTCTAGTGTTTTTAAACTTTTGATGCACCATTTGAGTATATTAATTATTTACCTATATATTGTTAATATTCTTTATATTAAATTACTATTGAATTATGAAATTATAACTCGCATGTTCCTTGTCAAATGACCCATGTATGGTAAGGTCCTAAATATAAGTAACTCATTCAAATGATATTATGGAAAGCATACTTAAGTATATGAGTTGGCATTTTTAAATGTAGTGTAATGTTTACTTTTATCTTCATATCACACCATTCCATGTATATTGAAGGTGACATAATGAACAAAATTAATTGAAATTGACATACTTGGATTTAAATAAATGATTTTATGCTTCTTTTCCTTGTTATAATAATGAGTTTTAAAGAATGATGTTGACGCCGAAAAAAATGCCCGTAACTCCCGGAGGATGTTTTGGAATGACAAAGCGAAGTCATATTCGGAATCAGAGGCCTGATCTGGAGGCCCGGGATGTGGTGTGCGAAATAAAGGACGTTCCGCGCGAAAAATTGTTATGTGCGAGTAGAATCACTAGGTTTCGCGGAATTGAGCTGTTGAGGCGCGCAATCTTTGCGTGCCCCGGTTCCGCGCGGCGAGCTTTTGCGCGCTGGCTGCACTCGGCACGAAGAATTTCGCGCACCACCTGGATTCCGTGCCAGAGGTCGCCTATAAATAGAAGGTGACCCTGAACGGTTTTGGGGTTTAGGAATCCGAAGTGACTCTAGTACGCGCAATTCAACTCCCCCCACGCGAAAGATGACTTCCAGGTAAAACCCTCATTTCACGCAACCTTACCCCAGAGTTTGCCTTTGCACGCAACTCCACCGGCTTCAGTTAATTTTCCCTCTCCGCAGTATTCCAACCTTGCACGCAATCCGTGCCTCATGCCCGCAATACCCTGCAGTGCGCGCAAACCCCTGCGCGTAGTTCCATCTCCGCGGGGAATTCCATTGCTCCAATTGCACGCTGTCCTGGTCTTTTGCACGCAAACCTTCCCTTTTGGGCGCAAAACCCAGGACTCCTCACCTTGACGCCCCTTGGCTGCCCCTTGCACTATCACCTGATGTCTCCCCTTCCGGGCATGCGCTCCATGCGTTGTTTTCCCGTATGGCCTCCCAGGCTCGTGAGAAGTAACCTCAAGGTCCCCTGGGCCGTGTTTCCCATTGCGTTGCTTTGCCTTATGCTTCTCCGCATAGGCACTCTAATGACTATTTCTTCTTCGCATATCCATGCTAACGTGGACCCCCCGGTGGTTCGCCCTGCGGCCCCCCTTCATCATGTCCTTTCCGATGCCTTCCCTTCCACAACGGGTAGAGGGCGTTGGGCATGTAAGACCTAGGGGTGTGGAGAGAACCCACCTCATCCAAGATGCAGGACGTTAAACTGCTAAGCACCTCATCATTAACAGAAGGTGTTAAACTGTGGTCCGACCCCGTTCTTCTCACGTAGGGTCCCCCCAACTCGGTCATTTTTTACGCCCACATGTCTCCACGGGAATGGACTCTTCCTCACATGGAATGAGATCCTCCTTTTCGGAGCGGCGTTTGTCCGCGGGGGAAGGGCTGCCTCAGAGTGTAAGCCCCTAACCTTTCTTGCGGGTGATTGCACCCGTGCATCTCCATACTTCCCCCTGCCAATGCTAGTGGAGTCCTTTTCCCACTGCGCTTTGTCGCACCACGAGCCTCCACCCTGGAGTAATCCCCAACACCAAGGGCCGCTAACCACGTGTAAGCCCCTATTTACTCTTTGGGCCTCTCAACGGGTAATCCCAATTCCACTTCTCACGGACGCACCCTTTGCGACGTGATCATCTGGTCCCTGCTGCCTCTTGTTTCCCACACCGAGCATGACTCACATGGGCTTAGAGTGCGCGTCGACCATGATATCCTCTCATGGGCCACCCCAGAGCGTAAGCCCCATTCCAGCGAACTACGTGGACTTTGATTCGTGCTAACACATGGTACGTAGGATGCCTCCACGAGGTTCAAGCCCCCCACCCGGTCATCCCGACATCTCCATGTCGTTTCCCCGACCATATTGGGCTGCCTCAGAGCGTAAGCCCCAAATATTCCGTCCCGTATGACGTTAAACTGTATTCCGACCCGCATGACGTTAAACTATATCGCGTCCCGTATGACGTTAAACTGTATTCCGTCCCGCGTGACGTTAAACTGTATCCCCCCTTTTGGTTCGTCTCAGAACGTAAGCCCCATGTCTCACTCCACCATCCATCATGATCCTTACCCGGGCCGCCACATCCCGGTGAGATCATGCCACCCTTTCCCACTCCATGATATATGAGAAGCTTCCCACATGATGGCCCCAACATCAGTGTTCCCCCTGGGGATCCTTCAACCCGATCCATCTCCACAAGACGTTAAACTCGCGACATACCCCATGTTAAACATGGGAAGATGAGGAAAACCTCAGATGGTATATGTTCCCCGCGTTCGATGTGGGATGCCTCGGGAATCTGCGCCCTCGAGAGGCCCTTTGATGAGGGACCAAAGACAGACATGCCGACGATGCCCCAACGTGACCATTCTACTCACCACAGTTTGCTGTCCCGATAAGACCCCTTGGAGAGTCTTGATAGAAGCAGCATAATTAACTAGAGTCCATGTAGATATGGCACCGGGAATGAGCTTCACGAACCTGTCTTAAATCTCTGAGGGAGACCCGGACTAGGTAATGAGCTCCGAGGAGGAATCCACGGAGGAAAGAACCGACATCCCATCATCCCGGTTTCGATCAAGGAGCAGACGAACTTGACCAAGGAAATGGATGTTGCCCGCCTTTGGGAAGCGGGAATGCGGGGCAACAAGCAGCGCGCCCTCCCTGGAGGACCGACGCGCTCGCCTTGGCGAAAGAGTCGGAAACAAAAAATGGTGAACCCGACGTGAAGCTCTTCTCCTCAACACGGTGAATGGTAGTCGTTGGAGCGTCGGAATTATAGCATGTCACCAGGTCCGGGTAAACCTCACAGGGACGTGAACCTACCAGGGGTCGAGGCCATCAGGACGTTGACTACTCCATTCTGTGACGTCGTCAGCGTGGATCCCTCTCCCCGACCACGGAAGGCGTTATGATGTCGAGCCTTGGTTTTTGATCTCCTTTCCTGTCGTTACTAATGGGTTCATCTCCCGGTTTCCAGGAATCAGATCACTGCATTTGGAGCTCGATCGCCACCTGCCCACCGGCGCAGGGGCAGGGGCAGTGCCGACGTGGCTACCCCGCGCGGTCCAACCTATCCCACGGTCAATCCGACTTCAACTATCGTAGCAGCCAGGTGCTTGCGCCCCCTCTCCCCATCAGAAATCATCCAACGGAGGGTGATCAATAACCTGGTTCATAGGAATGACGAGGAAGGGGTCATCCCCATCAGGGGAATGGCCCGCTTGGATCTAGAGACGGCCGCGCCTCACCACCATCATCGCCCTCGAGGGCCGTGCAGGGAGAGGCCACTCCCCACGCCCACGTTAAACCGACTCGGGAGCCTATCTCTAGAGCGCTTTGACACATCCATCCCCTACGCCAATGAGGTGGGGGATGTTGGGGTCCACTCGATCGGCGACCCGTCCCAGGGGTTAATAGCAAGAACCCCCACCAGGTTGTGTCGACGCCGCCACCCAACTCCCCGAGCCGAGGAGCAGGCAATCTTCATGCCCGCACCGCCAGTTCCGGACCATCTGACTCAACGCCAGCATCGGGCGCGAGTGGGGGAGAATGCCCGTCCTGGGGAACCAGCATCAGCAACCACTATGGCCCCAGCCACTGCTGATTCCTATTCCCAGATCCCTACACATGTTGAGCAGGGGCAGCCGTGTGCCCGACTGGGATCGAAACCCCGACCGCCCTACAGGCAGGTTGGGTCGAATCTCCCGGTCGCGGACACCGGCAATGGCCACTGCGGACCAATATGCAGTAGTTCCGCTCACCATGAGGGCTCATTTTGTACCACCTATTTGGGAAGCCGAAAGCTTCTTCGCGATGGCTATGCTCTGGGTATGACTCCTTCCAGCACCCACTGCATGGGGTATGAGGTCACTCCCCCTACTGCCGGTCGCGAGCATGGATCCATTGTGTATCCAGTCGCTCACTCACATGGAGGTCCTCCCCATGTCCCTTTCGACATCTGTCCCAGTGCTTCTCGCACCCCAGCCCTTGGTACCTTCTACCCCAACTCTATTGTGGTCGGGGGACCCCATGACGGAAGTCGTCCTTACCCTGAGGAGCTACCCAGGGGCAGGAAGGCCGGGCGTCGTCGTCGTAGGAGGAATGTTAGAGGAGTCCGGACGGGAATCAGACCAGTCCGTTTCTCGGATTCTGAGGTAGAGTACGACTCGACGATAGAACCTCCCCCCAACCTTTATATTTGAGGGCATGGATGGGGACGCGGCGTGTCTGTCTCGTACTCCCCGAATGCGAGATCCATATGATTCCCTCCTCCCTTCGAAGGTATATCCAGGAGGACGAGGACTTGGAGTACCGCCACAGATCAAGCCCGCAGTTGCCGCTGATCTCCTCAGAAGCACCTCCTGCCCCTGTTAGGGAGGGTGAGGAACTTATTTGGGGACCGACGAAAGGATCGCGAGGTGAAACACCCTCGGCGAGCACCGACATTTTGATGGGAGGCCCATCCACCGGCCCATCCTATCGTGACGTGGCGGCCAGGGCACTACAACCCTACGAGGATGACCCAGGGATCGGCGGCCAATCGGCGTGTTCTCTGTATTCCCTACCGGCCAGCCCACCGCCCCAACGGCTTGCCTCGGCGCCATTGCCAATTACCCGACTTTCCTCGGTGGACAATAAGGGGCAGCAAGTTCCGGACCCTGAGCCGGAGCCGTGGAGCTTCTGGACCGTTCTTGCAGCGGGCCACATCCCTGAGAAGTTTTGGCCGGTCGCAGAATCGGGTTTTGATGTGCCAGAGTCACTCACCCTAGGAGATTTTGAATGCATCCGCCAGATTCTTCAGGTGACTCACTCCCGCCCCCATCATCAGCTAGCTCCATATCCCGGGAGCCAAGCGCATCTCGAGGAGATTGGTGAGCAGTGCTGCCGGGTTGACCTAGCAGTACTCCCCGCGGTCTGGCACCCCGAGTCGCTGGGCCTCCACGAGTCCCTTCAGAAAAAATGCGTCCAGAGATTTCAAGTACTCCGCAGAGTTATTGAGGAGTCCACCCCCCACGTGCACATCCGTGGGTGGGGGCAGTACGATGCTCTCCTCTTCTGTGTGATCCGCCGGCAGCCCGATCCACTGGGCGGCCCTAATGGAACATTGCCAAGGGCAGTAGCAGTCAACATGGCGGAACCTTCAGATGAGGGAAACATTGTAGGGCCCCTCGAAGAGGACTCACCCCCCCGAGGACATGCCGCTACTGGACCCATCTGGGAGGGTTACTCACCAACAGAAGATCCTCCTTGGCCTTCCTTTACCGACGGAGGCACTAGCGCTGGGCCAAAACATCGGTAAGGGTAAAGAGCATGTCGGGTCTGTCAAACTCACCGGACCAACATCCTTAGTGTAAATGGCAGAGGAAAATCCCGATAAGGCCACGCAGCTCCAACACCTAGTCAAGAAAAAGAGGCGGGTTGATGAGCTCCTGGACGAACGAATTGCAGAGCAGCGACCTGTCTACGACAACCCTAGACCAGGACAACAGGGGTAGGAGCACCTACCCCTTACTGAGATCCCCCCAGGAAACAGTGACCGTGTCATGTTAGATGACAGGGGATACACTGGAGTCCATGGAAAGAGGGCACGATATGTTTCTCCGAACCCTCCCGAGCAGTGAGGCAACCTGGGAGACCCTGCTCAGTTTCCTCCCGCCGCTCCGAGAGTCGCTCCGCCAGTTTCCCCCTGAGCCACTGAGCGCGACTATCGTATCGAAGAGCCTGGAAATGCGCTTGTGGTTAGAGATCCCCGTCAGGATAGGAATCTGCATCCGGATTATCTGATGGAAGTACTCATCGCTCGCTTGGAGGCCCTGTAAACTCGGCAGGTGGCGATCCCACCGGATGGCAAGACGTACCCCGCGTGGGTGGATGACATGCCGGACCCGCAGGGATTTGGGAACCCCACTTTTTCCCCCATTAATGGGATCAGAGAACTACCAGAACACTTGGCCCACTTTAAATCGAGGTGCGGGCCTATGTTAGGGACTCCGGCACAGCAGGAGGCTGCCAAGCTCTGGTGCTACGTTCAGACACTGGAAGGACCAGTGTTCGTTTGGTACAGCCAGCTCCATGTTGGATCAGTGACTAGTTGGGAGGACCTTTGGTGAAAATTCCTCTACCAGTTCAGTTCCACAACCCGAAAGATGAACATTGCAGACCTCTTCAGGTGCAAGGAAAGGCCTGACGAGCGAGTCGCGGACTTTGTCACCCGGTGGAAGGGGCTCACGTACTCCCTTGACATGCCACTAACTAAGGAGAAGTTATTGAAAATGTGTGTGTGGAATGTCAAGGCGGAGTTGGTTCCATCCCTGAACACGCAGAATTACCCTGGAGGGTTCTGGGACATCTCGGACAATGCTCAGCGCCTCGAAGAAGCCATGTAATAGGCCAGTCAGGCACGCCTGCTGCCTCCTGTGATCTCTACAAGGAGAGCCGCCAAATCTATGCCCGCTGCTGTGGTGCAGATAGAGGCCCCAGACAGCTAGAGTTGCTTTTGGTGAGGCCAGCTCAGTAAGATCATAGGGGTCCACCCCCACAGCCTTCGGCCCAGCAGCGACCGCCTCAAAATCGGCAGGCACCTCCGCGTAACGCACCACCACCACCTAGGCGAGGTAATCTGGCTCCGCCTCCTCATCCTGCTCCTCCGGCCCCTATCCATGGTCATCCCCCAAGAGTCCCCTTTCCAGGGAGAAGGAATCAGGCTTACTCGTTTGGTGAGGCCCAGGTCCCCGGTTATTTCTGTAGCGCCTTGGAGCAGAGGATCGTGCGGCTGCCTGGGTGCTGGAAGCCAGAAGAGGCGTGTCTCATGGATCTCCCTAACTACTGACCTTATCGCCGGTCCCTGGGACACACCATCCAACAATGCTATGTGTTCAAGGACTGGCTCCAAGACCAGATTGATGACAACATAGTCATATTGGGCCCCGCCCCGACAAAGGTGGCAGGTGTCTTCGTGGGATCAGATTGCTTTAGTGACGACGAGGATTGGTGGGAACAGGTTTCCGACCTGGGGTCCCGGAAGTATAATGATTGGATGGCCCGCAGGACGGTCGCTTGTGCCCATGGCATCATCTGTGCCCGCCTGGACCCCCCAGAGCCCTCAGAATCTATGAGCGCCTCTTCGGCATCATCTTCCCTGCCTACTTCTTCCCAGAAGTGGAGGCGGCGGCGCAAGAAGAAAGAACATGCCCTGCCATTATCGTCGTCTTCTCGCACGCTTGGCGATTTCATTCCCTCGAAAATGGGGATCTCTCTAAGACCCCGTATGGTAATGGATGACTCCTCGAGTGAGAGCCCGGGGTACACTTCGGTTAACACCGTAGAGTTGGTAAATCCCTTTGTGGCTCCCGATGACGAGGAGTGCCAGGTGAACCTCCCCGAGAGCCCGGGGTACGCTTCGGTTAACACCGTAGAGTTGGTAAATCCCTTTGTGGATCCCGACGATGAGGAGCACCAGGTGAACCTCCCCGAGAGCTCGGGGTATGCTTCGGTTAACACCGTAGAGTTGGTAAATACCTTTGTGGCTCTCGACGATGAGGAGCGCAAGGTGAACCTTCACGAGTGCCTAGGGTACGCTTCGGTTAACACCGTAGAGTTGGTAAATCCCTTTGTGGCTCCCGACGATGAGGAGTGCCAGTTGAACCTCTGCAATGTCCCCAACCGTCGCCAACGTCGACGGAGCCGTGGCTACCTGAATTGCTGGGGCACGTAGTTCTTCACCTCTGGTCTGGTCGTGCACGCCACCGAGACCAAGCAGCAGGCCCGGTATAGAGACCAGCACTCGCGGCTCCCTCACCCGATGACAATAGGTTCGCTTCGACCACCGTTTGTGTTGCTGGATCGGGCGGAATCGCCTTGCCCGCATCGCAACCTGCCAAGCCCTGCCACTAGCTGACTACGGCCTTCCGGTCCTAGCATGGCAGCCACCTCTCGGGCTTCAGCTGGTGAACAGCGGGACATGACTAGTACCAGTCAGTCACCGATCCCGCCAGCAGGGCCCGTCATGCCCCCAATCGCAGAGCGACCTCCTGTGAGCAGAAGATCGCGTTTGGCGCAAAACTATGATGTTCTGAAGCATCTGGCTGGCATTCCAGTGAGTCTTTCCATCTTTGAGGACCTCCTCCTATCGTCTGAAATGCATGAGGCACTCGCCGAGGCTCTAAGCACCCCCCTCCAGTTTGAAACAGAGGTAGCGGCCGCAAGATCCTTCCACACCGAGGTGATTGAGGACGCCGAATGTCAGGCGGTTATCTCATTCTCCGATGAAGATGAATACCATCCCATACAGGGGCACATCCGCCCACTGTACATCACCGGCCAGTTCAATGGCATGGAGGTCCGTCGCTGTCTTGTCGACACGGGTTCCGGGATTAACATGATCCCAGCTTGGACACTGCAGAAACTGGGGTTGTCCGAGGATGATTTAACTCCCTCCGACCTCAGAATCCAGGGGTATGAAAGGACCGAGCAAACCCCACTCGGCAAGATTCGTCTCAAGACCCAGTTCGGCGGCTTAATTGCCAATACTGAATTCATGGTTGTCTCTCAGGACACTGCCTACAATGCATTGATGGGCAGGCCGTGGCTCCATCTTCATGCAGCGGTTCCCTCATCATACCACCAGTGCCTCAAATACTCCCTTACGGGTCGAGTGGGTGTGCTCCAAGGAGATGTGTCCATGTTTTCCTCTTTTGAAGCTCATTACCTGGACGCTGACTATTACAAGAGAAAGGAAAACTAGATCGTGGCAGGTGAGGTTGAGCTTGCCGCTGTCGCGAGCGATCCCTGGGCAGGTTTGGATGACGCATATGTCTTCCCAATCCATCGGTTGGAGGCCACGACTCCCGATATGGTGGAGTTCTTTGTTGTCTCGGGTACCAGAGGAATGAATATTTCCGAGTCCAAGCGACGACGGGAATCACCTCGTACTCTTACACCAACCAGGCCCGGGTGATCCCTGAGCCTCCTACCCCCGTACGATATCAGTACGTTGGGTTGATGGCAACGACAGTACGTCATACGGGCCTGTTTCGCTGAGCCGGGATCGACCGACTCATGCCAACGCGACACCACTACTTTGATGTCGTAAAGCATGGCCCCTTGGGCCACAGGCCGGATGGGATTGGATCAACCGCCTTTGTCGCTACGGTCTCTGCGGTGCATGAGTCTCCCGTCGTGACGACCTTTGCCACCCAAGCCAGTGCTAGCTCCCCATCAGGGTCGAGCAGCCCCAAAACGGATCCCCCCATGGACGATCCTTCCACAATCAGAGAAGAAGACATAGAAGATGCTCATCCTGCCTTTGAGTAGGGCGTCTCCACCACGGTCGACGAGCTCGTACCGGTGAACCTCAGTAGTGAGGCGGTCCCGAGACCCACATTGTTCAGCGCCGCTATGCCTCCCGTGGAATAGAAATAGTACATAGACATCCTCAAACATCACCATGATGTGTTTGCCTAGAGTTATGACGAGATGCCGGGACTAGATCCCGAAGTAGCAGTCCACCGCCTTGGCCTCCCAGCAAACCATCGCGGGTTCAAGCAGCCTCCCAGAAAAATGCACCCCTTTCACGGTGCCAGGGTTGAGGCCGAAGTTTATAAGCTCATTAAGTCCAACTACGTCAAGGAAGTCCAGTACCCCAGGTGGCTAGACAACATTATGTCCGTCAGGAAGAAGAACGAATAGATCAGGGTCTGCATCGTCTTCTGCGATCTTAATCGCCACTGTCCAAAGGATGACTTTCCCCTTCCCGTGACAGAGCTGTTGATCGACGCAACAGCCGGGTTCCAAGCCCTATCCTTCATGGATGGGTACTCCGGGTATAACCAGATCCGGATGGCCCCCGAGGATGAAGATTTCACTGCCTTCAGGGCCCCCTAGGTCACTTTCTGCTATCGGGTTATGCCCTTCGGCCAGAAGAACGCGGGTGCCACCTATCAACGGGATATGAACCGCATATTCAAGCTGATCCTCACGATGCTGGTGGAGTGCTATGTAGATGACCTGGTGGTTAAATCTCGTCAGCGCCAGGAAAATCCCAAAGACCATGAGAAATTTTTCGGTTTTCTCTATTCTCATCACTTGAAGATAAACCCGTTGAAGTGTGCCTTCGGGGTCACCTCCGGAAAGTTTCTTGGATTCATCATCAGGTATCGAGGTATCATGATCGACCCCGAGAAGATCGTGGCCATCAATCAGATGCCTTACCCGAGTAATATTCAGGAGCTTCGAGGCCTCCAAGGCCACTTAGCCTATATATGCCGATTCATTGCGAATCTGGCCGGCAAGTGTAAGCCCTTTTCACGGCTCATGAAGAAAGGCACCGCCTATGGGTGGGATGAAGAGTGCCAGACTGCTTTTGAGGAAATCAAGCAGTATCTGCTTCAACCTCTAGTCCTAATGCCACCCATTCCTGGAAAGCCACTGGTCCTTTACGTGACCGCCCTAGAGCAATCCCTCGGCGCCCTTCTCGCCCAGAAGAACAATGAGGGAACGGAGAATAGCCTCTACTACCTCAGCTGCATGCTCCTCGACGCGGAAGTTAGATACTCTCAAATAGAGAAGAGCTTCCTTGCCCTTGTATTCGCCGTACAGAAGTTACGACACTACTTGCACCACCACGAGGTACAGCTGGTCTCTCAGGTTGACCCATTGAAATACATAATGAGTCTGCCTATGATGATCGGCTGATTGGCTTGCTGGGTGGTGATCCTCCAGCAGTTTGACATTAGCTTCGTACCTCAGAAGGTCGTCAAAGGACAGGCGTGGGAAGACTTCTTAGCTGCTCATCCAACCTCTGCGGACCAGCCGCTGGATTTTCTCTTTCCTGATGAGGCAATCCTCTCAGTCGATCATGCCACCCCATTATGGCAGATACACTTTGATGGCACCTCCCGAAGACCAATCGGTAGAAGGATCAACGATCCTAGGCTTAACAGATTGGGCATGGGTATCGTCTTCATCACCCCAGAGCAAGCCGTTCTTCCATATTCTTTCTTGTTGTCAGAGGGCTGCCCCAACAATGAGGCAGAATATCATGCCCTCATCACCGACCTCAAGTTGGCTCTGGAGGTTGACGTACCCCACCTGTATGTAAAAGGGGACTCTTAGCTAGTCATCAAGCAGGTTAACGGTGACTATGCTGTCAGGAAGCCAGAACTCGTGTCGTTGCTGGAGTGTACCGTCCATCTAATGGCAAAGTTCCCATCCCGACCAGATGTCGTTCAAGTTCCCCGGTCGCAGAATAGTTGAGCAGATGCTTTGGCCAGCTTGGCCGCATCACTCACGGAGCCCAAATAGGATGACCTAATCATCCACGTGGCACACTGAAGAGTCATTTCTCCTGTTATCCTGGAGGGTGGTCGTGGCCCGCGAGTGAACCATCACACCGCTGGTGCCCCCGCGTCAGGACCCCCCAGGGCATCAGGCATGGTGATCGAGACAGTTCTTGACAAGAGGACACCCTTGGTTGAATATCTCTGGCATGACAATCTTTCGATGGACCGAGCAGAGCGGGAACGAATCCGGCGCCGCGCGCCGCAGTTCACCCTTCAAAGCGGTCCCAGCCGTGAGCAGCTCCTTTACAGGCGCGGGTTTGACGGTGTTCTCCTCCGTTGTCTTCAAGGATTTGAGATCCCGCATGTCATGGAGGAAGTGAACGCTGGCTCCTATGCTGCCCACCAAGCTGGGTCGAAGTTGTCCCACCAGATTCAGAGACTGGGATACTTCTGGCACTCCATGATCCACGAATGCATCGAGTACGCCAAGAGGTGTCATGCGTGCCAAGTTCATGCTAACTTTGTGCATCTGCCACAGAAGCCTCTCCATACTACTAAGTATTCTTATCCCTTTGCAGTTTGGGGGTTGGATGTCGTAGGGTCTTACCCACCGGTGACGGCCCGCCAGTGCCGGTTCATCTTAACCGCCACAGATTTTTCTCAAAGTAGGCAGTGGCAGTCCCGCTTAGGGAAGTCAAGGCTGGTTCTATCACCGACTTTGTGAGTTCCAATATCATTCACCGTTTTGGAATACCTCACGCTATCCTCACGGATAACGGAACCAACTTCCGAGCGGCCGAGCTGAACAGATTGTACGCCACGTACAACATTCGCTCTAACCACACCTCCCGCTATCATGCGCAGGCGAATGGACAGATTGAGGAATTTAACAAATCCCTCTTTAACATTCTGCAAAAAATGGTTGGTCATAACAAGATAATTTGGCCGGACAAGCTCCCCAACGCCCTCTGGGTTTATAGGACGACGACTCGCAATTCCACACAGGTGACCCCGTATTCCCTAGTATACGGAGCTGAGGCAGTCCATCCCATCGAGGTCCAACTTCCCTCATTACGCACAGCGGTCTACGACCAGAAAGCACCGGACAAAGTTTCCGAGATCTGTCTAGCCGAATTGGATGCACTGGATGAAAGTAGGCTTCATGCTTTACATAACATGGAAAGGCATCAGAGCATGATGGCTCGAGCTTTCGATATGAAGGTTCGCATCCTCTCCTTCATGCAAGGTGACCTGGTGTTGGATCTCAGAGTGCCAATGATTCCCGGCAGGAAACCACCCAAGTTGGAACCCAAGTGGAAGGGACCTTTTATTTTCCATAAGGTTTATCCCAATTGTGTGTATTCCCTGGTGACTATGGATGGTGAGCGTTTCACTCCTCCCACCAACGCTAGGTTCCTCAAGAAGTACTTTGCCTAAACTGTATAGTCCTGCATGACATTCAACTGTATGGTCCAGCACGACCTTAAACTAGACTCTGCCTTGCATCTGGGCTCCTTGGTCCGAGCTCTATGACCTAAAACTGTGATCCTATATTTCGTCCAACATGACGTTAAACTGTATTTACAGAACTACGTGTAGCTCGATTTCCATCCTAATGGGATACGTAGGAACGCCCATACCGTTCGTCTTTGGGTCCAGCTTGAGGTTCGATGTCGCATCTGTTTTGCCTTTGGGACTTCGACCACAGGGCCGCGTGGCGTGGTGTGAGATTATGTCCCCATTCACATCGGGTTTGTGATAGCTGCACCCCGCGCACCCTTTCCTTAGGGTTTAGCCCTCCTCTGTCCAATGGCATTTAAAGACGCATATCAAGAACTACGTGTGGCTTGATTCCAATCCATATGGAATACGTAGGACCACCTGAAAACCTAGATGTCAGGTCCAGCCCCATCTCATAGTAGATCCCACGATCTCCCGGTGCCCAAGGTGTTTGGCATTACACCCCCTCTTTTGCCCAAGGATCCGCCATCTCTTGGCCCCTCTCGGACTGAGCCTTCTGACCCTTTCCAGTGGTCTGCTGATGTGCTCAAGGCACTCTGGTCTAGAACATGGTGTGCCAGATTCGACATAGGCAAGTTCCATCCACTTTCCAAGCTTCGTGTTCCCCTTCATTCGGGCCCCCGTCATCCTTCATACCCGAAGGGACCCCCATGAATGGCCTGGATACAATGCTCAAGGGCTCTCCTACCGTCATGGGCCAACACCCCCGAGGGTTTCAGACAACAAATTGTTACAAATCCCGCGTTGCGAACATGGTCAGCAGTTGATGCTCATTTGTTTGTCCCCATGGCTAACACGACCGGATGTTGTGTTGCGAACATGGTCAATATTAATCCTCAATCATCACGACGGTTCCCCAGGACCTGAATGTTGGTGGCATGGTTCATGTCATGTTCCGCACCACCGTTTCAAGGTTGAATCTCGACACTCCTTGTACTAACCCTCAGTACACCCCCACACATCAGATAGACCGAGCTGCGTAACGGTGTCTCTCGGGCCCCCCGTGATTTGAGCGCTAGACTATGTGCTTGGGTCTCTTCTTTATGGGTTTCATGCAGCTTGACCTTCAGCCCTTTAAGGGAGAGAGGAGTCGCACAGACATTGCGTTTCGGTCCCAGCATAGCTGGGAGCTAGCATCTACTACCCCTCCCTGATTGTTGAACCCTCATAGGCCCCTTTGCCCGAGGCTCCTCTCTCGGTTGGTCCAAACCATATGACCTTAAACTGTGTTGTTGGTCCAAACCATATGACCTTAAACTGTGGTGTTGGTCCAATCCATATGACCCTAAACTGTGCTGTTGGTCCAAACCATATGACCTTAAACTGTGCTGTTGGTCCAAACCATATGACCTTAAACTGTGCTCTTGTTTCAAACCATATGACCTTAAACTGTGTTGTTGGTCCAAACCATATGACCTTAAACTGTGGTGTTGGTCCAAACCATATGACCTTAAACTGTGTGGTTGGTCCAAACCATATGACCTTAAACTGTACTGTTTGTCCAAACCATATGACCTTAAACTGTGACATTATCGTCCTGGCCGCACGACGGAAAACGGCAATGCATTATGGTGACCTCGTTGTAGAGGACGTCACGTTGGGTATTGGTTTCATGCCATGCCATTTCTCAATGCCTATCACGTCTTGATGCTTGTGGCGACACCATGGCCTGTTACTCTTGGCATGTCGCTTCACAACAAAAAAACCACTCACCTTAAAGGACAGACATGATTTATCAAATGCCGCTTCATTTAGTGCAAGGGCCACGCCCGCACTCCACTTTTCCCTTGGCACTGGTATCTTACCATGTCACATTCAGAACTATGTATGGCTTGATTCTCATCCTTATGAGATATGTAGGAACGCTGGGGGCACTTCCCCGCGGGTCCAGCCTACCTCTGTGTTCGGTCCCTCGACTCGACCATTTCCTCGGAGAGCACATGGTAAGTATGGCTTAGTTCCTCCTTCATGTCGGGTTTTGTAACTGCCTGGCCATGTGTCCGTTTCTCCCCTTTCCTTACGGTCCATGCTCTATGACCTGAAACTAATATCCTTATGGTCCGAGCTCTAAGACCTCAAACTAAGAACCTTACGGTCCGAGCTCTATGACCTAAAACTAAGACCCTTACGGTCTGAGCTCTAAGACCTAAAACTAAGATCCTCTCGGTCCAAGCTCTTCGACCTAAAACTAAGATCCGTATTTCGTTCCGCATGACGATAAAATGTATTTCATCCCGCATGACATTAAACTGTATTTTCAGAACTACGTGTGGCTTGATTATCATCCTTATGATATACGTAGGATCGCCCGGACGTTTCGTCTTCGGCCCATCCCCAGGGATTAGTAAACCCTGTCCTTTATTATTGTCGGCCGCTCGGCCCGGCATCATGGGAAGTGGTGTAATCGGGATATCTACCACGAACATGTTCGGGATGCCCCATGGTAATAATGGGAAGAGGAAATTCTCTCACCAAAGAGGTCTTGCCAAGAAATTGGGACAACCCATGATCAGGTTGGTAAGTCCGCCTAATGCGCCTTCGCCATGGTGGCGCAATTTCGGGAGTGTTGGACTCTGTTCGAACAAACCACCACTCCACCTTCTACGCCTTGCGTCCCCCCTTGTTCGGACCCTCATTTCCGTTCTTGTTTGATGGGACCTCCTAATAGTATGGATGCTCGACCTATGGTCTGCCTACTATCCTGGGCCAACATTCCGGAGAACTGGTCATGTTTGACGGGTACCCCTAACAGTATGGATTCTTGACCTATGGTCCGCCTACTGTCATGTGCCAGCGTTCCGGAAAACTGACCAACGATATTTGAGTTAGGCCCCGTTTTGCGAACATGGTCAGCGGTCAGCCCTAATTTTTTGTCCTCCCATTCTGGGCCAACGTGATATGGATGTTGTGTTTCCTCCACGGTTGACAGTTATCCTCCATGGTTGCACCCCATTGGGTTCCGAATTTGGGCAGCGTGATTCACCCTTTCTCTCCCATACCCTGTGTTCGGATGGATTTCAATGCCCCCGGCATTGCCACGCTTGTGTGTAAGAGCACATTGAGGAGTCGACACATCAATAAGCTCAGGGGTCTCCTCAGAAGTCCAGGCCCAATTTTGGGTGCCTGAATCTTGGTCAAAATCCCCATTGTTGAACGAAATGTTGGTACGAGCATATTCTTCTCCTTGCGTTGGTCACGACCCACATGAGCCTAGGGATGAGTTGTTATTCGTTTCAAAACTATGGTTGGCCACATTAAACCAAGGGTAAAAATGAATGGATGTGGCCACATATTGGATTGAGACAATGAGCAGTACAGGCAGAAAGTTCATGAGATGGAAAAAACAAATCCCTTAGGGGTCAGCATGTTGAAGCGATCTTTCCAGCGCTGCTACCCTCTGGATGGTAGCCTCCAGGACCACTTCTCGCTCCTTGAAGACTCTCTCCTCATCGTCCACCATAGAGCGCAGCTCGCCATCCCTATCTTGTGCCTGCGCCCGCTCGGTTTGATGTATGATCATTTGGTGACTCGCCTCCACCAGTTGTTCGTGCGCATCAACCAGCTAGGCCGTCAGTTGCTCCACGAGCTCAGAGCATGTTGCGATGAAGGCCTATTTATCTTCCGCTTGCCCTTAGAGGTGACGGACTTCCTGCTCCGCCCTTAGCAGCGCTTGAGCGCTCGCCGATCCTTCTCGGCGTTGGGAAATATCGGTGCGACAGCTGCTCTCATGTATCTTCTCGGGCATGTAATCACGGACCGCCAGATGAAGGCGCCGAGCGTCAGCTGCTCCGGTGCACAGGAAGCGCAGCCAGGTCTGATGTGATCCCATCTGCCTCAGCCAATCCGACTGGGGCTGCCTGAGGAAGTGCTGGATACACTTCCACCCTTTGCACCGTGTCATCAGGCTCTCCACAGTGGCCTCTGAGTCTGAGTCATCAATCTCCTCAGGGTCAGCAGGTCGGTATAGGGGGAATGTCGCCAATAGATCGGCAGCAGGATCAAACCCAGGGATGTCTTCGTGAGGATTAGAATCCTTGATGTCTGGGGGACCTTCTCTCGCCCCAACAGCAATGATGCCTCTACCAGCTTTCGACCGCATTTCAGGAACAGCGCCGCTGATGTCTGTCACCCACTGTTCATCTATTTTTGGGGCCGACTCAGTGTAGAGAGCATGATCCGAGCGAGGTGGTATGTCCGCCGCTGGTCCACTCGCGGATGGCCCGGACTCTGCAGCCTGACGTGCCTCCAGTGTTGAGATCACTGCGTAAGGCATACACTGGTCCGATGGGATCTTTCGACACCATGCACCAGTAGTGAAGCGTGAGACAAACAGGAATCCAGAGCGTCGGTCCCCAGGGTTCCGGCCGCTGTAGGAGCCGCCATAAGGGGAGACCCCTCTGCGCTGGTTAATTCAATGATGGGTGTCGGATCCCCATCATGTCCCACTGGTTTCTCTCTGCCCTCCTCTGGTGGGGACGGCCGCCCACCGCTTAGCTTCTCCTGAGTAGGATGGGGAAGTGAGTTATAAGTTGGAAATTAGAATGGATGAATGAGGGAAATGAATGAAGACAGAGACAAACCTAGAGAATCTCGGTTATGTCGAGATCAGAGTTGGCAATCTCGCTGCTCTTTCGGAGACTCCCTTGGTAGGTCTCCCATTGAGACCCCTCACCTTCAGGCTCCTCTTCTTCATCTTCTCCCTCATCTTCGTCCTCTCCGATTTCCTCCTCCCCTCCGGCTCCTCATCACTATCGCCTTCTCCCGGCGGCATTGCTTCCGGATCATGCCCCTGGCCAAGCATCACTTTCACTAGGAAAGTTGGATCTGCACGCCACCCTCTTTGGCATGAGTAAGCGTCCATGGCTATCAGATAAGAATGCTGCCAATAGAAGTTCACTCGGTCGGTAATTAGAACGATCCTGACCTCTGGTAGTTGGATCTCGTTCTGCATTATCTTCTACCAGATGGCTTCGACGATCAGCGATTGTCGCATGGTCATCCAGGCTGACCATAGTGTCGGGAGAATTGCGTCTTGGGAAGGTTCGAGCTGATATCTTATCTGCTTCCCGGGTAGTTCCCTAGCCGCCTCATGTGACCCCCCTCCTGGTAACGAGGACGTGGCAGCACCATGTGATGTTCCCGCTGCCGAAGTCCCGGCCTGCGCAGGCCTCGCTACATGACGTGCCCTTGGTTCCCCCCTTCCGACGGCACTGTGCCTTTTTTCCTGTCGCTCGGTTTCCACGCGAGTAACCTCGAGTTGTCGGATGCGCTTGCGTAATATCCCCTCAGGGTACGCAATGGTTCAGTTTTCAGAATATTCGGTTGCTATGCTGGCATCGACCCCAGTGGGAGGAAGAGTAATGACGTCGCCAGAGCCGAAAGTGGTAAACATCAACCAAATCTAGAACAGGACGCATGGATTCTTCTCCTGCCAGATAGCCGTGAATACTTTCATCGGCATTCACTGAAGGCACCCGAACTGCCTGGCGAATCGGGACGGCACGTAGGGATCGTAGATCACCTTCCCGTCGATCTGAGCCACAAGCACCCCGCCCCGAAGGCTCTGGAAGTAATCCTGCTGTTCCAGAGAGCCTTGCCCGTTGTCCACCACCTGGGCAACCAGGGTGGGGAACGGGCTGATGTTGAAGTTGGCATGGTTTCCAATGCGGATCCTCACGCCGACCTCATTGAGCGTCAATGGAGCCACCCCTAAATTGTTTAGCAAGGACGGTCACAAGCCATTTCCCGGAGGACAGACGTCGTTTGAGAATGTATACCCGTCGAGATGAGCCGCCACCCAGCCATGGAAGATCTGGAAGGGACCACAGACTCTCCGAGGCGACCCCCCTCGTGAGATGCGCCCCAGGATGGTATACAGCTTGGCCAGCATGGGGACGCCCAAGTTGAACCGTTTGTTGGTAGCCATGGAGCCCGCCATCACCAAAGTCGCTGGATGGACGCCCATCCTCACGTCCCACACCGGCAGGAGCTACCTGCTCAGAAAGGCAGTAAGGAACCCGGTATACCGGACGTTCGGGTCTCGGGCCTCAATGACGCGGTAGCCCCATGATTGGTATTGACCTGCCTCCAGGGTCTTCCAGTATGACCCGTCCATGCTCCTCTGAGTCACGGTTGGGCACCGTTTGCCCCATCCCTACAGCTTGACGGCGGGATCCCTCTCAAGGAATAGGCTGAACTATCCCTTGTAGGTGATGTCCTCTAGGAAGTCCTTGACCCCCAGCCTCTCCTTGGCCAGCTGCAGCAAGTGCCACGTCAGCATAGGCATCTGCGACCTGTCTCCCCATGTGTTCTTTGGAGGAACAAACTCGTCGTATTGGTAACCCTCCAGTGGGATACCTCTGATGCAGTGGACGTCCCAGAGACTGATGCCGACTTCCCCAAGATGAAGGTGGAACGTGTTGGTGTCAGGAGACCACCGGGTGAATAGATCCGGTCCAAGTTCAAGATGGCGGTGGAAATGGAACTGCGATGTCCATACCACCTCGAACAGGCCGATATACCGCAGTTTTTCCTTGAACTGGTCACAGGTATGGTGAACCCATAACTCCCAGGCCCATTTGCTGGTGATGTTACCCCCGAACCGCAGGTCCCAATCCTTCAGCCAGCTCTTCGTGTAATCCGTGATGCTTTGACGGAACTTGCTCGCGTAGAGGGCCGAAGAATCCCCCGTCACAGTCTCTTCCCCGGTAATGGTCCTCGTCCTCGGGTTCAGGACATAAACGTCCATATGTCTAGTTTCCCTGGTAGGATGGCCATTGTTGGTTATGATGTAGCGAGGAAGTTCGTCCTCCCGAGTCAGCCAAGACTGCGGCGTGTCCACTTTGAAGCCCGGCAGGGGCACCTCTTCCAAGATGCCAAAATTCCAGAGCGGGAGGTTGTCCGATAAGGGATATGCCTTCTGGACCAGATAAAATAGGTAGAAGAAGGTCAGATTGTTGGAGACAATCACCTTGGCACCATAAACCTCCTCGTTTGCCGCCATTTCTGTCCTACGGGCAGTGGCTTCCCCATCATCAACTCGGTTTTCCACCATCTCAAATTTTTTGGGAGTTGGGAAAAATCAGGATGCAGTGCACGGAATTGGAGAGTTCGGCGTGAAATCTTGAAGAGTTGCGCGGAATCATGGAGATGAGCGCGCAATCCGCACACGGAGCGTGGAAAATCCCTAACAGGCGTGATATTACGGCCGAATTTCGGATGGAAATCCGCGCTGCCAGAGCGTTATTACGCGCAGCAGCGGAAGCGATTTCGCACACGAGAGCGGTAATATTATCACGCGGAAAAAGAGGAAGTACGGATCTGGGACCCAAAACCCATTTTTATAGGCGAGGCCAGGGTTCCGCGCCGCACGGAAAGAGTATTTCGCGCGCCTCCGTAGGTTTTGCGTGCACCATCGGAATTTGGCGCGTAACTTGACCAGGAGGCTAAGAACTTTGGCGTTTCCCTTGGAATCCGATCATTGCGACCTCTCGCTGATCCAATTCCAAGGGGGGCATTTGTTGACGCCGAAAAAAAATCCCGTAACTCCTGGAGGAAGTTTCGGAATGATGAAGTGAAGTCATATTCGGAATCAGAGGCCCGATCCGGAGGCCCGAGATGTGGTGCGTGAAATAAAGGTAGTTCCGCGCGAAAAATTCTTCTATGCATGTAGAATCACTGGGTTTCGCGGAATTGAGCTGTTGAGGCGTGCAATCCTTGCGCGCCTCGGTTCCACGCGGTGAGATTTTGCTCGCCGGCTGCGCTCGGCACGAAGAATTTCGCGCGCCGCCTGGATTCTGCGCTGGAGGTTGCCTATAAATAGAAGGTGTCCCCGAACGGTTTGGGGGTTGAGGAATCTGAAGCAACTCTCGTGCGCGCAATTCAGCTCCCCCTGTGTGAAAGATGACTTCCAGGTAAAACCCTCATTTCGCGCAACCTTGCCCCGGAGTTCGCCTTTGTGCGCAACTCCACCAGCTTCAGTGAATTTGCCCCCTCCGCATTATTCCAGCCTTGCTTGCAATCCATGCCTCATGCGCGCAATACCCTTCCGTGCACGCAAACCCCTGCGCATAGTTCCCTCTCAGCGTGCAATTCCTTTGCTCCAATTGCGCGTCATCACGGTTTTTTGCGCACAAACCTTCCCTTTTGCGTGAAAAACCCAGGACTCCTCAACTTGACGCCCCTTGGCTGCCCCCTGCACCGGCACCTGATGTCTCCCCTGTCGGGCATGCACGCCATGCGTTGTTTTCCCGTACGGCCTCCCATGCTCGTGCGAAGTAACCTCAAGGTCCCTTGGGTTGTGTTTCCCGTTGCGTTGCTTTGTCTTGTGCTTCTCCGCATAGGCACGCTAACGGCTATTACTTCTTCTCATAGCCACGCTAACGTGGACCCCCTGGTGGTTCGCCCTGCGACCCCCCCATCATCATGGCCTTGCCGATGCCTTCCCTTCCAAAAGGGGTAGAGGGCATTGGGCATCTAGGCCCTAGGGGTGTGGAGCGAACCCACCTCGTCCAAGCTGCAGGACTATAAACTGTGGTCCGACCCTGTGCTTCGCACGCAGGGTCCCCCCAGCTCAGACATTTTTTACGCCCACTCGTCTCCACGGGAATGGACTCTTCCTCACATGGAATGAGATCCTCCTTGTCGGAGCGTCGTTTGTCCATTGGGGAAGGGCTGCCTCAGGGCGTAATACCCTAACCTTTCTTGCGGAAGATTGCACCCGTGCATCTCCATACATCCCCCCTTCCAAGTCTAGTGGAGTCCTTTTCCCACTGCGCTTTGTCGCACCACTGGCCTCCTCCTTGGAGTAAGCCCCGACAACAAGGGCCGCTAACAACGCATAATCCCCTATTTCCTATTTGGGCCGCTCAACGTGTATGCCCCATTCCGCTTCTCAAGGATGCACCCTTCGCGACGTGATCGTCTGGTCCCTGCTGCCTCTTGTTTCCCACACCGAGTATGACTTACGTGGTCTTAGAGTGCACGTCGACCATGACATCCTCTCATGGGCCACCCCAGAGTGTAAGCCCCATCCCAGCGAACTACGTGGACTTTGATCCGTGCTAATGAATGGTACGTAGGAAGCCTCCACGAGGATTAAGCCCACCACCCGGTCATCCCGACCTCTCCATGTCGGTTCCCCGACCACCTTGGGCTGCCTCAAAGCGTAATCCCCAAATATTCTGTCTTGCATGACGTTAAACTGTATTCAGTCCCGCATGACGTTAAACTGTATCGCATCCCGCATGACGTTAAACTGTATTCCATCTCGCATGACGTTAAACTGTATCCCCCCTTTTGAGTCGTCTCAGAACTTAAGCCCTATGTCTCACTCCACCATCCATCCGGATCCTTACCCGGGCCGCCATATCCCGGTGATATCATGCCACCCTTTCCCACTCCATGATATATGGGAAGCCGCCCACGTGATGGCCCCAACATCGGTGTTCCCCCCTAGGGATCCTTCAACCTGATCCATCTCCGCAAGACGTTAAACTCGTGACATACCCCATGTTAAACTTAGGAAGCTGAGGAAAACCTCAGATGGTATAAGTTCCCCACGTTCGATGTGGGATGCCTCGGGCTTCCGCGCCCTCGAGAAGCCCTGTGATGAGGGACCAAAGACAGACATGCCGACGACGCCCCAAAGTGACCATTATCCTCACCGCAGGTTGCTGTCCCGACAAGACCCCTTGGAGCGTCTTGATGGAAGCAACGTCATTAACTGGCGTCCATTTAGATATGGCACCGGGAATGAGCTTCACGAACCCGTCTTAAATCTATGAGGGAGACACGGACAAGGTAATGAGCTCCGAGGAGGAATCCATGGAGGGAAGAACAGACATCCCGTCATCCCGGTTTCGATCAAGGAGAAGACGTCCCTGAACAAGGAACGGATACTGCCTGCCTTTGGAAAGAGGGAATGCGAGGAAACAAGCAGTGCGCCCTCCCCGGTGGACGGACGCGCACACCCTGGCGAAAGCATCAGAAACACATGAACCATGTAAATTTGTAAATAACATATTTTTTATTTCTGAATCCTAATTGTAATGACTTAAATTTAATTTTTCCCTATAAGAACCGAGATATAGACATAATTATAGTGAGTCATGACTAGTGTTAGCTTTTGGATTCCTCATGGAATGACTTAGGTACTCAAAAACCGCATTCCGGCTCAAGGATGGGGGTTACCTTGGAGAGATCTACTCAGGATCCCGATCATTGTATACCAGTGGATTCCTGGAATACCACCATAGAGTAATTTCCTTTTTATTACTTGTTTCCATAGATAAAATCCATGGATCCGACATGGGAAAGTTGGTTCCATGGTTATAACCTATCGGGATGAGTCATTCATTAGCCCCATTTTACATTGGGAGAACTCATTTGACTCTGTATTATTCTTAGGATATTTATGCCTTTGATTATGCTCCTTGTATTACACTCTTACCCATTATGTAGCCTCAATTACTATAGAGTTATTGAACCATGAGGTCTAGCTTTTCATTGGGAATACCATTAAAACACTTAATTGTAATTATCAGTTATCGGTTCCTTCATACATATTGGTTCATTTACAATTTATTATTCCATGAGCTGATGTTAGTGATTGATATCCTCATGTGTCTTGTTTATATAAAATAGTAGCCAGTAAATTTATGATTTGGTTACATGTCAAGACACTAGCAAAGAAATGAAGCAAATGCATAGCTATTTCATTAAATTATGCTGCATTACATTATATATGCATTCATTCAAACTACTACATTTCCATTAAATGAGCCATATGTTATAGACACAATTGGTGGTGGTGCACTAATATTGAACTCACACCCTCTAAAATAAATTTTTGTTACCCATGGAATATTATATGTTTGTAATTGTTGATAAAGGGAAGCATAATTCATCAAACACATGATTTCGTGTTGTGCTTGGATGGAGATGTTAGCATTTTACTGAGCTATAACTTAGAATGATTTTTATAGTTTATGTATTTCCATTCCTAAAATGGGATTTACTTATATTCTTATAATATTTTATGCTTGTTTTCTTGATTTCTGGTGATATGAAAAATATGTTCTTCAAATTTTTAGTCTATTCTAGTTATTTTTGTTATACTTATCCCTGTGTATTTCCATTGTGTCATCTATTTATTTGTATGACTTCTGATACATACCACTATTTATGATTATCCACCATCGTACACTATGGCGATGAGGGAATAGTATCCCCATGGACACCCCATATTACCTTGATACTAGTTGGTAGCGTATTATATTTGGGGAGATGTACTTGAGGCCATATAGCTATCCAATCTCAAGGCACCAATTATATGGCATCCAGGTCTGGGATGTCACGATTTCTAATTAGCAAAAAATATTTTTAATTAAAAATTCTTTTTACTAATTAACACCAATTATTTTTAATTACAATAGTTTTTTTATAAATATGCATAATTAAATTTCAAATTACCATAATTTATTGTAAAGTAATGTAGATTATTACTAATTAGTACTATTTTTTGTATTCCTTTTATAATTATTAATTACTGTATATTAATTATGAATAACTTTCTACTAATTATATGTAAATTATCTATACATTTTAATAATTACAATTGAGTATAACTAATTATTGTCAATAATTTCTAATTCAAAATAAAATAAAATAATAAAAAATAAAAAATATATATGTTACTCTAGAGTGATGCTTTAATAGGCTTCAAAAAAACATTGGGATTTAGATAGAATCATATATCTTGAACAAAAAACTAAATATGTGGTACAAGAGGTGATAACAGATAAGAGTGGAAGAGTGTATTAGAAAATTATACCAAGGTTCATATATATATGTCAGGCTAGTGGTAATAAAACTAATTATGAATGAATTTTTGTCATATAATAATCTATTAATTGAGGGGTTCTGTCACAAATAATGACCTCTAGAAATACCTATTTCAGTGATAAAAATCTATTTGAAATGGTTCTCATCACAAATAGGCATGTCCAAAATATTATTTTCTTTCCCCATATCCTATAACACGTTATTAGTGATTAGACCATCATGAAAGAATAATATTGGCGAGGAGGCCCTTTGAAAATACACATGTAATTAATAATTATAGTCGAGATATAATCAATTATTTATGATGGGAGATTACTTCTGCATCCAATAAACCATTACATTTTTTGATTACATTAATGAAAAAATGTTTTTATGATAAGGGGTTCCAATTAAAAATAATTAAAAAAATTAATTTTTTATGGGATATGATTTCCCAATAAAAATAACATCATGTTTTTGAATATATGCAATAGGGTCATGATATATCCTGTATGATGGGGTTATCCCAATTATATCTCATGGTTGAGAACAATAAAACATATATGATGGTCAGATCACAATTATACATCATGAAAAATTGGAGATCCCAATATAGATTATACAAATGGTGATACCAATTACATTTCTCCAAGGCATAGGGAAATTCTTATGTTCAACATAAAATTACATTGTATTTAATCTGTATGGTCATTCCTACTGTAAGTGTTATATAAAGAATCTATTAATATGAAGTTCTGTGATACATAAAAAAGTGATTTCCAATTACTTGCATTGGGGTTCATTGTTGTCCATTGAGAACAATGTAGTGGGAATTTTTTGTGGAAATGAATTAATTAATAGGCTCAATGAATAATGTGTTCAAGGAAATTATTTTATGGTTTTAATATTTTTCCCTGGACTAATATATTAATTCATATTATATCCCTTTTGGACGTTTTGTACACATCCATCAATTTAAAAATAATTTCTACTTTATTTAAGGATGGAAAAGGGATATGAATAAATCAAGATGAAACTTATGGAGATTATTGATGAGAATAAATCATGTTTTATTTTAAATGTATTATAATGTTGGGAAATGGATATTGTTTAGAATTTTCCCCGTTGAAATAAATTGGACTTTTGACATGTAATTTAGTAAAAATTAAAACCTAAATGAATCCCCAAATGTAAGAGAATGAATTCATGATATGAAAATAATTATTTTTAATTTTTTAATATTAATTCCTCATAATTCATGAAAAAAATCCCAAAAAGTATGTATTTAATTCACTAATTCAATTTTGATTTAATTTTTTTTCCTTCTAAAATGTGTATTATTTACATAATTATTATTTTAATTTTTTAATTTTAATTTTTGGTTCTTGGATTTTTTTAGAAATTCCCCCAAATTGTACAACGTTTTTTTATTCCATTAAAAACATATAATATGGTTTTTGAATATATATATTTAAAAATATTAATTTATGATAATATACATTTGTTAAAATAGTGAAATTGGAAAGTTAATATAATCTCGCCACATTGTAAAATATATAGGGAATAATAAAACTGAACTAATAATAAAACTTGTAAATGAAATACATAATAAAACTATAACTTTTAAATAAATATATTTAAATATTTAAATAGAATTTTTAGCTTAGTTTTTATTATTTTTGTAATTCCCCGACCCCAGTTACCTAGAGTTGGTGCATTATTATTTAACATTGGCATGATCACAAAAGATCAGGTCTCAAAAGACCGATTAGTTTAGTAGCCTTGGAAACACTAGATACTTTCAGAAATGTTACATTACATCATAATGTGAAAAACTACAACAACATAGTCTCCATAGTCCACACTCATATACCCTTCAGACTATACCTACTGGTCAGTCATAAAACATTTCTTCACATCCTGGTAAAAATAAAACATAGGAAGATGTGTCCTCAGATGCTCAGTAAGGATAATAATATAGCGGAAACTTTCATAAATAAACATAAATATTTAAGGCAATTTATAACTAAAACAAAAGCCTTTTAAACTTGAACTTTTGGATAATATGGAAAAATTTAAATTAAATTATGCAATTTACATATTCACAAGGATATTATTCTAGTCGAATAACCACATGAAATATCAATAACCACATTCATAATGAAGGAATGCTAATTCCAGACTATCATAACCACGTATCCAAGGCCTAATGCCAAGACTAAAAATAATATTTTTTTCAAGGCCTCATGCCAAGACACTATATTGTATCATGAGACCTATTGAAGCATCGAGGAGCTATAGAGGGTTTCACCTGTCACATAATAAGTCCAATTCATTCCTTATATGAAATGGTTTAAACATATCATAATGAATTCTGAAGAACCATAACATAATAGTATCACATAAAATATGCATAAATGAAACATAACATTTCCACATTTCAATCACAAGATATCAATACAACACATTGATATAATCAAAACATTATCAAAACCATTTTCAAGACCAAAATAAAATAAAAGTAAAACATGGTATTTATTTTTCATTTTAAAAAAAGTTATGGCTTATAGAGGAAGTCGAAACTCAAATAATGGCCACAGTGGCGGAGAAGTCATTGTCATCACGTACGTAAGACAAAACATTCCTTTTGTCATTTAGTAAAAACGGTTTGTATAATAAGATTCCTTTTGAATAAAAGTAAAAGTCAAATTGGTTTATACACTGCATAAAATAAAGTTGTGTATAAAATAAAATATGCCTTAATGAAAGGAGATTGAGACGAAGTCCCTTACCTCGTGTCCAACTTGACTTGATAATTTTTAATCTCATCAATAATAAACTTGGGTTAATATCTATTTGATTAAGAACCTTTTTCCAGTTTAATATTCTTTATATATAACTTATTACCAAGTTGTGAACATTATGTAGTCATTTATGTTAATAACGGGCGTTTTGTCTATCTTTGGTACTTGATTCAATGATAAACTTATTATAATTTCAAGTTGGTCATGTGGTAAAATATCCATTAAATAAAGACTTATATTCATGATCTAGATGTCATATATATCATATATATCTAGTATATACATGCATATATAATATTACATAACATTTAGAGGTAAGAAATGAAATGCACCGTTCATGCAGACAGTAAGTTGTACGTATGCATGAACACTATTTTCATTTAGATTTCATATTTAATGGAATGAAATAATAATGATATAAAGGTATATTATAATTATAGTATAATATCATATATAATATCATTATCTCCATCCTTTATACATACCACATATTTCATTAATGATTCAAATCACTTTGAGGGGGAGATAGTCTACACTTCCTAAAATGAAATTATCGCATTTACCAATAGTAGAAATCATAAATGTATAACATAAATTAAAAATACAGAAGCATATGGAAAATATAAAAATAATATATATCATATATAAATTTAGTGACATCTTAATTGCCACCATGATAGGGGTTAAAAAAATATTGAACAATCATCGTTTCTTGAGGCAGTAATTTGCCACCCACAGAAACTGTATGTTCTTTAACCATTATATGGAGGTGTGCGTAAGTGTAGTTAAAATCCCTCTCATAACAACATCCATGTATATTGAGGATACTACTGTTGTTACAATATAATGGAATAAATTTTTTTAAGGGGATGGAGAAGCAAAATAAAACAAAAGAACATAAGAGAATACATTACCTTAAAATCAAGTAACTATTTTTGATTCGATCCAAAGGCTTATATGGGAAGACATCTACACAAAGTGAGCCTTATAAGAGTAAGAGAGGAAAGTTGAGAGAGTATTTGGGCAGAGTTTGGCCGAGCCAAAAGGCTTTGGAGGTGTGAATAAAGTGGTAGATGTGGGGGCCTATTATAAGAGGAGAGGAGGGGCACTCTTGGAAAGTCGTGAAATGTTACTTTCTTATGAAATGATTTTAAGAATTTAAAGGTCCCATAATCATATATTTAGAGGATAAGGTGATAAGGGTTATAAATCCACCCATCCAATAAGATTTATACAAGTTTAAGTCTTATATTTAAAATTATATTTTTATTTTATTTAAATCCTTCATTAATGAGGAAATCGCTGCATCATCATGGTGTCATAAATAAATTTATTTATATAATTCTTAAAAATTATAAAAAAATTTCCATGATGTAGGAAATCATTTTTTTATTTCCAACGAATAATTATAGTCGAAATGATAACTTGTATAACCCCTTGTAAAAATTGTTTTAGTAAAACAACACATGTTTTTGACATTTTAATTTTTTACTTTAAATAAAAGGTATTAATTTCATTATCATACCCAAGTGGGTCCATGGGGTCCCGGAAATCTACCCATTGTTTGTCTTGGTCGGCCATTACTCATCCAATAAGAGAAGTAAATGTGTCACGATATTTTTATATTTTTATAATATCATATTAACCTTAAATTAACCCAATTATCTCTAATCGTAGTTAATAAAACACAAACGTTACTATTCACCAAAAATTATTTTCATCCCATTGAACCACATTTTACTTACTAATGACAACCATGTATGCTGTATTTTTTAAATTCAATTCATAGTAGCGGTAAAATATAATTTAAACGAAAAATCGGTTTTCTTATCTTCCACTTAGTTGTTTCACTATTCATAAAAAATGGTATTTTTCAGAACAATACAAAAATTCGCCCGAAGTTATAATTGATATTCTAAATTCAAAATTTATGTCTACTTTAAAAAATTCGAAACATATATGTTTCATTAATTAATTTTATAATTAATTCTCGTTGTCAAAACAAATAACGTGTTTTTAAGAAACAATATATATGAAAAGATTGACATTTGTTTATGTCTAATTTCAAAGTGAAATTAATTCCATTGTCCAAAATTGGATTAAATGGTAAAAACATATTATAATTATACTTTAAAAAGACTCATTAGTATAATTCATCACTATAAATTATTTTGATTAAAAAATTGTTTTTAAGTATTTTTTACTATTCATCAAAAATTTGAAGTTCTCAGAAAAATACCAAAAAAATCGTCTTAGGCTAATTTCGATATTCCAAATCCAAAAACAAAGTAAATTTTGAAATATAAATTTTATATAATTTCAAAATGTGGCTATTACTATTCATAACAGCAACTTTGATTGGTCGCGATGTGTTAGAACTCGAGATTGCATACAACACACACTACTGTATTGTTCAAAGAAAAGCGTACCACGGGCGCTTGGGGTGTTACATTCTCCCCTCCTTCAATAAATTGTGTCCTCGAAATTTGAAATTTTACTTTGAAAATAAATGATGGAAAATAGAAAATACCTTTTTGGAAAACCCACATCGGAAATAAGATTAATAAAATTTAGCCTTAATAAGAGGGGAAATGGAAATGAAAAAGTCACCATAAAATTATGATCTTGATTAGAAGAACATTGGTTGCAATTAAGTACACATAATTAGATAAAAAACCTAAAAATTTATAGGGAGTGATTGAGGTCATCAATCACAAACAAGTGTAAAATTGAGGGCCTCAATGCCTTCAATCTATGGTGATTTAAAATATCATCACTTCATCAAGACATAAGGTATTAGAATAACAAATTTTTTGTTTTAATATCCCTTTATTAATGTTTAATAATTAATTTATTCATATAATAATAGATTTATATATATATATATATATACGTGACTAGTAGAGTTTCAACCTTCAACTAATTTCTACCACAAACTCATCTTTCACTCAAAAAAATTATAGAACTCAAAAATAATATATTTTTCCTAATCTTACAAGGATATAAATATTAAGACATACCATTTATATTTGGAAAACTATTTTGTAATAACCAGGGACTTCCTGTAGGCTTGTGGTAGCTAATAATGGCATGTCGCACTATGGATGTGGGTTTGATTCCTGCAGCTTTGTCCGACGTGACGGGTTATCCCCCAACCTGCAGGTTGTCCTTATCATAAAACTAGAGTATTATAATATTCCAAAAATAATCTTCAGAAATTTTCTAACCTTAAACAAAACTATCCAATGATCAACCTAATCCATTCCAACCTTTATAGTTATTTAAAATACCTTTGTCCAGAATTTCTCTAAAATGTCTATAAATTCCAAAATCAATTGTAACATCAGATTCCACCAAAAAATAAATGTTTATCTTATTGTCACATACTAAAAATATTATTACCTTCTTCATATTAAAAACATAATGAAAATAACAAGTACTGGAGTACAATCCTTATATATATCACATTATTCTTATAACAAGAATACAATCCTTAAGTCAAAAAGAACCAATACCTTAATTATTCCACTTCAACTGTCATAACAACATAATATTGGCCTTGATCCATTGGCCTAATCTATATTTCCCTGATGCTTAGGAAGTTAATTTTCATATTGCCCCATTTCCGTACAATTGTAGCATTAAACATTGATAGCCTATTTCTTTCCCTTGCAATAACGAGCCTGGTGACCTTTTTCTCCACATTTATAACAATCTCCCATTCCTTTTAGGCAAGTACCATGGTGATTCTTCCCAAAATTATCACATAATGGAAAATACTTCTATCACTTTTTCCATTTATTTGTCTCTTGTTACACCATTCTCTTCTTCCCTTGATTAACTTTATTATCATAAGATTTAGAGAATTCCTTCTCTGTCTTAATAGCACATGAGACAATATCTTCGTATGACGAGAAAGATTGTGAGACTAAGGTTTGACAGAGAAATGGTTCTAACCCATCAAAGAAATGATCAATCTTAATTCTTGGGTTATATATATAATTTTTTTCATTGCACGCTAAACTTGTAAAGTTATCCTCATACATTGCGACATTCTCATCCTCCTTCTATCCCAGACTCAGAAATTTCCTTTCCATATCTGCTCGATGGACACGAGGGATGTATTTTTATATGAAAAACACGTTGAACTCACTCCATTCCATATTTTATACTTCACCATCTTACATCCTATTTAGTATCAATGACCACCATTGCTCAGCATTTACAGTGAGGTGGTAAACTTCCATGAGAATGTTTTCCCTTTCACTACACCCTAATGCCTGAAATATTTTATCTAGGGAACTTATCCATTTCTCAGATACTAATGGATTTTTTTCCCATTGAATGTTGGTGGTTGCTGCCTCATGATGTGATCTAACATTTATCCTCCACGCTGTGGTTCAGGGTGCTCCATAAGGATAAGGTTATTATTCATGACCTGAGTGAGTTGTCTTAGTATGATGATAAGCTGATCAGCACCAGTTGTATCACCAGATCAACTATAATTATCTTGAGTAGGATGGATATCCCTACAATGAGTTCATGCATTGATACAGTTTCCATTCCATAAAATAGGCACCATTTCTAAAAAATGGCATAAACTAGATCAGCTTATGAATCAAAATACATAATTCAATACATGTAAAACACTTAACATAAATTGAACAGTTTATGAATATAATTCATAGTCATAAAAATGTTTTCATGGAGAAAGTATATACTCATAAACCCTTCATAATGGTTCGTAAATAAAATGACAATTATCCTAAGCATATCCCCTGGGAGTGTCATTACCAAGAGTTCAGCAAGGCCTGTTGTCGTGCACTAGTTCTCATTCGTGTGTAGATCAAAGCGGTGTTTTTGGGTTTTACACCTCGGTACATCTATGCTAGATCCACCTCTACCTTCTTGTATCAAGACAGGGATTTATTTCTCAGAAAACTCACAAAATATATACAATACCAAAATTCTAGGTATTTCTTCAATACTAATCCTCTATGTCCATCGTATGGCTATGTGATATAATCAATGTTTATCTAAATCTAGCTTCCACGGTTAGTAGTAAACTGCCTATGATACCAACTATAACACCCAGGCCCTAGTTACCCAGAGTCAGTGCATTATTACATAACACTGGCATGATCAAAAAATATCATGTCTCAAAAGACCGATTAGTTTTTTATCCTTGGAAACACTAGATACATTAATAAATGTTACATTACATCATAAAGTGAAAAACTGCAATAACATAGTCTCCATAGTCCACACTCATATCCCCTTCATACTATCCCTACAAGTCAGTCATAAAATATTTCTTCACATACTGGGAAAAATAAAACATAGGAAGGGGTGATATCAGATGCTCAGTAAGGATAACAATATAGCGGAAACTTTCATAAATAAACATAAAAATATGAGGCAATGTATAACAAAAAAAAGCCTTTTAAACTTGAACATCAGCATAATATTGAAAAAATAAAATGAAATAATTCCATTTACATATTCACATGGATATTATACTAGTTGAATAATCACATGCAATATCAATAACCACTTTCATAAGGATGGAATTCATAATGCCAGACTATCATAACCACGTAGCCAAGGCCTCGTGCCAAGACTACAAATATGATTTTTTCAAGGCCTTGTGCCAAGACACTAGTTTGTCTCATGAGTCCTATCGATGCATCGAGGAGATATAGGAGGATCCTACCGTCACTTAATTAGTCCAATTCATTCCATATATGAAAAGGTTTAAACATATCATAAACAATTCCCAAGAACCATAACATAATCTTATCACATAAAATATGAATAAAGGAAACATAAAATTTCCCAATTTCAATTAGAAGATATAAATAGAACACATTGATATAATCAAAACATTATCAAAACCATTTTCAATACCAAAATAAAACAGAAGAAAAACATGGTATTTATTTTTCATTCCAAAAAATGTAATGGCATGTAGAGGAAGCCGAAACATAAATAATGGTCACGGCGGCGGAGAAGTCGTTGTCGTCGGTTATGTAAGACAAAACCTTCCTTTTGTCGTTTAGTAAAAACTCATCGTATAAAAATATTGTTTTTTAATAAAAGTAACACTCAAATGGGTTTATACACTACATAAAATAATGTTGTGTATAAAATAAAATATTCCTCAATGAATGGAGATTGAGACGAAGCCCCTTACATCGTGTCCGACATGACTCGATCATTCTTTAATCTCCTGAATAATAAAATTGAGTTAATATCTACTTGATTAAGAAAATTTTACCTGTTCATTATTTCTTTTATATCACTTATTACCATTTTATGAACATTATGTAGTCATTTATGTTAATAACAGTCGTTTTGTCGATCTTTGGTACTTGATTCAACAATAAACTAATTATAATTAAAAGTTGTTCGTGTGGTAAAATACCCATTATCTACAGAATTATATTCATTATATAGATATCATAAATATCATATATATCTAGTATATACATGCATTTATAATATTACATAACATTTAGAGGTAAGCAATGAAATGCACCGTTCATGGAGACAGTATGTCCTACGTACCCATGAACGCTACTTTCATTTCTATTTCATATTTAAAGGAATGAAATCATAATGATATAAATGTATATTATAATTATAGTATAAAATCATATATAATATCATTAACTCCATCCTTTATACATCCCACATATGTCATTATCGATTCATGTCAATTTGAGAGGGCGATAGTCCACACTTCCTAAAATGAAATTATCATGTTTACCCATAATGGAAATCATAAAGGTATGTCATAAATTAAAAATACAGAAGCATAAGTAAAATATAAACATAATATATATCATATATAAATATATTTAAATCATAATGGCCTACATGAGAGGTGTTAAAAAAATATTGAACAATCATCGTTTCATGAGGCAGTAATTAGCCACCCACAGAAACAATATGTTCTTTAACCATTAGATGCAGGTGTGTGTCACTGTAGTTCTAATACTTATCATAACAACATCCATGTATATTTAGGATAATGTTTTTGTTACAAAATAATCGAATAAAAATGGTTTAAGGGGTTGGAGAAGAAAAATAAAACAAAAGAACATAAGAGAAGACATTACCATAAAATCGGGTAACTCTTTTTGATTTGAGCCAAAGGTTTCTTTGGGAAGACTTCTACCCAGAGTGAGGCTTTTAGGAGTAATAGAGGGAAGTTGAGAGAGTATTTTGGAAGATTTTGGCTGAGCCAAATGGCTTTGACGATGTGAATAAGGTGGTAGATGTGGGGGCCTTTTATAAGAGGAGAGGAGGGGCACTCTTGGACAATCATGAAATGATACTTTATTATGAAATGCTTTTCAGATTATAAAGGTCCCAAATAGAAATATTTCTAGGATAATGTGATAAGGGTTCTAAATACACCCATCCAGTAGGCTTTATACAAGTTTAAGTCTTATATTTTATGTTATCTTTTCATTTTATTTAAATTGTTCATTAATGAGGTAATCATTGCATCATCATGGTGACATAAATAAATTTATTTATTTAATTTATAAAAATTATAAAAAAATTTCCATGATGTAGAAAATATGTTTTTATTTACAATTAATATTTGTAGTCTAAAATATAACTTCTTATAACCCCTTGTAAAAAAAATTTTAGTAGAACGACACATGTATGTGACATTTTTATTTTTTCTTTAAATAAAAGGTATTAATGTCATTTTCTTACCCAAGTGGCTCCATGGGGTCCCAAAAATCAACCCATGGTTTTTATTGGTCTCCCATGCCTCATCCAACAAGAGTGAGACATGTTTCAATATATTTTTATATTCTTATAACATCATTTTTACCTTAAATTACCCTAATTACCTCTAATCGTAGTTAATGAAACTCAAAAGTTACTATTCACCAAAAAATTATATTCATCCAATTGAACCAAATTTTACTTACTAATGACAACCATGTATGTTGGAATTTTTAAATTCAATTTATAGAAGCAGTAATGATTCATTTAAACGAAAAATCTGTTTTTTAACTACCACTTAGTGGTTTCACTATTCATCAAAAAATGCAGTTTTTTCAGAACAATACCAAATATCCGCCCGTAGATATAATTGATATTCTGAATTCAATATTTATGTCTATTTTAAAAAATTCAAAACATATAAGTCTCATTAAATAATTTTTTAATTCATTCCTGTTGTTAAAACAAATAGCGTGTTTTTAAGAAACAATATATATCAAAAGATTGACATTTGTTTATGTCCAATTTTAAAGTGAAATTAATTCCAATGTCCACCAATGGATTAAATGGTACAAATATATTCTAATTATATTTTTAAAAGACTCCATATTATTATTTATCACTATAAATTATTTTGATTAAATAAGTTGTTTTTAAGTATTTGTTTACTATTCATCAAAAATTGGAAGTTCTCAGAAAAATACCAAAAAATCAACTTAGGCTAATTTCGATATTAAAAATCCAAAAATGAAGTCCACTTTGATATATAAAATTTATATAATTTCAATAATTGAGTATTACTATTCATAATGGATACTTTTATTGGTCGCAGTGTGTTAGAACTCGAGGTTGCGTACTACACACACTACTGTATTATTCAAAGAGAAGTTTACCATGGATGCTTGGGGTGTTACAACTGTGTATTGAATGTCCTTAAATATCCAATATTTTAGGTATTACACGACCCTTCAAAAACATCAATGGAAGTATAAAAATTATAAAAACCGACCACAAATATAATAATTAAATTCTATATTGAAAAATAATAAAATTTAGTTAAAATATATTTTGAAAATTAAAAAGGAATTTAGAATAAACACGAATTGATAAAATCATGTCTCATTAATTATTAACTGATAATGGTAATCATTAATAACATGGTGGTAGGAAAATTATATCTGATTATATTAAATCCAACTTTTTTTGAAACAGAAAGTGGAGAGGGAAATTAATAACACTTCTTCGGATTGAAAAACTGGAGACCAATATTAAATGTGGAAATAATTTGGAGTTTAAGAACCTAATTTAATTTATTATAGTGGAATTAATCCTAAAAAATTTATTATTTTATTCTCATAAAATTATAGAAATAATTATTATCTATATGACATTCCCATGAAACTATTTTATATTATTGTATATTTTTTTGGGAATTTCATATAGTTTAACAATTTTTCATTAGTTTGTATCATTTTTTGAAATTTATTATCTCTAAATTGTTAGGATTCATGGTTTAGGGGAACCATGTGAGGGTCTATTCTATGAGATACATTATAATTAATTTGGTTCATTTAAATTTTTTATACATGGGTGGTACAATGTTGTGTTGAATCCAAGTGAAACCCAATTCAAATTCAAGGAGAACATTTATGTGTAATGTTGTTAGTGAAAAATATTTCCATGTTTTTCAAGAAACCATGCAAATAATATTTGACCCTCTAATGAATTAAAATATTTGTTTTTTTACTATTATCACATTTTTTGAAAACCAAACAGGAAAATATATTGACTCAATTTTGTTTATCTAGTTGGTCATGAATGGTTTGATTGTGGTTTAACATATCCTGTAACCAAACAGTTTGAGTTTTGGGAATTTCTTTAAAAGGTGTGATTAAATATTTCCACTCCATTATATTTCTATATATTCTCAAAAAAAATTAACATCAATTATTATATGATCTTTTCTCCATGAATGATAATTCATATTCCCTTATTGTTTAATAAATTTTCCAACATTTGACACTAGATTGCAATTGGTTTATCTCTAGTCATCCAACATTCCTCTTCATTACTCATTCCATCCTATCACATCATTGAATACATGTTAGATTATACACCTTCTATGAATCTATGATCTTATTGAACATATTTTTTAGATCATGGTGGGTTTATATAGAATACTTTTTCGGGCATCTAGACAGCCTATTCATTCTTGGTCCATCATTTTCCATCATGTACAAAAAAAATTAGAATATATTTACCTTGATTATAATTGATTTCCAACATGTTTTAAGTAGGATTCCTTTAAATGAAATATGATATAATTAGTTTTAGTTTTAAATTCTTTTTAATGTGATAAATATAAATAAATATATATATATATATATATAATAATATTGAGTGATTTTACAAATTTTATAGAGGTCGAGTCAGTAAAATATAAGAGTTAGATATTTTTGTGGGTTTAAAAGGATATTTTGAATTCTTTGTGTTTATTTATATGAATTAAAGGGATATCCATAAATTAATTTCATGGATTAAAGTATTTCACATATTTGGGACATGAGAAATAACAATGGGTTCGGTGTGTGAATATTTCCAAAAATGGATGAAATGTTTATAATTCACTATTTTTTTTATTGAAATGATTTTTTGATTTGGAATATTTTTATTAATGGATCTCCATGACTTCAATTAAAATAATAATTCAATATTTTTTATGGGGACGATTCAAAGGATATTTCATGTGTTCAAAAATAGATTTTTATATATAGATGATATTTAATTAATTTAATGTTTTAAAATATTATAGAAGAGCATTAATATTTGTAAAACTCTCAATTTATAACCTGATGATTGCTGTTTATTTTGTATTGGGACAACATTAGGAATATTTTTCATATTTTAGTATCCATTTCATTATTATTAACTATTTATAATGTTCCGTGTTTTGGTATATGGAATTAGATGCTAGGTTTGAGGATTATATATTATCTTTTATCTTTTATTTTTTTATGGTCTCCTAGTTTTCATTCACTATCACCCCTTCTCAGACTCATCTTTGTGGCATTGGTATTTAATCGATGGTCCTGATATTAACTACACTAGTTTGGTGTGACAATCTCCCATGTTCCCATGTAGAGTTGCTCCCTCATCAGTGTATGCTTGTGTATAGTGACATACAATGGTGGTAAGAGTGTTGTTTTGGATTATTTTGTGCGCCCTCCAATGGGGATAGATCCATTGAACCATGATCAACATCATTCATGTTAAAACCTAGTGTGTTTAATTTCATTCCCAAAATAAAATATAATATTTTTATATGATCCCCTTTTTATCCATCCAAGTTCACTTATTTTTTCATAGAGACATGTTTTTGGTTGTTTACATTATTATGATTAATTGTTAACTTTGTAATATATCATTTTAAATTATGTTCAGTATTTTATTTATATTCACATTCAATTCAATTTAATTAATGGTTTTAAAAAGTGTGATTGAAAATAAAATGTGGCATGTGATTATTGAAAAATTGTTTAATTGTTTGGGAAAGTGAAAATGGTATTTTTCATCATTTAATATTATAAAAATGTATTCTTCTTCTCATTATTTATTATTTTGTCATACTAGGATTTGATCATTCCCTTCGTAACATTATGTATGAAAGAATTTTATAAAATAATATTTTTATGATATTTGGTATAATTCTCTTATATTAGGGAAAAAAATTCAATTTATATTTCAAATAGTAATTAATTAAATATTATTTATATGGAAATACATAAAAATAAATGTTGTAATCCTTTTGGGATTCTTTTCCTCAAGCCATTTAATCACCATAAAATTTATGTACTCTAACAATTTCTTCTAATATTGTAGGATTTATAAATTTCATGTTTTGTCCATAGAGATCCAATGATATATGATAGAGTATATTATGAGTGTAAATAGATCAAATTGGGATATATTTAAATGATATATGTTCATTTTTTCAATTATTTAGTGATTTTTATTTATTGGATGATTCTTATAATTGTTTTTATTGTTATATTTTCTTATATGTTCTTTTTTATAAGGAATGCACAATATTATTACAACTATAGTTATGATTACTTTTTTTATTAGTCACAGCTATTTCAATATCTGGTAATCCATTTCATCTAATATATATCATAAAATTTTATAGAATAGAAATCACATATAAGGATGGCTTATAAAAGATTTTTTGGTGTGATCCTTTTCATAACTATTTCATATACTAGTGTGAAGTCATCCCCATGGATTAATTCTTGATACCAAACACTAGTTTTTATTCCATTGGTATTAAAAATTCCTTACATTCCTAATGGAGAGATTAATCAGATGACATGTATGGTCATCATGGTCAAATACAAATAAAATTTTATTATAGAAAATGTTACTTAATGTTTTATGTTCTTTATGAACCATCGGATCATTATGAGTGTTAGTATAGAATCATGTGATAATTATCACCCAAATTATTTTATGACCATGTAATGTTCATATATTATCCGATACATGAAATTAGTTTATAATTATTCTCAATTTTTTCTTATTTAATATTGTTTTATTTTTATCACTATTATGTGTATCAATGATTTCTTGGGTGACCATGATCTTTTAGGGTGAATGTAAGGGTTAAACTATATCTAAATAGTAAGCCCTCGTCGTATTAAAACCACATAGATCCCCTGTGGATGGTTCAATATACCATTAGGGAGGTTGGTGCATTATTACTAAATCTTTCTCCAACCAATGCATCTAAATGGATATAGATCTAAATTTTCTGAAATTTATTAGTTTTATATTCTTTTATTTTTTGAATTAATCTTTATGTTTTTTTCCAATATTATGAGATATACTGTGGGTTTTCTTATACTTTATTGATGTTATTGGATGTGTTATTATTTATTTTTGGGTATTTTCGTAATTTAAAATATTTAAAAAAGATTTTATTATGTTATTTAAAAGAAATTGTTATATGGATATTATTATTTTGATAAATATGGATAGTTTTGGAACTGATTGTTTCCCTCATTTTATATTAATTTTATAGTTATTTTAAATTGATTTACTGTTTTTTAAAATGGGTTTTATTTTAAAAATGGTCATTTCAAATTATTTATTAGATGAATTTTAACAATTTTTGAATGTTTTAATGTTGTTTATTTCATTCTGATATTCGATATTGATTTCTTAAATAAGATAAAATTTATATAATTTTTTTAATTTTATATTATATTTTGAAACTTCTTTAATTTTTTATATATTCCTTATAGGGTTTTTTGAATAAAATGAAACAATATTATGTTCATACTAGATATATTTTATTGAAATTTCATTATTTCAAAAATAATGTGTGTTACTTGAATTAATATATTTTGAATATCATTTTTGAATTAAATATATTAAGGGAAAATACATTTATGAATTGTCAAATAAAATTATAAATTTTTGAAAAGGTACTAGGTGGTTTATTTGAATATTTTGGGTCTCTTGAAAATTGATTTATTTCCCAATTCATAAATTTGTTTTATTTAATGAATGTGGTGGGTTTTTGGGTTGTTTTTTGTGTTCTATACCCTATTTGTTGATGTATTTGTATTTCACCATTTTATGTATTTAGAATGTGTTATTTTATTTTAAAAATTGATTGAGTTGGTTTTATATTTCTCACTACATTGATGAGACTCCCAAAAAAGGAAAAAATTATGAAAACTATTCCAAGGATGAGTGGGTAGGTAATTAAAATTTAAATTTAGGTGAATCTCCTATAGTATTTTAGATTTCATATAGACTGTTCTTTTGTTCCCTCCATGAGATATTCGTCTTTTTTATTTTATGGTATCTCATTTTTAAGGCGTTGGTTATTATTTTTTCACTTTTCAATTAGTGAATGATCTATTTATTTGTTGATTTTGTAAGATTATATTTATAGATAATTTTTTTGGGTTTAGACTTGGGAAATACTTTAGTATGTGTTTGTGGTATCTTGGATGGATGCAAAATAAGTTGATATTATACACTAACTAGTGTTTGTTTTGATTTTTATGTGTTAATATTGATATGTTTAACCAAATTTTAGGCTATAGATCACATATATTCTCAAAATTATTGTCAATTATTAATGAATATATCACTCCCCATATGAGGAATATATTTTCATGAGGAAACCATGTTTCATATTTTTGTGAAATGTGATGTCACTTTTTTTCATTGGTTATTGGATCATGTAAATTATTCATGTTTTTTGGGGCATTGAAATTATTTGGATTGGATAATTTTTTATTGTCATGCTTCTGGATTGTAGAATTTTTTTATTTCAATTATTTAATTTCTAAAATGCAGTTAAATACAAGACAAAGTAATCGAATTTTAAATTATAGGTTGACCAATAGAAGGAGTTTATATTGTTATATTCTTTTGGTAAGATGGGTTTTGGGGTTGATACTATTGGTTAATGTTTATGGTTTTTAAGGAATTATTTATTTGGTATGGAGATTTTTGAATGATTTTCTGGTGATCCATTCTCATTGAACAAATTTAGATGTCCCTAGTCCACCAATATCTTATTGTATATGTTATAATTTTTATTTTGTTAATTATATTTTAATAAATAATATTAAGGGATAGTAATTTTTGTGGTGGGGATAATTTTAACACCCACCATGTTACTGTAATTTTTACAGTAATATTTTATTTGTATAATTTAAATTTTTTCATTCAATAGGACTTATTTTTAATTTTAAAAACTTTTACCTATGTGTATGGTATGTTTTCACAAAAGAGGGGAAACATTGTAATGGAATATAGTTGTGGTAATTTGTAGTCAGTTATTTTATTTCAATGTTACACCTCATGAGTAGCATTTGGATTATTTGAAACCCTATGAAATAAAGTAGAAACCATATATGGCCTTTTGTGTATGAGATTGGTTGTTCAAGGCCGATGAATGTTTTGTAGAAATAGTGAGAAATCCATATTGGAGGCTCTAGAATATTGGAATAGAAGATTCAGATAATTTTATTACATTATGGAAACAATCAATCATTATAATATTATTTTGTTTTGATTTATGGGTTTATCCAACATAATTAGTACAAAATTTATTAAAATTTGATGAAAATCTTGGAAAGTATCTAAAATTACATTAAATATTGAAATTCATATTTTTCCAATAATTTAATTTTAGATAATCCCACTATTTTTGTTCCTCAATTTATAATTGGATTTTAATTCATGGATATGATTCTCCCCCTCCTTTATTTTTCTACTTTTCAGGACACATCCTGTATATTTAAATTCACTTATCTCAGGTATTTGCATCCTTATCATCATGAACTATTAAATTTTACAATTAAAACCAATTATTTGTGTCTAGTACATATCTAGGGAATCATTTTCCTATTTTGAAAACAACAAATTTATATGATGCATTTTTAATTTGAAAGATTGTTTTTATAAATTAAATTTAATGTATAAATGAATGGGTGGTTGTTATTCTTCTCAAGAGACACGTTTTTTAATGATTTATAGTCATTTATGATGAATTATTGGATGTTTTTATTGTATGGTTCAATGAGAGGCCAGATCATTGAATTACGTTCAGTTTTACATTATAATTAATTACCATTCTATATAAAATATAATAGTTTTGGTAGATTTTAAAAATGTATTAATAGATGAGTAACATAGAATATATGTATTTAATAAAATTTTCCTAAATTCTAATGATTAATATTAATTCAATGAAATTGTAAATAAGACAAAAGGGATTTTTAATTGGAATAATTTTTAAAGGAAATCTAACTTAGTAATGCCTTTAAAAAAGAAAAAAAACAATGTTTTATAAGTTCTTATTTTAAAATAGATAACAAAAATATTTCATAAATAGTTTTGAATGGAATAATGAATAATTTTTTAAAATATTAAATATTTCCTTCATAATTATATTAATTTAAAATATTTTTCAAATTGTATTTCGTGTAATATTAAAAATTAAACACTAATTTCTGTAAAATGGATTGAAATTCCATTATTATTTTATATGAAATTATTTTTTGGTTCTTTTAAAAAAATATTTAGTTTACGTAGAATCATTGATTGGGCCCCATTTGTTTTTTTTTACAACTGTGCATGGTTACAATTTTTTTAAAATTTCATTAATTCTTATAAAAACATGATGATACGTATGGATGTTTAAATTTTTATCTTATAATGATGGTATTACATCTGAGACATGAGATTTCATAATTATGTTTTTTAAATTTTTATGTGATGATATACCAGATTTTTTAATTAAAACCCTTCTATTTGATTTATTTTGTGAACCTCTGTAGCTAATAAAAGGTTGGTATAACTGTTGGAATAGGTATGAGTCCACACATAACCTAGTGTTGTTAGGGAGTTATTGCTTATTAGGTGTATTTTAATACACATATACCTAATAAGAGATGATATAGATGTTTTTCTATTTATAAGTGGTACTATATAGAGGAATGAACTTATAATCCATATATTGTATCATTCCTATTATTACCCATTGTGCTTCCCATCATACTATGAATCATCTATATTTGTTTACTTTAAATATTCATTTTTATTTATTCTTATATTATAATTAATTTAATAAATGTTATCAGAATGAGTTTTCTATAGAAAATAGGTTTTTTTGTGTATTAAAATATTTTTTTAAAAAAATATAAAAACTGATTTCACATGATTTCACGAACATTATAAAGAATATTCTACTCATTATCCAACAAAATAAAATAATATAAATCTGTACATCCCTTTTAATCCCTACATAGGGTATCATTTTATAAATGTTTCTTAGAAACATAATTGGTTGTCAACACACTTTTATGAAGTATTTATTTTCATTACATATTCTAAAATACTATTATGAAATTTATTTCCAAATGAAATATCATAAAGTCATTAGTGAAATTCTATAGGGAATGTTTAATTCAATCCTTTTATACACTATATGGTGTATGTAACAAAAAATTTATGGAACCATCACATATTAATTCATTACGAATTTTTTATTTGTCCAATTATGGATGGTAATAGATATGGTGAGTGACTAAAAAAATAGAGAAGGATTATAGATTATTGATTTAATTTTGAATATATTTTTGGGATGGTTTTTTATCGACCTATTAAAATCATAATATTGTATTCTTATTATTCCTATTGTATTAGTTTTTATTGGAAGTAGAGGATATTAATTTTATTATTTTGATTCTCAGTTATTATTATTAGTTAATGGTTCATTAAAATTAGGTTAGATGTTTCATCTATTATGTATCAACTTATTTTATAGCCTTATTAAGAAATTTTTTTTATCATAAATTTTGCATAAAAGTGTGTGATAATTTATATTGTTATTCATTATAATGGGGTGAAATCATTCCTATGTTATCAATATTTATAACCATGTACGTTTGACAAACCTATGGGGATCAGAGAACTATAAATGCATAAAGAATGTTGGGTAAGATAATTTATCTATCAATCCCATTATTGTTCATTACACTACAAGGAATCAATATTCAAATCATAAAAATTGAGGACTATTAAACATCCTTATAAGATCATTTGTAGTGTTGAATAAAACATAATTATTTATTCTGTCTAAACAATTTGGTAAGTGCATTAATAAACCAAAAAATTATTAATAGATGGTTAAGGATGTAATTTAATGGCCTTAAAAGATGGGTTATGAATTCCTATAAAGTATATTTATTTTGAAACCCAATATATTATCACCCAAAGATAATCCCATTTTTATTTTAATTATTTCACATTTCTATATACAAATTAATTAAATAACATATTATTTATATTATCATGTGGCCATATTTATTTAATTTAAATAAAATTTATTAATTAAAATGAAATATATTAAAAAAACATACCAATATTTATAAAAATCATACACATTTTCAATCAAGAGAAAATAACATTAGGAACATTATATAAATTATAATTACCTTATATATAACCCCAAGGGCATGTTTTAATGTTGCATGAAATTGTAAATATCCTTATTAATAAAAATATTTGGGAGGTGTGTGGTAATATATCTTAACATTTTAAATTATAAACAGGATTTATATTATCTAATGAACCAAAAAAATAATTTGTTCCATTTGTCATTATCGTCGAGTAATAGAATATTTCATCTATATTGTCAATTCCATATAAGACATATATATTTTTTAATTATTAATTGAAGTAAATCATACACATTTAAATCCCAAAATATCACTATTGGTATGTGATTATATATATATATATATATATTATGACATTATTGGTTTTCATGGTGAAATTTGAAAACTTTTGAATAAAATGTTATGATTCATGGTTATTGAATTTTTAATAAAACCATTACGATTTCCCAAGATATCCATGACTGATTATGTTATGTTTTCTAGTAGTTATTTCATGGTTGGTGCACTAGTAGATATTGTCACGGCCCGCCTTCACCAAAATTAGGGAAGGGTTAGTGGACTGCCAGACCCTTCCTTCTTCATGTTGAAGGAGAGATAATGACCCCCGAAACCCGCCTTCAATAGGTCTCGGAGTGGCGACCAGCGCTAAGGGTATAGAATAACTCACTAAATGGAAGGAATTACCCATTTTCTTTTAATAGGATCAGGAGTTATGATAACGTGTCTCATAACACCAAAACTAGAAGTGTAAGAAAATACAAAGCAACCATTCCCATATGCATGTTCCAAAAGTAAAAACCACAAAGTACAAAGCGAATACAAGGGTAAAGTACCAAAGAAAAAAAGACACCAACTGCAACTGCCCCAAAGGTCCAAGCTATTATGGTCCCGCGCGATCCACGATGTCCTCCTGGAAACCTGAAAGCGGTTTTATATACGTAGGGTGAGCATAAAAGTATATTCAGTAGGGAAAACCAAAGACTCTCGTGCACAAGTGGGGGAACGTACTAGAGTCTCATGAGATAAATATTAAACCAAACACCTAACAAGGTAGACTATCCACCCGAGCCTCACTAAGGCACACTCCCCAAATAACGCAAGCCAAGTAATGTATAGTAAAAGCACATCGATTTTTGGGTACCCCGCACCACTTTCCCACTAGTTATTGAAGACATCCTACATATCAGACCAATCATGCCATTCTCACCGCAGTCCCACTGCCACACCCTGCCCGCACACACCTGGGCCATAACCCATGCACTCCTAGTGCCAAACCCTACCCGCACACACCTGGGCCATAACCACATGCAGTTCCACTGCCAGACCCCGCCCGAAAACACATGGCCCACAACTGTCTAATGTAACCACGCCTGAAAACACCTAGGCCAGAACAACCACCATCACGCCCGAAGACACCTGGGCTAGAAGATCCACTACCACGCCCGATGACACATGGGCCTCATCCCAAAGACACTTGAGAAAACACCTTCCTGAACAGACATGGTCCATAACCACCACACTTCCCTGCCCGAAGGTTATTGGGCTAATAATGGACTTCATGCCATCACATTCTGCCCGAAGATACTTGGGTTATCCAAGAAAGGGAGTAGAAGGGATCTAATAACCATCCACTAATGGAAGTGTTGGGGAAAACACCCTCCCCCATGAAATGGGGGCGTTATTCACTAAGTTCTCATCTTGGGTGGGGAGTGAATATTAAACACAAAAACTACAAGTATATATATATAGGTAACAAGAACTATCCCATGTTTAGGATTTTCTTCACCCTTCCTAAAGAACATAATCAGTACCATGACCAAGACACAACTCACACAAAACCAAAACCCATTTTTCCCATCCTGGTTTACATGTTCGGTAATAATATTTAAAATAAGTTTTTGTAACTATTGGGAAACTAACACAATAAGCACAAAACAAGGGAAAAAGATCCATCCAAATGTTAATTTAAGCATTCACACCCGGTTCTCTAGCAAAGCCACAACAACCAATGAAATCCTCAAGTTTCATCCCCATAGAAAATATCCAGGAGCCGGAACGTTTCTCAACAATAGACGATCCCACCCCAATTCATGATATAATAGATGATCCCATCCTCAATTTCACAACCACCAATAGTATAATAATAGGGGATCCCATCCCCACCCACATCACCCAGCAATTGGCCCATGAATGAAAACAGAATAACAACACACTACCATCAACACAAAGCAGGCCCATGAGGGTATTATCAGATTTAAAACATTTAACACACTCCATGATTTTAATTCCACTGGACCTTTATCGGGGTTATCATAGAAAGAAATTGATCCTGGTTCTTTCGATTTGTTTAGCCAAATATAAGTAATTTACCAATTTACTATTCATAGCTAGGTTTCACAACCACAATACAATTCATTTAGACATCACCAGAGGAAAGGATTTTTTAGAGCATAGAAAAAAGACCACCAACGACCATGATTTTTAGTAGGCGTAAGCCTACACAATTCAGAAATCATTAATCATGGATGATCATAAAGCAAAGCAGCATCATCGATCACACCCCTCCCCCTTCATTATTTAGAATCCATTTATTATCTTCATTAAGGTTCATTCCATCCAATTCTATATAATCAAAAGCACTCCCACCCCACAAGATGCACAGAAAGGAGTGTCGAAGGTGAAACCCTACCTATTGATCAACGATCAACGCTAAGCCTGGGCATGGAACTCCATGGATAGCGATGCGGCTCATCTGAATGAAGGGTACTCCTAGCACAGGGTTGTAACAACCCGAGATTTTATGAAAAATATTCTTTTTTATTTCACTAATGTCTTGTGTTGTACGCTACACCAAAAGGAGCTTGCACAACACGCATCCTTGACTTGCCTTGCATTACACGCAATCGCAACCTTCCTCGATAGCGTGTGTGGTACGTAATACTGAGTTTTACGAAACAATGATATGCTATTAAAATATTATTAAAACTAGCCATTATGAATAGTAATAACCACTTTTTAAATTTTACAAATTTTAGCTCTCAAAATGGACTTCATTTTTGGATTCGGAGTATTGAAATTAGCCTAAGGTGAAAATTTGGTACTTTTCGGATAACTTTCATATTCTGATGAATAGTGAAAATTACTAAATTATAATTAAAAACAACTTTTTTAATCAAAATAATTAATAGTGATAAATCATTAATTTGAGTGGTTTTAAAGTATATTTAGAATATATTTCTACAATTTAATACAATGTTGGTCATTGGATGTAATTTCACATTTAAACTAGACATAAACAAGTGTCAATCTTTTTATAGATATTGTTTCTTAAAAACACGCTATTTGTTTTAACAGAGGGATTTAATTATAAAATTAATTAATGCAACTTTTATGTAATGAATTTGGTAAAATAGACTTCATTTTTGAATTCGGGATATGAAATATAGCTTGGGATGAAATTTTGGCACTGTTCTGAAAAACATCAATTTTTGATGAATAGTGAAACTACTAAGTGGTAGTTAAAAAACTGATTTTTTCATAAAACTTAATTTTACCGCTTCTGTGAATGGAATTTCAAAAATCCGAGAGCCACGGTTGATGTCAGTAAGTAAAATGTGGTTCAATGAGATGAAAATAATTTTTGGTGAATAGTAACTTTTTACTTTTTTTTTACCACGGTTAATAGTAAATAGGGTAACTAAGGGTAAATATGATATTAATATTACCCTAAAACATGTCCTAATTCTATTGGACAAGTGTAATTCGACCAAAAACAAACTTAGGAATAAAATATGACCATTTAGGCCCACTTGGATTAGATTAGGACATTTATTATTAATTTATTTAAAGAAGGGTTAAAATAGATAAAATCAAAGTTTAATAAGTAAATAATTTTTAATATGGGGTTATTCATAAGATAAATTCGATTGTAAATATTCATTAGAAAGATAAAAAGATTTACTACATGATGGTATTTTATTTGTAATTCTTAGACATCAAATAATGTAATTTATTTATGACACAATGATGATGCAGTAATTATCTTATTAATGAAATATTGACATAATTGATGTTATAAACACCAAAATAAATATAATTTGAGACGTTTTATGAATTCCACTAATTTTATAGGTTACTATGATATATTAGTGTTGATTTAATCAACTTGGTTCGAACATATAATTCTTTAATGACTTTTAAAAAAATCATATATCAAATAGTGTCAAAATTGACACAAAATAGTTTTTAAATGAAATATTATATTATTAATTGTTATTTTATTCCTAAAAATCTAAGGTTCGGAAAAATGACTTAGATAAGGATATATATTTTAATAATAAACAATTTGGGGTTCGTTTGGCATGTTATAGTAAGTGTATTAACCATAGAGTGAAAGAAAACAAAAAGACACGGTAAAAGTTAAATTATTTAACTTAGAGTTAAATCTAATTGATAAGGTTAAAATAATAACCTAAACTTGTCTAAATCCTATTGGATGATAGGATTTCGACCCATCCCCACTTTATCTTCGAAATAAGACCCTTTGGAACCATTATAAACCGATTTTGACTTTAAAATAAAATAATATTTTGAGATATTCCTAAGGTGCCCCTCTCCTCCCTTATAAAAGGACACCTCCTCTCCCTCCTCCTCACACCAATTTGAGCACTCAATCTCGGCCAAACCCTGCCAAAATCTCTTCTCCACTTCCCTAAAATCATCCTAGAGGTTCTGGTCTTCCTCAATGACCAATTGTAGTGCCCTAAGAGGAGGTCTCAAAGAGGCACTTCAAAGAAGAGGTAATTACCGTTACCAATTCTTTCATCATTATTTCTTCTTCCACTTCTTCTTCTTAGGTTGTTTCATTATGAAGTAATAACATCAGTATCACTCATATACTGATATGTTATTATAAGTATGAAACAACCCTATTTCACCATCTATCCATCCTACGGAAAAAGAAATCACCGCACGTGCGTACGTACGGAATACCGTCTCCACGCCGTGGTGTAATCTATTTTTCCACCACCACCTTACATGGATGGGTATAATGGTGTAAAGAATAACTATACATAGTTATTAAAACATCATATTGATTCTGATATATTGTATGATCGACTCCAATTCAATTCAATATTTATAGAAATGATATCATCGCTCGTGCGTACGTACGGACTACCGTCTCCACGACGCGATGAGATTCATTCTCCATGTTAACCATTTAAGAATGATTATAATGTATATAAAATAAATAATAATGAAATATATGACATTATAAAGATACTGGATTTATGTATATATATACATATGTATGTCATCTACTTACTTCCATTTCAAGACAATAAGGAAAGGAAAACAGCGTTCATGCGTACGTACGGACTACCGTCTCCATTAATGGTGTTTTTCATTTTATTTATCTACCTATTATATATATATACTGAATATATATGATATATAAACCATATTTTATATTCTGGAAGTGAGTAAATCATGATATAAGTAATAATGATGTCAAGAACAACAAGTCAAAACACCTACGATAAATGAAACGATTTTACCCAAAACGCTTCTTTAACATGGAATTTACAAAAGAACGGGTAATATAATGTCATAAGTGAACCATATATGATATCATAACAATGAATATGATTCTGTAATAAGTCAATAACATGATTTAAATCATTATACAGGAGGTTTGGACACTTACAAAGCAAGTCGGACCTAAGGTAAGGGAAATATCACAATCTCATTTTTATCCGAGATTGTTTATTCGTAAGTATTTACTGGGGTGTATTTTATCATCCACATCCATGTTTCATCAAAATGTACTATTATTTCCATCCACCTACAATTTTTTAAATCCATTTTTACCCTTCGGTGAGTTTTTAGTAATATGTATGAAAGGAATCTTTTGTCGTACTAGGTACTTTTTGACTTTTCCGAAAAAAGTATGAAGAATGTTTTTTTTAACTTATACGGCATGAATGGACTTCTAAAAAAATTATTTCCAAGAAGATTCCTTTACAAGTATTCAAGTTTATTTTTAATCAATGTCTTTTATTTTAAAATTGTATGGCATGTTAAGAAAGGAAAAGTGTTTTTAAAGTAGAAAGGATATTTTCCTCAAGAATGGAGTTCAAGTATTTTATCAAAATTATTTTCCATCTAAGATAATAAAAGGGTTCTGTTTTTATCCCTATTATTACATGGATTTGATTATGTTGGGATGGAAACATTTTTATGAATTCCTTTATCTTATATGAATTTTTTTATGATGTCATGTTGTTTAAGAATCTCATTTTTATTGCATGGGTTACTCTATGATGTATGTTTTATGATTATGTGGCACACATAAGAAAGGATTCATTATAAGATGGGTGGGACCTATATCTCCCTCCAATGCATTGGGTAAAGATTTTATATCTCATGAGATAGACAGGGCTGGAACGGTAGGTTATACCGGTTCAGTGAAACAGGACTGAAACGAGGGTTACTCGATTCAGAAAGGGACTTTGTCCACTAAGATAGTCATGGCAATGAGTCTTGACTAACAAGAAATGATTTTCCATGATTATGTGTGCATGCCACAAAGTTTCAAGTTTCATGTTATGATTATGGGGATCTCATTTTCACTTCTATGATTTATTCCATGTTATGATATTATGAGCTCTTTTGCAGGTTAAGATTTCCAAAAGCTATGTTCTTATGTATATGATGTGATTGATATTTCTTTTGTTTACCCTTACTGAGCATTTGAGCTCACCCTTTTATGTTTTCTTTTCCACATGATATAATGAAAGGTTTATAGGTAAAAAAAAGGGAAGATCTTTATGGGAGATATTGAAGATATTTCACCACGATTAGAAGATTATGTTCCGAGTTTCCAAAGACACTAAACTATTACGATCCTTGTGTGTGTGTTTTTGTTATGTACTAATTATTCCGCAAATGTAATGTAATGTCTATGTACGATAAGCTTAGGTTCTCTACAGTTGGTATCATAGGAAAGGTTTAGTCAACCTTTGGAAACTAGGATGCGAAAACGTTAGTGTGATCCCTAGAGATATTTCTAAGGTATGTCTAGGGATGTCCCTAGGGATAAGTATACGTATAGGTTATAGTAATAGAATTACGCTATCTATCATAGAATTAAACCTAAGATGTTGGATATTGAAGGTACTCCACCTTTATTATGTTGTTTTCCCTAGCATGATTTTTGCCTCTCACACTATTCTTTTTGGGTTTTAGACGATGGCTGGAACCCGAAGGAACTGTGTTGATCAATGCAATGGACAATGCAATGATTGCCCTCCTGAACAAACAAATGTTATGGGAGATGGAGTGCAAAATCTTATTGCTATACTTACACAAGCTATGAATCATTCTGGACTTCCAAATGAGCAGAGAAGGGAACAATATTCTATTGAGTCCTTCATGAGGCAACATCCACCTTCTTTCAGTGGGTCTTCTGATCCACTTGTGGCTGAACAATGGATCAGTACTACTGAAAAGATATTTTCAGTTCTTCAATGTTCTGAACATGATAAAGTCATCTTAGCAGTATATCGTTTGGAAGGTGAAGCTGATCAATGGTGGAATCTTATCAAGAATACGAGGCCAAGAGATGAATTTGAGTCCATGGAATGGGACGAGTTCAAGAACTTGTTTTTCAGTAAGTACTTCCCTCGTATTCTTCGAACAAAGATGGAGAAAGAGTTTCTTGAACTGAAGAAAAGGGACGATGAATCTGTTGGTACCTATGAAGCAAATTTTACAAGACTTGCAAGGTATGCTTCTGGAATTATCATCCAACCTGAAAGTAAAGTTGATCGATTTTTCAGTGGCTTAAAACCAAGTCTTCGAAGGGAATTAGCTATAAGAGACTTCAGTAGCTATGAAGAAATTGTGTTTTGTGCTATCAAGGTAGAAATGGAAGTTGGTGTTACATATCCATCTCATGGTTTTGACAAGAAACGAAAGATGGAGTTCAAGGAGAAATCTCAGAATAATGGTGAAAAGAAGATGAATGTTTCCTTATGCACAAAGTGTGGAAAGAAGCATGGTGGAGATTGTCTTAAAGGGACTAGAAAATGTTTTAAGTGTGGAAAAGAAGGTCATCGAGCAGCTGAGTGTCGAAGTAATGGAAAAAGGGTTTCTAATGATGTGAATAAAGCAAACACTGCAGAGAACGCACCACCAACACTTCAATGCTTGAAGTGGAAGGAAATGGGGAATTATGCTAATAATTTCCCTAATCCAAGGGTTAGTGATGATCAACATGAGCAACCACTGAAGGAAAAGGACAAAGGGAAATCACATGCGATCACTATTGGCAATGTTGAATATGACAACGATGTGGTGGAATGATTAAGTGTTTATGTAATGGGATTCCAAAATAATGTTGTATCATTGAGTATTGCAATATTTATTGTTGTGGTATTCAAAGTGATTGAGATATTTTTTGGAAATAAGATGATATGCGCATAATGAAGATGAGAAAATGAAATGTTTAACAGTATTCATGAACTCATGATTGATATAAGGACTAAGTGATATCATGGTTTGAGTATATAGAATTTTGATGATTTTGGTATGTGGAAAGTGTTAACTTTTAACCGCACTCATGTTTTCACTAAGGTATTCAAGAGAATACACGATTAAGGAATTTTAATGTTTGGAATGTGACCAACAAGACATATCTTATGATATGTGGGGATCAACGACAGTATTAAATCTCTGGTAATCATTGTCACTATATTATGAGAGTGGACTGCAGTATTATGTATAAGCATAAAGATTAGACTGGATTATGTTGGACATAAGTTAGTATTGTTTAAGGATAGAAGATTTTCGATATTATTGATGGGATGTTATAGTAACGTAGTTTTAGAAAAAATGAAAACCTGCAGGATGGGCGACAGCCCATCGCTTCGGACAAGGCTGTAGGAATCGAACCCACAACCGAAGTGCGACTGGCCTTTATCGCCTACCACTGACCTACAGGAAGTCCCTGTTTAGTAGAAACTAGTGTTATTATATTAAGCAGTATGATATATGAAGTATAAGCCCATTTTAGGAACCATATATGATTAATCCCACTATAGATCGACTTATGTATATAAATTTTTCTAACCTTTTGAGACAGATGGAATGACCCATCATTCTATCACATGATCTGCTAACACTTCACGAATAAAAAATTAAACTTCATTTATTTAAGAGATGAAGTGGAAATTGTTAAAGGCATGAACAACAGTGATATTGTACCAAAATAAAGTAAGTATTTATTCTAATTCAAATTCTTTAACTTTAGGGAAATGATCTTGAAAACCAAAAATGTTTTCCTAGTTCTCTTATACCTGATGAATCAGATGGTACCTTAGATAGTCACAAATTTATGGATTTGTGATTACTGGCTTTTCCATAGCCATGTTCTCTACCACTCTCCATCAGAACATGATGGTTAGATTTCTCTTCCATATCCATATTTTCACCTATGTGGAAACCCAGGGATTAGTTTATTTGGGTAATCGTTACATTTCATACTTTAGTTTTTAAAGCCAAGTTTTGGTATTCCTTTTTACGATGTGGGTTTCTATTAAAGAAACTTTCGAATAGTAAACCATTTATAACCCCGACGAATTTCGAGGGCGAAATTCATTTTAAGGGGGGTAGAATGTAACAGCCCGAGATTTTATGAAAAATATTCTTTTTTATTTCACTAATGTCTTGTGTTGTACGCTACACCAAACGGAGCTTTCACAACATGCATCCTTGACTTGCCTTGCATTACACTCAATCGCAACCTTCCTCGATAGCGTGTGTGGTACGTAATACTGAGTTTTACGAAACAATGATATGCTATTAAAATATTATTAAAACTAGCCGTTATGAATAGTAATAACCACTTTTTAAATTTTAGAAATTTTAGCACTCAAAATGGACTTCATTTTTGGATTCGGAGTATCGAATTTAGCCTAAGGTGAAATTTTGGTACTTTTCGGATAACTTTCGTATTCTGATGAATAGTGAAAATTACTAAATTATAATTAAAAACAACTTTTTTAATCGAAATAATTAATAGTGATAAATCATTAATTTGAGTGGTTTTAAAGTATATTTAGAATATATTTCAACAATTTAATACAATGTTGGTCATTGGATGTAATTTCACATTTAAACTAGACATAAACAAGTGTCAATCTTTTGATAGATATTGTTTCTTAAAAACACGCTATTTGTTTTAACAGTGGGATTTAATTATAAAATTAATTAATTAAACTTTTATGTAATGAATTTGGTAAAATAGACTTCATTTTTGAATTCGGAATATGAAATATAGCTTGGGATGAAATTTTGGCACTGTTCTGAAAAACATCAATTTTTGATGAATAGTGAAACTACTAAGTGGTAGTTAAAAAACTGAATTTTTCATAAAACATAATTTTACCACTTCTGTGAATGGAATTTCAAAAATCCGAGAGACACGATTGATGTCAGTAAGTAAAATGTGGTTCAATGAGATGAAAATAATTTTTGGTGAATAGTAACTTTTTACTTTTTTTTACCGCGGTTAATAGTAAATAGGGTAACTAAGGGTAAATATGATATTAATATTACCCTAACACATGTCTTAATTCTATTGGAAAAGTGTAATTTGACCAAAAACAAACTTAGGAATAAAATATGACCATTTAGGCCCACTTGGATTAGATTAGGACATTTATTATTAATTTATTTAAAGAAGGGTTAAAATAGTTAAAATCAAAGTTTAATAAGTAAATCATTTTTAATATGGGGTTATACATAAGATAAATTCGATGGTAAATATTCCTTAGAAAGATAAAAAGATTTACTACATGATGATATTTTATTTGTAATTTTTAGACATCAAATAATTTAATTTATTTATGACACAATGATGATGCAGTAATTATCTTATTAATGAAATATTGACATAATTGATGTCATAAACACCAAAATAAATATAATTTGAGACGTTTTATGAATTACACTAATTTTCTAGGTTACTATGATATATTAGTGTTGATTTAATCAACTTTTTTCGAACAAATAATTCTGTTATGACTTTCACAAAAATCATATATCAAATAGTGTCAAAATTGACACAAAATAGTTTTTAAATCAAATATTATATTATTAATTGTTATTTTATTCCTAAAAATCTAAGGTTCGGCCAAATGACTTAGATAAGGATATATATTTTAATAATAAACAATTTGGGGTTCGTTTGGAATGTTATAGTAAGTGTATTAACCATATAGTGAAAGAAAACAAAAAGACACGGTAAAAGCTAAATTATTTAACTTAGAGTTAAATCTAATTGATAAGGTTAAAATAATAACCTAAACTTGTCTAAATCCTATTGGTTGATAGTATTTCGACCCATCCCCACTTTATCTTCGAAATAATACCCTTTGGAACCATTATAAACCGATTTTTACTTTAAAATAAAATAATATTTTGAGATATTCCTAAGGTGCCCCTCTCCTCCATTATAAAAGGACACCTCCTCTCCCTCCTCCTCACACCAATTTGAGCACTCATGCTCGGCCAACCCCTGCCAAAATCTCTTCTCCACTTCCCTAAAAACATCCTAGAGGTTATGGTCTTCCTCAAAGACCAGTTTTAGTGCCCTAAGAGGAGGTCTCAAAGAGGCACTTCAAAGAAGAGGTAATTACCGTTACCAATTCTTTCATCTTTATTTCTTCTTCCACTTCTTCTTCTTTGGTTGTTTCATTATGAAGTAATAACATCAGTATCACTCATATACTGATATGTTATTATATATATGAAACAACCCTATTTCACCATCTATCCATCCTAAGGAAAAAGAAATAACCGCGCGTGCGTACGTACGGAATACCGTCTCCACGCCGTGGTGTAATCTATTTTTCCACCACCACCTTACATGGATGGGTATAATGGTGTCAAGAATAACTATACATAGTTATTACAACATCATATTGATTCTGATATATTGTATGATCCACTCCACTCCAATTCAATATTTATAGAAATGATATCATCGCTCGTGCGTACGTACGGACTACCGTCTCCGCGACGCGATGAGATTCATTCTCCTTGTTAACCATTTAAGAATGATTATAATGTATATATAAGAAATAATAATGAAATATATGAAATTATAAAGCTACTGGATTTATGTATATATATACATATGTATGTCATCTACTTACTTCCATTTCAAGACAATAAGGAAAGGAAAACAGCGTTCATGCGTACGTACGGACTACCGTCTCCATGAACGGTGTTTTTCATTTTATTTATCTACCTATTATATATATATATATATATACTGAATATATATGATATATAAACCATATTTTATATTCTGGAAGTGAGTAAATCATGATATAAGTAATAATGATGTCAAGAACAACAAGTCAAAACACCTAAGATAAATGAAACGATTTTACCCAAAACGCTTCTTTAACATGGAATTTACAAAAGAACGGGTAATATAATGTCATAAGTGAACCATATATGATATCATAACAATGAATATGATTCTGTAATAAGTCAATAACATGATTTAAATCATTATACTGGAGTTTCGGACACTTACAAAGCAAGTCGGACCTAAGGTAAGGGAAATATCACAATCTCATTTTTATCCGAGATTGTTTATTCGTAAGTATTTACTGGGGTGTATTTTATCATCCACATCCATGTTTCATCAAAATGTAATATTATTTCCATCCACCTACAATTTTTTAAATCCATTTTTACCCTTCGGTGAGTTTTTAGTAATATGTATGAAAGGAATCTTTTGTCGTACTAGGTACTTTTTGACTTTTCCGACAAAAGTACGAAGAATGTTTTTTTAACTTATACGGCATGAATGGATTTCTAAAAAATATATTTCCAAGAAGATTACTTTACAAGTATTAAAGTTTATTTTTAATCAACTTCTTTTATTTTAAAATTGTATGACATGTTAAGAAAGGAAAAGTGTTTTTAAAGTAGAAAGGATATTTTCCTCAAGAATGGAGTTCAAGTATTTTATCAAAATTATTTTCCATCTATGATAATAAAAGGGTTCTTTTTTTATCCCTATTATTACATGGATTTGATTATGTTGGGATGGAAACATTTTTATGAATTCCTTTATCTTATATGAATTGTTTTATGATGTCATGTTTTATAAGAATCCCATTTTTATTACATGGGTTACTCTATGATGTATGTTTTATGATTATGTGGCACACATAAGAAAGGATTCATTATAAGATGGGTGGGACCTATATCTCCCTCCAATGCATTGGGTAAAGATTTTATATCTCATGAGATAGACAGGGCTGGAACGGTAGGTTATACCGGTTCAGTGAAACAGGACTGAAACGAGGGTTACTCGATTTAGAAAGGGACTTTGTCCACTAAGATAGTCTTGGCAATGAGTCTTGACTAACAAGAAATGATTTTACATGATTATGTGTGCATTCCACAAAGTTTCAAGTTTCATGTTATGATTATGGGGATCTCATTTTCACTTCTATGATTTATTCCATGTTATGATATTATGAGCTCTTTTGCAGGTTAAGATTTCCAAAAGCTATGTTCTTATGTATATGATGTGATTGATATTTCTTTTGTTTACACTTACTGAGCATTTGAGCTCACCATTTTATGTTTTCTTTTCCCCAGGATATAAAGAAAAGTTTTTAGGTAAAAAAAATCGAAGATCTTTATGGGAGATATTGAAGATCTTTCACCACGATTAGAAGATTACGTTCCGAGTTTCCAAAGACACTAAACTATTACGATCCTTATGTGTGTGTTTTTTTTATGTACTAAGTATTCCACAAATGTAATGTAATGTCCATGTACGATAAGCTTAGGGTCTCTACAAGGGTGATCGAGAAAAGAAACCTAGGTAGAACCCTTAGGTTAAAATGGGTGTGATAGAGCATTCCCCAGGTCATTAGGATATGGAGAAAAAAAGACTCGAAACCGCGTAAGGCATGGGGTCGTGGTTTGACCATGCGGTTGAGACACCCCACACGTCATTAATGGGTCCCCATGGTTCAAACCGACACACACCTCACAATCATGTGATCTAATTAGACGCCATTTATGGGTGATACTGGGATTTAAACAAACTTAGAGGGGTTGAAATAGGGTTTTGCGCAAAAAGGAGGCGATACTGGAAAAAATCGTGAGGGTAGCTGAGAGATACCTCTAGCTGGGAGCTACCGGAAGCTGCGCGCTACCGGTAGACCAGCGCTATCTATATCCTGGGGCTATCGGTAGGCCGTTTCTACCGCTAAGAGTCATTGAGAAGGTGGGATGGCCTTCGAGACCACCCAGAACACCTCAACATCAGATTCTTCACTATGTAATGGAACCCAAAACCCAGGCCATTACATCGGATACTTCTCAATCTATTCTCGACCTCTATAATATAATACCAAACCAGAAAGGAGTAGAGTGGGGTCTAAACAACCACCCTCTAAAGATACTTCTTAGGGGAAAACCCCTCCAATAAAAAGATGTAATAGAACCCCCTACATCCAGAAACACTTTCCCCAAAAGACACAATGATTTACACTTTCCAACACATGAGTTAGGGAGTCCCCTCCTACATGCCAGGATATTATCCACTTTGGGCGACACTGACTCACCCACACGGGTTTAATCACAACAACATTAACGTGTCCTGATTAGCAGTTAGGTTTTCCCATTATACACATTCATGAACACACACAGAGAATAGGGAATAAATCACAAGCATCCCATATATATTAAAGCACAAAGTACAACACTCCAAAGATTAGAACAAAACATAAAGTAAAAATAGCTATGGGGTACTAAACACATAATTGGGCTCCCCGCTCCGATGTGCTCTCTTCGAGCCCACAGTGCCTCCACAAAACACGAACCAAGGGGATGGTTCGACCATAAAGCACTTTCTCCCCATGATCCTCAATCCTAATTGGTTATTCTATGTAGGTCGCATCATCTTCGACATATAACTCTCCCCAATCAATGACGTGGGAGTCGTTGTGTAGATATTGACGAAGCTGGGACCCATAAAAGACGTCATGTATCCACAGTAGCGGCTGTGGTAACGCTAGCTGATAAGCCACTTCGCCGACCCATCACAACACTTCGAAGGGTCCGATGAACCTAGGATAAAGCTTACTCCCCTTTTCAAACCTCCGTTGTCCACGCCGAGGGGAGACCTTCAAGAATACATGGTCTCTAATATCAAATAGCAAGGGCCTCCTCCTGGTACCAGCATATGACTTCTATCAGTCCTGTACTGCCTTCATCCTTTCCCGTATAAGCTGACCCTTCACCGTCGTGCTCTGTACCCCCTCAGGGACAAGGATGCCCACCTCTCCAACTTTGGTACAACACACATGAGAACGTTATGGTCTTCCATACAAGGCATTAAGCAGAGCCATACCAATGGTTGAGTGATAGCTATTATTGTAGGAAAACTCTAACAGAGTCAAGTGTGGCACCCATGATCCTACTGAGTCCAGAACGCTTGCCCGCCACATATCCTCCATGGTCTGGATGGTGCGCTCTATCTGCCCATCCGTCTGGCGATGGAAAGCATTGCTAAGACGTTGTTGTGTGACAAAAGAATGCTGCAATCCTCTCCAGGATCGTGAGGTAAAATGTGCATCCCTATCCGAGACTATGGACCTCAGAACTCCATGAAACCGCACCACCTCATCCACGTACCTTCGTTCCAAAGCATCCAGTGCACTTGACTCCTTAATCTCCAGAAAGTGAGCCGATTTCGTCAACCAGTCCACTACTACCCATATGGAATCGTATCCCCCTTGAACCTTTGGTAGTCCTGTGAAAAAATACATCGAGATGTCCACCCATTTCCATTCGGGGACATCCAGTGACTGCAGTAGGCCACGAGGAACATGGTGTTCAGCCTTCACCTGCTGACACACTAGGCACTTGGACAAAAACTCTAACACTCCTCTCTTTACTTCGGGACACCCAAACTATCTCCTCATGCCCTGGTAATTATTGGAAACTCCTGGTTGTACCGCTAGGGGTGAGTTGTGGAACTCACTGAGAACCTTTCCGCACACTGCTTTTGGAACAAACAGCGTTCCCTGGAAAAGAATCCGGTTTTGGCTATCATCCGTCCATCCTTTCGGAGCATTACTCTGGTCAACTCGGTCAAACATCACTTCACACTCTGGGTCTACCCACGGAGACTCCTCCACTTTCTGAAATAGAGACGACTACACTGTCATCTGATACAGGAAACCGCTACCGTTATCCATCCTCGCATATAGGTGCAATGAAGCCATCTCCTCCATCGCCTTCCAGGCGTTTTCTGACTCTCGGACCACTTCCTTCTGCAACCTCCTGCTCAAGGCATTGGCCCTACATTTACCATACCTGAAGTGTAGGAAATATCAAATTCGTAATCTTGGAGAAACTCCATCCACCTCCACAGTCACAAGTTTAGGTCTTGCTGGGAGAAGTTATACCTCAAAATATTGTGATCTATGAAGACCACAAACCATTCCCTGATGAGGTAATGCCACCATATATTTTGCGCAAAAAACGACCGCTATAAGCTCTAGGACGTGGGTGGCATATTTATGATCATGAGGGCATAGATGCCTAGACCCATAATAGATCACTCCTTGCTTCTTTATAAACACACATCTGAGGCATTTCCCTAAAGCATCAAAAAACACCTCATACACTACCCCTTATTCTGGTAATCTCAGCACTAGGGCACTAACCAACTTCTTTTTCAGATAGCTGAAGGTTGCCTCACACTGCTCACTCCACATGAGAACCTGGTCCTTCATGGTCAAGGCTGTCAAAGGTGCAGAAACTCAAGAGAAGTTGGATACGAACCTCCGGTAGTATGCTGCCAGCCTGAGGAAACTACGAACCTCTTCCACGTTCTTGGGTGTTTTCCAAGAAACAACCTCCACAACCTTTTGTGGGTCCACCGCTACCCCTTGCTTGGACACTACGTGCCCACAGAAGTGAACTTCTCGCGTATAGAACATGCATTTCGACAACTTCCCATAGAGCTAGTGATGTCGAAGGACCTCCAAAATTGTCCCCAGGTGCTACGCGTGATCCTCCTCTGATCTTGAATAGATCAGGATATCATCGATGAACAAAAATACGAACCGATCTAGGTACTCCTGGAAGATGGAGGACATAATCCCCATGAACACAGCCGGGGCATTTGTAACACCGAAGGGAATGACCATGAACTAGAAGTTCCCATATCTGCACCTGAAGGCCATCTTTGAGATGTCACTCTCCTTTACGCTCAACTGGTGGTACCCATACTGAAGTTAGATCTTCGAGAACCACCCTCCCCTTTCAGTTGGTCGAAAAGATCGTCTATCCTCGGAAGAGGGTTGAGATTCATGATCGTTACTTGATTCAGCCTCTCGTAGTCTATTCACAACCTGAGACCACCATCTGCCTTCTTTGAGATCAAGACTGGAGCACCCCACAGTGATGCAATTGGTCGAGCATAACCCCTCTTCATTAGATCGTCAATCTGAATCTGAAACTCCCGTAGCTCCGAAGGTTCCATCCGTTAGGGAACCATAGATATCGGATGAGCACCAGGCTATAAGTCTATCCCGAACATGATATCCCGTCGAGGGGGTAGAGTCATCACCTCATCAAGAATGACGTCCATAAACTCACAGATTATCTCTAGCACCTCCACCATTTCAGCATCTACTAACTCTACTGACACCTCAGCTAACAAGGAGAGGAGGGGTTTTTCTCACCTACTACCCTTCTAACTGCTCCGCTCACCGGTGATGGTAACATGCCAGCCGCCCAAGTATGATAACAAAAACCTTCCTCTAAAGAAGTCGATTATGGCACACATAGAGAACAAATAGTCGATTCCTAGGATGACATCGTATGGCTGTATCTGTAGCGGTAGTAGATCTCTGACCGACTGATGTGGCCTTATCATCACTCTGCATCCTCAACAATCATATAACAAGCCGGTCTGACCTCTGACTGGTGTGCTTAGCACTAGGGGAACTGTAAGTCTCTCGGCATCTAGACCCAAGGCACGGGTTAAACTGGGTGCAACAAAGGAGTGCAATTCTCTAGTATCGAACAAGGCATAAGCAAGAGTGCTAAACAAACTGATCGTACTTTGAGCGACCTCTGGGCCTGCCAAAACTGATGCCTCCACAACATGCAACTGTCCACGCCCAGCTCCTTTACCGAAATACACCCATGTTGGAGGGAGAGTAGCTCCTGCCTCTTTTCCTCCTTCATCATAGAAGAGAGGAATTTCGCCCGGAACTCCTTCTCGAAATCAGCCCATGCCACCTCAATATCTCTCCTCTCCCCCAGGTAAAGGGTCCACCACTGAAGTGCCACTCCCCGCATCTGGATAACGGCCAAGGGAACCCAGTACTCGGTCAGGGCCTGAATCAGGCCGAAGACTGTCACCAGCTCTTCTATCCATCCCTCCGTCTTCATGTCAGAGGTGTTTCCCTAATACTTCTCGAGGGAATGTCGCTATAAGGACCAAAGTGTCTTCTGCCACTGGTCATCCTCCTCATCCCGATCAGCTCTCTACCGACCGGCCAAGGAAGTCTTCGGGGCCTTGATTGCCCACACAAAACGTGGTCGCCTCCAAGGTTCTATAGCTGCACGGTAAACAAGGAATGCCTAAGCCCATGTAGTGCATAATATTATTCTTAAATTTCTTAAACTTCTTTATTGATTTCAATTCCAAAAAACACCCATGAAACATGAGAACATAAGTCATTATGATTCGTGTACCTTTATTAGGGTCTCTACCATGCAATCAGTGTGGCCGCACTTGGTCATTCGGTAGGTCCAGATTCATTGCATCGGATCACGGGGGCCCTAAAAAACCGTGTCCTAGATGGTCTTCCCTGGCCAGATTTACACACCAAGGTCACCGAACACTATCGCCCCACCATCCCATGCAATACTCATTGTGCCTATCTCCAGACTCCATCCTATTTCTCAATCCATGCACCCTATGAAATCATTCTATCACAATCCGCCTTCACCAAAAGCAGAGAAGGGTCAGCAGATTTCCAAGCCCTTCCATCTTCAAGTTGAAGGAGAGATAATGACCACCGAAACCTATCATCAATAGGTCACAGAGTGGCGACCAACACCAATGTTATAGAATCACTCAATAAATGGAACTCATTACCCTTTTTCTTTTAATAGGATCGGGTTATAAGATAGTAAGTCTCACAACACCAAAACTAGAAGTGAAAGAAAATCCAGATCAACCATTCCCATATGCATGTTCCAAAAGTTAAACCCAGAATGTACAAAGTTACTACAAGGTTAAAGTACCAAAGAAATAAAGACACGAACTACAACTTCCCCAAAGGTCCAAGATGGAATGGTCCCGCGCGATCCCCGAAGTCCTCCTGGAAACCTGAAAGCCATGTTATATACGTAGGGTGATCATAAAAGTAATCTCAGTAGGGAAAACCAAAGACTCTCGTGCCCAAGTGGGGGAATGTACTAGAGTCCTGTGAGAAAAAGAGTAAACCAAACACCTCATAAGGTAAACTATCCTCCCAAGCCTCACCAAGGAACACTCCCCAAATAACTCAAGATAATTAATGTATAGTAAAATCACATAGATGATTGGGTACCCCACGCCACTTTCCCACTGGTTATTGAAGACATCCTATGCATTGGACCGATCCCGCCATTCTCACCACAGTCCCACTACCACACCCTGCCCGCACACACCTGGGCTATAACCTCATGCAGTCCCACTGCCAAACCCCGCTAGCACACTCCTAGGCCATTACCACACACATGCCCACTTCCAAACCCCGCCCGCAAACACGTGGGCCACAACTATATCATGTAACCATGCCTGAAAACACCTAGGCCAGAACAACCACTGTCACGCCCGAAGACACCTGGGCTAGAAGATCCACTGCCACGTCCGAAGACACCTGGGCCTCATCCTGAAGACACTTTGGAAACCACCTTCCCACACACACCTGGGCCATAACCACCACACAACACCGCCCAAAGGTTCTTGGGATAATAATGGACTTCAGTCCATCACAACCTACCCGAAGATACTTGGTCTATCCTTGAAAGGGAGTAGAAAAGAGCTAATAACCACCCACTGATGGAAGTGTTGGTAAAAACATCCTCCCCCCATGAAATGGGGGCATTCGGAACTAAGTGCTCAACTTGGGTGGGGCACGAATAAGAAACACAAAAACTACAAGTATATATATAGGTAACAAGCACTCTCCCAAGTTTAGGTTTTTCTTCAGCCTTCCTAAAGAACATAATCAGTACCATGAATAAGTCACAACTCACACTAAACCAAAACCCATTTGTCTCATCCTGGTTTACTTGTTCGATAATAATGTTTAAAATAAGTTTCTGTAACTACAGGGCAACTAACACCATAAGCACAAACTAAGGGAAAAATATCCATCCAAATTCCAATATAAGAATTCACACCTGGTTCTCTTGTAAATCCACAACATCTAAAGAAAACCCCATGTTACAGCCCCATGACCAATATCTTGGAGCCAAAAAGATTCTCAACAACAGAGGATCCCACCCCAATTAGTGATACAACAAAGGATCTCATCCTCAATTTCACAACCACCATGAGTATAATAACATGGGATCTCATCCCTACCCACATCACACAGAAATCAGCCCGTGAATGAAAAGAAAAGAACAACCCACTGCCATCAACATGAAGTAGGACCATGCAGGTATTTTCGGATTTAAAAGATTTAACACACTCCATGATTTCAATTCCACTAGACCTAAACCGAGGTTATCACAAAAAGAAATTGAACCCGGTGCTTTCTATTTGTTTAGTCGGATATAAGTTATTAACCAATTTACTTTTCACAGCTCGGGTTCACAACCACAATACAATTCAATTAAACATCACTAAAGGAAAGGGTTTGTTATTGCACCGAGAAAGACCACCAACGACCAGGATTTTCAATAGGAGTAAGCCCACACAATTCAGAAAACATTAATCATGGAAGATCATAAAGCAAAGTAGCATCATCGATCACACCCCTCCCCCTTCATTCTTTAGAATCCATTTATTATCTTCATTAAGGTTCAGTCTATCCAATTATACAGAATCAAAAGCACGCCCACCACACAAGATGCACAAAAAGGAGAGTCGAAGGTGAAACCCTACCTGTTGATCAACAATCGACGCTAAGCCTAGGCGTGGAACTCCACGGATAGCGATGCGGCTCGTCTGAATGAAGGGTACTCCTAGGACATGGTGATTGAGAAAAGAAACCTTGGGAGAACCCTTCTGTTATAAAGGGTGAGATACAACACTCCCTGAGCCGTTAAGATATGGAGAGAAAAAATACTCGAAATAGTGTAAGGCATGGGGTCGTGGGTTGACCACGCAGTTGAGACACCACACACATCATTAATGGGTCCCCGCAGTTTAAACTGACACACAACTCATAATAATTTGATCTAAATATACGCCATTAATGGTCATTACTGGGCTTTAAAACAAGCTTAGTATGGTCGAAATAGGGGTTCTACAAAAAGGAGGTTCTACTGGAACAAAGTCGTGATGGTAGTTGAGAGCTACCGGTAGCTGGGAGCCAATGGTAGCCTCGAGCAACTGGAAGCCCCAAGAGACCAGTAGCCATGTGCTACCGGTAGCCCAAAGCTAATGGTAGCCCGGAGGTACCGGTAGCCGAGGGAGACCGGTAGCTGAGGGCCACTGGTATGCCATGCCTATCGGTAGGCTGTGGCTACCACTAGGAGTCATTGAGAAGGAGGGATGGCCTTTCAGACCACCCAAAACACCTCAACATCAGATTCTTCACTATGTAATAGACCCCCAAACCCGGGCCATTATAGATATATCATCCGGTTAAACTATCCAATTTTGATGCTTAAATTTAGTTATATAAGTACTCTTAGTGCATAAATAGGATAACCCAGTGACATAACACTTCACTAGTTTTAATATTTTTCCCATTTTTTTTCAATTATGTCTTTATTTTGTGAAGAATAACTTGTTACCTCTATCATTATATCACCCCTTTAAGAATTTAACCAAATAATCACACTTTATCCCTGAGTTTCATCATGGATTTTTTTATCCTTTGGAGTTGAATTTGGGAAATGATTTAATGTAAACACCTTCTTTATTTCCTTTTTATTAGTTTAATTCTTTATTACGTCATTTTATTTCTCTTATATCACAATGGTGGATTTGTTTTCAATGATTCAAGAAATTTTTGTTTGGTATCATTGGTTGATGGTTCATAGTTATTTTTAAGGTCTCAATTTTCTTTCTTTAATGATATAATAAATGTTTTTATCAAATTCAACATATCATTATTTTTTATGAAATCCAATTTATTAGAATACCACAAGGGAATTTTTATTTATATAATTAAGATTTATGTTATAAATTTCATATTAAATATATTCCATTATCTTATCGATAAATTTGTTAATATTGATTAACATTGTTCATAAAATATATGATATTCATATAGTCGAATGTTATTAATTAATTGTCATGTAAACCACACACAAACAGTATTTAATAACATACTAATAATTGTTTTATAGATTAGTCATTTCATAACCTGTACATTAATATCTTATGAATATTTTTTAAGAAGTAATTTTTTAAAAAATTTCAATATTTGGTGACATATTTCCATAATTTGGAATTGGTATTATCTATTTGGAAAAATTCTTTATTGTTACTTATTTGAACTATATAATTGTTTATTGTTTTTTATTAACGGGAATAAATTCATATGGTTTACCATATTATTCAATTATGGATTCCCTATATTAAATATGTTAAAGACATATTTATTTTTTAAAATATTTCTCATGATGTAAGGAAATTTATATTTTTTTGATGTATAAATGTAGGTATTATAAAACATATATAGTGGGGGGAAATGTAAAATAGTTTTATAGTAATTATTTAGTTTATATAAAATCATAAATTTCCATAATAAATGAAAATTTACTAAGAGTGAGGTGTATATTTTTTCAATTTTGGATAATAAATTATTTTTTATAATAATATATATATATATATATGTTTTAAAATTTTTAATTGAAAACAATTATATATTTCAAGGTTATTTTTTCATATAAAAGGTAAATTTTATTATTCATAAAAAAAATTTAAATGATGATACTATATATATGTTACAATGTTCATTATTTACTTTACATATGGGTACTTCCCCTAGTCTAGGCTAGGTAGGGTAAACCCAATGTTTACATTTTCAGCATGCACGAGACACGCATTTGATTGAACTCTACTATTGTATTATATTAATTTTTTCTAAGGATTTATGGTTCTCCGATTATGAGTGTATTTTATTTATTACTTTATGATTTTGATAAAATTATATATTATGGATTATTTATTTATATATCTCTTTATATTATATTTCATTTATTTATTTCAAATAAAATTGGTTTTATAAATGAACTGAAAAGTTTAGTCTTTTCTTAATTAATTAATTTCATATTTAGAAATTTCTACTAATTATTCAATAATAGAAAAAAATGTTTTAAATTTATTTGTATAACATTTTGATTTTTCTATGATTCAGATTATAATTTAAATAAAATTAAATATTTTATTTTACTGATGAATCAAAAATTAATTTACTGTGTGTAATAAAATATGAAATATTCATCTTAATTTCATTCAAAATGTGATAATTTTGAAATTACGTTTCCATTATAAATTGATGACATTATTATTTCTAGAAATGGAATGAGATTTTTATAATGTATCATGTTTCATTTTGAATTAAAATTGAAAAAATATTATTGTAGTATATTTATTACAACAAATGAAATTCTTTTTTGAGGTTGTGAATTTTTTAGGGTGAGGTTACTTACAAGTATTTATTAAATACACCATATAAAAATGGAAACTGTGTATATCTAGTCTCGATGGCCTATGATAAATATTTGTGAAATGTTATTCCTAGATATATCAATTAACATTTTTTTATCATTTCAATTATGATACATGAAACATTTACTGAAATATGACACTACAATAGAAGTTGGGGGATTTGGCCTATATATTTGGATCACGATCGAGTATGATTTTAGTTTGTATCATGCATGGGTCCACCTCAAGCTCCCATTATTTAACCTCAACTTTATGATATTTTTGGTCAAATATTAGAAATAATTCAAATATTATTCAAACTATATGTTCCGAAAATTTACCACAAATTCTTTGAGTTGATTCATATGATAATGTATTTTTTATATCTCATTCAGTTGAATTTTAATTTCATAGTATTTTTTATTTTATTGATTCTTCAAAATTGAAGTTTTTATATCATACTTATGTTTGTTAGTTAACATTGGGATATTGTTTTATCTAGGAAATCCATTCCCAATGGTTAATATATTCATATAATGAAACATTTTCGTATCATTTAGTGATTTTTAATGTTCCTCATGAATCATTATGGAGACTATTATGTGACATATTAGGTTAAAAACGATCCATTTTAGACATATATAATTATATAACCTATAATTAAATTGGCATAAACATGAACTCACTAACATACAGCTCACAAATATCTGTCATGCCATGATATATAATTTGAAGAAACAATCTTATAATGGATATCAAATCCACATGGTTGATTAGTATCATACACAATTAAATTATATTATAAAAAATCCCAAATAAACTTTGGATTATATCAATTTAGGAAATAGAAGTTGTATAAAACTTTTTTCCGACCTGAAGTCAAAAGAGGAATATTCAATATTTACATATATAAAAAATGAATCAAATGTGACAATATATGGGGATAAAAGTATATTTTTCATTCCATATACATGTTCATTGTTTTATATCAAAAGAATAATCAAGTATATATCTGTAATTGTTATCACAATCATTTATTTCATAGTACATCATGGAAATCCAATATGTTGATAATCTATATGGGATAAAGTAGCAGTACATATAAACATGTTTCTATTATCCCATCATACCCCATGTTTTATGTATGGAATATAATGTGATGAAAATATTTTGTGATTAACGAAAATTACATGATAATATACACAGATATGGTAATAAAACATGATTGAATATATAGAGAACACAATGAAAAATTCTAATGTTAACATATTATACTAACATGTATATCTAATTCTATGTTATGTGGTTTTCAATTCTTTATATTGAAAAATTTGGGGAGTTTTAATTGATTTAATATTTTTATAACAAGATAAATATGACACATAATAACATCACAATTGACATTATTTCATGAATGATTTTAATTGGTAAAACCTAATATTGGTTCTTTAGAGAATAAGGAGTTCCATAATATGTTTGAATACATTACTGTTAGAATATTATATTCTAGTTAGATGCCAGATCCTAGTAAAAAAACTTTACAAATAATTAAAATTTATCAAAAATTATATCTTTAAAATTATAGAAGATTTAATATAATCAAAATCATATGTAGAATCAACAAATATGTAATTAGTAGTACCTTTCCAACAAAATGTTTATAATTATAGTGAAAAAATCAATATTGATTGTAACGAACCCGGTGGGCCTAAATCCCAACCAAACTCGGCCATGCCCGAGCCCAACCCTCTGGCAGATAGCAGACCCCCACCCTCAGGTAGATAACAGTCCCCCACCTCAGACCGGCCTATATAACACGTGGCAGGAACTGTCCCCTGCCTAGCGAGGATTTGATATGCCTCCCCCGCAACTCGAACCCATGACCACAGGCTTAAAGGCCAACCGAGAAGCGTTACGAGTACAGAGGCTATGGGAACGATTTCGACCAATATAAATAAATAAGACAATGAAAATAATACAGAGCAGCGCAGAAAAGATAAACCGGATAAAGTGACTAAACAGGAACAAACAAAAATCAAACAAACCAAACACGGCGTCCGAACAAACTCCGTGCGACTCCGCGGGTCACTCTCCGACTCAACGATCAAGCATCGCCCTAGGCGAGCGCACTCAAAATATAGCCTGCACAAACACTAAAAACAGAAAAGAACTATAGGCGTGAGTATTAAAACTCAGTAGGCTAGCCCGATATCTATTCCCAATGCACTACCTTTAAAATAAAAGATACACCATTTCAAGTTTTAACTACAATTTATAAAAGTATGTTTTTCTAAGCATTTTACTTAAAAACAAAGTACGAACCATTGCCCTTATCCATTTCAAAATTTGGGTTCATTTCATTAGTGTCAATGACATTTTAGGAAAGGGGGAAAGTGATGTTTAAATTTTCAAATTTGTACAAAAGGGATTAAACACTTCCATTTGAAAACAATTTTTAGAAATCTATTAAAAAGAAATTTATCAGTTTCCAAGGAAAACAATATGCCAGAATGCAAAAATTAAAACATATAGCAAGGGTAATGTGGGTATTCATGTGAGCATCATAATCATTACTGCAAGCTACAAAAGATGAATAGACAAGGGTGAACCTAGGAGACCATGAATAAACCAGAAGACACCAATACATGAGAAATCATCCTTATCAACATGTCAAGATGAAATCAAAATGGACAATACGCTCGACCATCCACTCACAGGCAGGTCAAGGGCAAATACCATAGTAATAAACCCAATCTATCCACCTACTATGGGCCACTGGTCAGTACCATAACCTACTAGTGCAGTAATCGTTCTTAGAATATTCTCTCAATATGCCAGATTCCCATGTCTCAAGTGTTTGAAAAAGGGGTGAGCCAACTAATGCCAACCGAGCATCCAATCATATACATATATATATATATATATACAAAGCACAACAATCATCACCCCGAGCCACTCCGTGGAACAACCTCATGCCTTTAAACTACTCACGTACCTGGGAGCTACTAAGCGCGGCCTCCCAAACAATCAATTGGAACCAAGGCATGAGAGTTGTCCTAAGAGGGTTTTATCAAAACATTTTCATCTCTTTCCATAAAGTTCCAAACTGGCATTTAATACATTTCACAAACACCACTCAACGGAAGGTACAACTTCTTTATGGGACAAAACCCAGTTTAAAACAATTTAAAGAACCAAAAAACACTACTTCACAGGTTGCCAATATTTTTATAAACCAACCCAAACCATTTTATTTTGCCACACAATCTTTAAGAGCCAACCGGGCAATTTCTCAAAAGAACCAAAGTATTTGTTCACGCTTCAAAAGAAATCATTTCTCATTAAACCAGAACTCCATTTTATATTCCGTGAATTATGTTTAAAAGCCAAACGGGCATTCTTTCATTATTGGGTGTCAGCTCATCAAAGGATGTTTCATGTGTCCTGTATAAAATAAACGTCTCCTTTTTACACTAAATAACCATTTAAAATTTAACTATCTTATATTAAAGATTAATTATCATATATTATCTCATATTTATTAAAATTAATAAAACATTTATTTCGAACAATTAGGGTGCGCAAGTAGCAAGAAATAATATAACTTAAATCTTAAAATCAGTGCAAAGGGAACCTACCTCAAGATCAAAGCGCGACGACAAAACGACTTTGGAAGCAAGGCGCGATGACACAACGCGTGTCCGAAGCCACGTGATAAAGTCCGACACTCTGCATAATCAAAACCAAGGACTCAGACACATACAAAAACTCACAAGATCACGCGAAACCAAGCAGTGGGAAAAAAACACTCACCTCGGAACTGAAGCGCCACAACAACGGAACCTCGGAGACAAGGCGCGGCGATGGCGCTCACTCAGAAACGCCCTGCGCGGGCCCTCAAATAATAATCCTACCAAAAGAAACATAAAATGATAACCCCCAAACAAAGAAAAGGCCAAAGATAGAATATTAATAATAATAATAATAATAATAATAATAATTGAAATAATAATACCGATAATAATAATAATAATAATAATAATAATAATAACAATAATAATAAGATTAATAAGATTAATAATAATAATAATAATAAAAATATTAATAATGATAATAATATCAATAATAATGATAATAATTATAATAATAATAATAATAAGAATAAAATAATAATAATAATAATAATAATAATAATAATAATAAAATAATAATAATAATAATAATATTATTAACAATAATAATATTAATAATATCATAATTAATAATAATAATAATAATAATAATAATATTAGTAATACTAACATTAATAATAATAATGATCACATAAATCATAATTTTATAATAAAATGTTAATAACATATTAAATAAATGAAATAGCAGAATAAATTAAAAAAAACTGACCTGCGCGGCGGAGAAGAGGAAGGAAAAAGAAAAAGAAGAAGAAGAAGAGAAGAAGAAGAGGAAGAAGGAGAGAAGAAGAATAAGGGAAGAAGAAGAAGAGAAGAAGAAGGTGGGGGTGCGGGTATGGCATGGGTGCATCAGGGGAGCAGCGGGGTCAGCCTGAGGCGGAGGGAGGCCGGCGCGGCTGCAGGGAGGCGTTGGGTCGCTGCTATGTGCAGGTTACAGGAGAGGAGTCATGCATGGGCGGTCGCAAGGAGAGACCAGCACTGGGAAGAGAGGCTGGCGAGGCCTGGGTGAGCTCGGAGGTAGCAGCATGGGGGAAAACTGGAGAAGGGGGGAGGGGTTCGCGCAGCATGATGGGAGGCAGGTCCGGAGCGGCTGAAGAGGGTGCATGGGAGGGTCGCGCCGGGAGCTGCGTCGCTGCGGCCAAGGGAGGTGAGGCGGATAGGGGACCTTGCGTCGAGGAGGGGGTGCACTGGATGCGGCACGTGTAGGTCTGGAGGCGTTGTGCGAGGTGGCTGCGCAGGCAGGAGGAGAGGAGGCGGGACTCCAGGCACCAGCGGGGGACAGAGAGGGACATGGGCTTCCGGTAGGGTGGGTGCGGCACCAGGAGGGAGGGAACGAGGCTGGTAGTTTGCTGCGCTAGGAGATGAGGGTGTGAGCGGCTGGACTGTTGTGGCAGAGTGCTGCAAGGGAAAAAGGGAGAGGAGGTGGAGCGGGGCGGCTTCACAGGCGGAGTGCAAAGCAGAAACAGCAGGCAGAGGGGGGTGGGAAAGAATAGACGGAGGCGGCGGCTCCCGTGGGGAGAAAGAAGAAAAAAAATATAAAGGGGGCCTCTAGGGTTAGAAGAAAAAGGAAATAAAAGATAAAATAAAAATTAAATTAAATTAAACAATTCAAAATCATAAAAATAATAAATTACAATAATAATAATAAAAATAAAAAAGATCAAAACAAATCATTTTTGATAACGATTATACTAGTATGCGCAACATTAAAAATTTCATTAATTATTTATTTATAACATAATGATAAAAATAATAATGATAATAATAATCATAATGATAAAAATACAAATGGTAAAAATACACGTTTCGTCTTAAATAACAAAAATAATTATTAACAGATAACAATAGATGTGCGCTTTAAATATAAAGACTATATAAAATTTTACAAAGACAAAGGAATACCAAAATACATCGGCCATGGACGAGTGGGGTTTCCAGAACAGGCGCCGCTCACGTGCCCAACGACGTCGCGTTAAAAAGGGCACTTTTCAACAAAAACTCAAGAACCTAGTCCGATACTGACAACGAACCGCATCAAAATAATTTAAAGCCAGAGAAATCATAAAATAAAATAAACGCATGTGTCGGTGTGTGACATTGATACCTCAAATCATCATTGATTGTTTACAAACTAGAATCAGGGTACCCTATACTAAAATTCTCTTCATCATAAAATGGAACAATGTATACATAATTTTTTCTAGTAATGTACATAAGGATATTATTAATCAGTACCCAATTAAATTACACGTGGTTTGAAAAATTTAAATTCCTCATATATAATAACTGTAAAACATTTGGATGAGATCATTCGAATACATCACCAGTCCAAATGGTGGCTAATATCTAATGTTACTCATGCATCAATCCTATATAATTGATTCAAGGACATCGTGTCTTCAAAATAATCTTTCCATGAAACATTGGTAATTAAACCCTTATACTATTTTTAAGGTTAATCAATTATAACTCTTTACTAATGCATGTTTACGGACCATGTGACAAAAATTCATTTACATATATATCTCTTTATCTATTATTAAATATTGTGTATTCATGTTTCCAAATGTCCTTTATCTATAATAAATTCCCCATCTACTTTTCATTAGGATTTTAATATTGGTATATCATTTTAAATTATAAGAATGATAAATACATATAATTCTAAAAAACTACCATTATCCCACTAAGCTAAATATATCCACAGGATTATCAATACTTTATAAAAAATTATACTATTTTAGATAAACAAAAAAATTTATTATTTCAATACCACAAAACTTGAATCTATTCGTTAATGAATTTTAAGAAATTATAAATCAAAGAATCATTTCAAGAATCTAAAAAACCCTTTATTTATATCATATATAAATTATTTCTCAAATTACAATATTGGAATGTGGGTTTTTACAGATACATTGTTTTACTAATAGTTACTATTAATAATAAATCAATTTCATTCCTTACTAATATCAATTAAATGGTTTTTATTGAAATATATTCACCATATAAATATTATGAAATTTTTCTATGGAAATTTATTTAATCAATTTCTTACAAAAAATTTTAGATATATTATGTAGTGTCATTTAAAATCATGATATTAAATTTTTATAATTTTAATATGAAAAAATTAAGATACTTTTTTATTTCATTATACATAAATTATATTGTTTATTTTATTTTTCCGAAAAATTTTAAATTTTGGTTAACAATAAAATATACTAAATTTTTGGAAAATTTATTTTTAATCAAATCATTTTAAAATTTTAATTTGATATTAAAATTTTTTTAATTTCAAATTAGTAAATATATATTATTAAAAGTCTAATTAAAATTATTAGAATCACTATTATTGATTATTTCTAATTGAAAACATTATATATATATGAACAATTTTTTTATGGAATGAATTTAAAAAATTATTTTCTTTGATAAATTTTAAATTACTTTTTAGATATATTTGAAAAAAATTTAGAAAAAATAAATAAATATTTTGAATAATCATATTTAAAATTATATAATATTTTAAACTTATTTCATGATTATTATGAACAACAACTATGATAAATATTTGTCACCTATGTAAATGATGTTCAAATGGGTAAAAACTATTGGGTAATTTTGTCGCTTCTCCCCAACGCATTCATTTTCTAATTAGATGAGTAATTTTCAACTAATATTTTTTAACCACTTATAATAATTTTTTAATTCATTATCTTGAAATGTGAATCCCAATATTGAATTCAGGAAGATAAGTTTTATTTTATTCAAATAAAAAAATACTTTTTGGACTATTCTTTTAATGGTATTGTTAGAATGCTACAATCATTTTTTTAATGATATATAAGTCTAGAAACATTGATTTTTTATTGTTTAACCAATTAAATAATATAATCTAATTTGTAGTTTATTGGAATTTCAAATTATTAATTTTTCTATAAATAAATTATATTATTAAAAGTTATTTTTCTTGAGTTTTTTGTTATTATATTAAAATAAAATTCTTATAGCTATTGAAATATACCCATATATAATTGAATAAAATTATATAGTGATCATTTAAAATTATGGTGAGTGTTAAAATTTTATTTTTATTAAATTTTTATATTAGTATTGTTAGAAATATATGTTATTTTATTTTAGGATAAAATGAGTATAAAGAGTTCTAGCTAACCTATACCAAAGAATGACTATTCAAAATATTCAAAATATGAGTTTTTTTAGTATTTGGAATTTATAACATATTATGATTGATTATGGAGTACCTTAGTTCCACATTAAATTACTATGATACATATATATATTGAAATAACTCAAAGAAACTCCTCCCAAACACTTATGTATGCAATCCCCCTCCACTCTATTCTACACACTTAATGATTTATTTTTTCAACCAATTGATACTAAAATACTTTTTTATTATACATCCCCATGTCTAAGAGATCATATTATTATCGTAATGAAAACCATATTGGTCTTAAGGTGTAAAACAAAGGAGGGTTTCCAAAGAAGATGTATAGATTTTAGATAAAGGGTTATGAATTATTTATCGATTTAATAATCTCTAAAAAAAACTATCAATTTGGATATAATAATATCAGTATCTAAAATATACTATGATGTAATTAATTTTGTAACTTAATGTTAATACATCCCCTTTCATCATCAAATGGGAAATGAAACCATCTTATGTTCTTATAGATGACAAATAACTCACGAACCGATAGAAGTTGCTTTCAATAATTACCTCTCCTAGCATGTTATAATAGTGTATTGAAAGTGTGTATTTATATATGATATTAGTTACATATTTTTAATTAATTAGTGACAATATCTTATATGTTTTCATTCAATTCCATCCATCAGAAAATGATAATGTCATTGTTGTATATGTGTGAATTACAACCTCCATGAAACTATGTTATTTGTTTTTCATCATAAACTCATTTAAATTATATAAATATATGTGTATCAAATATATAATGAGTTATTAATGGATTAATAATCATTAATTAAATATAAAATGATATTTACCTTCAATTTCACTTGTTCGATTGAAAATTGAAATTTTACTCATGTGTCTGTACAACCCAACATATATGAGATTTTATTATAATTAATTATTATCAACCATTATATAAAAATTATAATAATTTCAAAATATTTGTATTAGAGATGAAAAAATAATGAAATTTTTAACTACATTCATAATACTGAAGCTCTTTTAAGAATATTGACAAAGCATTTCCATTTAATATTTCATATATTTAATGAGTATATAAATAAATCAAATAATTTCATAGATTATATAAATGGGTTAATTATAAATGAATGAAAATAAAAAAAAGGTTTTAAATTTTTAAATATTTACCAAATTATTTTTACACTAGAGATAATGAATGTTTGTGACACGTCCGAGTCAATGTAAACAGTTCTTCAAATTAAACAACATTTTAAATTATTTATAGATTTATTTTCTAAATATTTCTCATCTATGATAATATTCATATAAATAATTCCAAAATGTTTTAATATGGACACCGAATAATTATAAATTAAAATTTATGTTCATTTTTTAAATACCATTCAATGGTTTTTAAAAGGAATTGTTTTGTAATATATATATATATATATCATTAGAAATGAAACCATGATGGTTCTATTTCAAATAATACGATTTTTATGGATTTTCTACCTCCAAAACCATTTAATTATATTTTTATTCCATTATGAATAACAATTTGTAACTTTAATGAAACCCATCAATAACATTTTTCGTATATTAACGATTTTAAAATTTTGTTTTAATATAATTTAATATATCAATATCCGAAAATGATTTTTATTGGTTCATAAAGATATTTTTTATTATTATGATGTAAATGAAATATTTTATGTTTTCCATGCATATTATGTGTAATGTAATTTTTTTTTTGGAATGAATGGTGAGCTTGATATAGATGTTATGGCATGTGATCCAAATAGAGATCTCTATGGATTTGAGTAATAATTGTTCTAATCAACGAATTATGAAATAATATGACCATATATATTATTACACATTAAATAGTTCCTTTTCAGGTTATTATATATGTTCTAGGGAGATAATTTCACAGAAAACCTATAAGAATTTTTTATTATTACTAATCATTTTTCATGAATTTTTTTTATTTCAAAAGATAATATGATGTCTTATTTTTTAAATGTAACAGTTAACCCGTTTTAATCATTAAATTGAATTTTTCTTTCAAAATTTGTCCATGTTTTCTAATTTTTTCTAAGAATACCTAATGATTATTATTTTTCCATTATATTTGGTTTTTAATTATTATTTATGAGACATTTTTGGCAGTATAATAATTTAATGTCTAAATAAGGGATTATTTGATCACAAGGATTATAAAGATGATAGAAAAAAGCTTTTGAGACCTCATGTTTCTGGAATAGATTTATGAGTTTATATCACCGTTTTAATATTTAAGATAATAATATTTTTTTCTACTACAATATTATAAAATGTTATTAATTGGTTATAAAGATGAATATGAACAAAAAAAGTTATGTCGAAAGGAATGATTATTTTTCATGAAAATAATATGTGTTCCATATTTAATTTATAGAATAATGGGAAAACATAATTTCAATAGGAATCGTCAAACATTTAATTTACACGTTCAGTACATAAGAGTTAGTACAAAATTCTCCAAAATAATAATCCTCAAAAGATATGAATTAATGAATGAAAAATTATTCTTCTTTGGAAATGAAATTATGGGCTAAATACGGATTAAGAACTTATAGATGCTATCATTCTAGTTATTTGATATTTTTTTACATCAAGATAATATAATTAAGTACCTTTAATAGAATCGTATTTAGGGATATCAAGATATATAATTCGAAAATTTCCTTGTCACATTATCTATGAAATATCTTTCATGAATAGTTTTTCCATGAGAAAATAGTGAACCTGATGTTGGAATGATATAAGAGGATAGTGTGTAATAAAAACAACAACAAGGAATTGGTTGAATTAGAATTGAGTTATTTTTTTTAATTTGATCAATATATTCATTACTGTTACAAATGTTGGTGGAATCCATGATTGAGAGAAACAAAATCCACCATAGAAGAACATGTTAATAGTGGAGAATTTTTCAAGACTGCCACAATCACCATTAATTGGATTCTCCAACTTAGTGGTTAATGAAGGTTTGGATAATTCATTGGAGAAGATATTCAATGACAAGGGTTTCTTAAAATATTAAAAGATAACTCATTTTATAATAAATTTTTTAGATCAATCTGGCAAGGAGATTTAAATGGTTTATAATATCATTGTAATATAATATTTTTAATTGATTTAATATGATGAATTTTTTAATAATATTCAGGATAAATATTTTCTTAAGGCTCTTACTATATAGTTAAAATTTTTTTTTTTGAGATTTTGTTTGAATTTGGAAGATTCATTTGAATTTCATGTAGAAAAATTGTCCATCCTGGAATGTTATGGAAAAAATTCATCGAGGGCCTTTATAGAAAAATTTATCATTTTATTAAGAAGAATGATTACATTTGATCAATGTTAACTATATTTTTTTAATAAAAATGTTCTATGAACCATGCTTGATATGCTAAGAATATAGAAATACATTTTTTCAAATAACATATATTAAAAAGACATATATAAAAGGGGAAGAGACTAAGAAAAATTATGAAACAAAATTGATGAAATATGAATGTATGAATATCAAGTTTACATTTTTGGATATGTGTCTAAAAATAACAACAGTTAATCACTTATAGAATAATAGATGATTTATATGTTGTATGTTTGGATGTTTTTATTGTGAATAATAAATTACAATTCAATTATTATAAAATTTATTAAATTTTAGTAGTTATATGTTTCAATTTCAAGGAAATTTGTAATGATCAAATTAATTGTAATAATATATTAATAAGCGGTAAACATCATCCATATCATAAGAAAACCGGTGTGGCTAAATAATTTGTGACTGCATTAGTAAACAATAAACCATCGAGTGATTTGATGTGAGGTAGAATAAATTTTCTATCCAGATTATGTAAATTTAATCTGTGATTATAGGTCAATATATTATTACATTTTTTATATTTTTTAAATTTTAAATTTCACCCTACGAAAGGAAGAAATTTGTTTGGGTAAAAATACATTGGGGGAAGTATAGAGGAAAAAAATTATAAGAATCATAATGTTATTTTATGGGGATATTTATAAATAAAACCTATATCCATCCCATATATTGAGTCATATGGTGTTATGGTAGTGTGATGGATTTATTTTTAAGAGGATGTGATATATTATTGAGTTAAATTAATTGTTTTTTAAATATGTTTCCACAATATATTATGTTTATATGTGGTTGTTGTTTTGATTATCATTTCTAAATAGTAAATATTATCAAACAAGACATGGATTAAGATGATTATATTATTTTTTACTTAAATTGATGTGTTTAGTTGAGGAATTTTTCTTGTCCGATAGCAAATGTGACCACATGTTCTTCATGGGATGTTGATTGTGTTTTAATAGTTTTTGGTTTCATTCTTTAAAATAAATAGACTTGTGCTGATGGTTATGGGGATCCAATGAAGAACTATGATTATTAGGGGTTTTAGTTCATTTTTATATGTGAAAATTCATGTTTCATGGTTTGAAGATGGTCAGTGGTAAACTATGCAAGACAAGGGGGAAAACATATGAGTAAAAGGAGTTTCTGAGACATGGTTAATGGAATTCATATGATTTACAAAACATTGTTCTCAGATTTTCATAATTTTTCCAGTGGGGTATGAATATTAGGCACATGATTTTATCCAAACATGTGCACAAACTACATGAGGTTGTCGACATTGAGTGTTTCAACTACACTACTGGCATTCTGTTTTATAAACTATTTAACTAAATGGAATATCTGGACAAAATATTTTTAAGAGGGGATTATATAATAATTCCTCCTTTTAATATTAGTCCAAACTACCCCTCTCCATACCATTGAGTGAGTATAATATATAAATATTCTTCTTCGAATTCGTTTTTTACAATCACTAGTATGTGATATTGTGGTCCTTCGTTGATGGTTATGTTGAGATTTATTCTCCCCCTCCACCAACATCTCCATTTCTATAGTTCTACTAAATTTAATATTTATTAGTTTACAGATTTTATTATATTTCTAAATGATGTAACTGTTGTATGGCATGGATGATGGAAACTGTTTAGCATCTGTGGAGTACATCCCATGTGGATTTATTCACATCATTGCATGAAGTTTCATTATGGTAAGTGTTCACAGAAATTTTTTGTAGTTTTTTTGTCATGAATAAAATTAGTTATTACATGAAATGGTATCAACTCATAGGGACTAGAAATGGTTTTTGGGAGTCCATTATGGACCACCCATGGTGGTTTTCCATAGATTTAATATAAAGTGAGAGAGAATTGAGTTTTTATAATTATTTCAAGTTGTTAGTGGATAATTAATAGATTATTATTGTTATAATTTAATATTTTATTTTTTTTAGTTGAGAGACAATGGTTGGTAGATTTAGATAAAATCTTTTTTATATAGAGGAGATTTCATTCGACATGTATGGTCCAACAAAAGGAAAAAATTCATTGAGAATGTTTGGAAAGACTTGTTGATGAGGTTGGTGGCCAAAGAAATTTTCTTATAGGCTATTTGATTTATATTCATTAGTATGTGGTTCTTTACATAAATCCAATGTGTTGGGTGCTTGTTCTAAGGTTAATTTATACTCTATCGTTGTTATTTTGATAAATATTCCTTCCACATATCCCATAGGATTTATCAGTGTTTGTAATATTTAACCTATGGATGCACATGCAGTGCACCATTTCATTGTATGGAAAATGGAATGGGGGTAATGGGTAGAGTGAATTTGTTATGAGATTAATCCATTTACGATCATTGGATAACTTTTTTTGATGGTTATGTTTAATTTGGTAAATATTTTAAATAATGGTTATGCATTTTTATTGTACAAAATGAGTTTTTTCATGTGTTACTATTTTTTGAGAACCATATGAGGACCTGAATATTGTTTTCATTAGGCGAATTGGGGTTTTACGATGTTTTGGAATATCAAATGGGGAAGTACTTTTTTAAAATTCTTCTTTTTTAAAAAATACTTGTTTTCTGAAAGTTATTTCATAAACACTGGTTTAAACATAAATTTAAAATGTTGATTTGAAATGGGTGATTGGTTTACCAAATTAGGGAGACACCTTAATATTTTTTTTAACTTTTTCTATAGAAATATATCTTCTCAAGAAAATAATGATGTAAAAAATTTCTAGGTAGACTTAAGTAAATGATAATGGTTTGAAAAAGAGTTTTGGTGAATTTTTTATTGTTTATAGAGTTATTATATGGAATGTTATCATTATCAGAAATGATGAAATTGATGGTTGATCAAATGAGGCTCTATGAACAAATAGTATACTATATTTTCAATTTGGAAGACTAAGGATGTAGTCAAACTCAGTAAAAATGGTAATGGATTGTGGACTGATTCTCTTCACCCATGGATTAAGATGTTTAACTATTTCTCATAAAACTAATTTTTGAATGTATGGGTTGGTGATATTATGAGGCTTTAGAAACTATTGTTATATTATATGATAGGAGTGTTGGACCTAACTCTCTGCATTGATATAGATTACTTGAGGTATTTTTTTTGGTGATAGACTAGGTTTCATATAAATGTGAACATTGAAATCTATGATTCCCTGAGGTAAATTATATATTAAACCCAACTCATTGGTGTTAAATGTATTTTTTTTTATTTGTTAGACTACCAACATTGGTTGATGCAAGCCTAGGTTCGACACATGATACTTGTAAACCAAAGTGGTAGTGGGAACTATAGGATTTATTCATTAACATGACACGTATCTTCTTTTTTGTATTGTTCATTTAGTTAGCTGATTAGCTTCATACACTAATTATCTGAATGAAATTTTCTTTAGACAACATCGATGAGACCATATTTGTTTTTCTCACTCCTTGCTGAGAAATCCATTTCACATGGGTACTCAAGTAGATCTAACATTTTTATTGGAAGAATAATTTTATGATGATTCATGTATTGAGTTCTTAGTTATCAGTTTGGTTAACTCAGATAATTTTAGGTGAATGTATTTTTTTTGTCTCATTGATTCCATAAATTTTTCATTGAAATTTATTTTATTATTTATTAAGTCATTTGAATAATCCAATAGGTCATTTCATATATATATTATATTTTCATTCAATCATTTATTGAATTTCAATTTATAATAACATAAACTTATTTTAGTTGGTATGTTATATCTATTTTTTGTGACTTGTATGTTATTTAGTTATTTGCCTATAGTTTTGAACTCTGATATGTTGGTATACTCACATAAATGTACAAAATTATACCCCCACTGCTAGTCGGTAACCTTTATAATATTAAAAGGCTTGTTTCAGGTCACGTTGAAAACCATCATGGAATACCACATATGTATAATTATAGTCATAATGATTCCAAGTTATCTCATATGAGTTGACTATTTTTTTACAATTTATGTTTTGGTAGTCTAGAATTATTGTAATCGGTTGGAGCAAGTGAAGAATACCATAATGGTGAGTCTGGAACACATTTTCACATTGGAATCCTAGTTTAACAAATGTTTGATTGATGTAATTGTTTTACAATGATATTGTTAAAAATTAACACCTTTTTAGACACATATGGGATTTGGATTTGATAAATTTTAGTTTATTTATGTCTCTTGGATTGTTAGTAGTAGGAATATTATTTGGTTATCACTAATATCCTATAGTTGAACATGGAGTTTCATGAATCATGATAGAAAATTAGGATTCACATGTTGTCGACATTCTAGTGTGTGATTCTAGGAATTTCTCTCTAAAATATGGTTCTTTTGATCTGTATTGTGGTTCTTAATGATGATTACACATGTGTGGTCCTTTTGAAAAGATGGGTGTTGTGACCCTATTGTGTTAGTGAGGTATAACTGTATGAGTGTTGGAAACATGTGGAGGTGGTTTTCATGAGGATCGTTATCTATCCATTTTCATTGTGGAGTGCTCTATTTTTTAGATTCTCAAGGATGATGGTTTCCATGGTTGTGGGTGGTCGGATAGAAATATGATTTTGTATTTTGTGATAACCTAGAGATGTATATTTTGTATTGTTCATGAAGTATTACATATGGTCGATAGTGTATTTAATAAACCAAGAATTTTTTCCATAATTGAGTTTGTGTGGACCAAGATGGTTGGAACTATAATTTTTAAATGATACATGACTGATGGGTATATGTGTGAATGCCTACTTCATTTTTGATGGGACACTAGTTTTTGGAGTTACATACAAATGGAAGGGGGTTCCCATGTTTTATGTACCTATAGGTGCATGATGTATGGGTGTATGTTTTGGATCATTTGGAAGTCGTGGTTGATGTGTGAAACCATGTATTTGGCTTTGGACTATCCAAATCATGTTGTTACTTAGAATAGTTAATTATGTTCTTGAAATTCATCTTGTTTGTTGGTTCCTATAGAAGTAGGCTTATTCGTGAGCCTTGTCTGGGTAATTGTTATACATGGGAGATGTGGCTGAGGATTATGAGTTTGATTGATAGAATAATATTTTCTCCTGAGATTGTGGTCTTAGGTGAATGGGTTCACATTGGGTGGAAAATGTGCATGTGATTTTTTTGTATTAGGCACATGGAGATGTATGGTTTTTTGAGATGTAATGTTCATGGAGTTTTAATGTTCTCTAATAAGATGTATATTTTATTGAATTATAACTGGTTAGCATTCCCATATAATTAGGCATGGATGCATCTTCTGAAATTCTCTATAATCATAAATAGTCTTTGTGGAATATTTGGAAGTAATCTTGGATTTTGAATAATCATGTATGTGGATTTTTATTGGGGAATATATTTTTTTGAGTTCATCATGGGTTCTCTATGATTGTGTTTTCATTTTCTTATTGTTATAATAGTGTACATCCATGGTTCTTGAGCTAAACACCCATCCATTATTAGGTTGAGAACAACCGTTTTTCATTTGAGACACTTGCGTACAAGAATTTCTTATAATTTAAAATTTCCTAAACATGTCCCTAAAAATTATGGTAAAATTAGAAATATAATATTTTTTTGGTATTTTTTGATTGCATCATAGTTTTAAATAATAATTATTATGATAATTTTTAATATCATTGAATCTTTTTGAGAATTCTGAGAGGACAATTGATATACACCTAGATAAATAATATTTTTTCGTTGCTGATAGATATCCTCCTTGGATGTATAACTCATTTAATGGTGAAATTACAGTCGTGTGGTGGGATTTGAACTACTATACATCATTGATATATGTATGAACATGAATTTACAATAAGGTATAGATCCATTAATTTTTGTTCTAAATCATTAATTTGGACCTATTATGGATTCCTAATGAGTTTTTAAATGTTTCAAGGGTGTTAAGGAACTTTTTGGATCCTAGAACCCTTCATTTGGAAGAAAAAGACTCTCAGCACTATATAAAGGAAACTATACAAATGCTATTTTTCCCGATAGAGCCACCTCGCATGGTTGTCGCATGGCCGTACAGCCTAACTGTGAAAACATCCCTTTCTCTAGGTATATTTCCATGGGTTGTGCACGTTTTGACAAACATTGTAGACAAAAACATTTGGGTAGAGTGGTCCTATAGGTTCTCTCATATTTTGAAAATCTGTGATGAAAAAGAGTGCACCACCAAATTTTTCTTGGTTATTTTTCCGGTTTTCCTTAAAGATCTATTAGACCACCCCTTCCTCCCTAATCCATGTTTATGAAGGATTTAACTTTATCTCTCCCAATTTGGGTTTTTTTTATGATAAAAAATGGGATCCATGGGATATCCATTATCCAACATATGGTCGATCTTTCCTTCATCAAGTTGGATATGAAATGGAAAGTACTCAGGTCCTCTTTTGGCGTTCTTCTTCTCTTTTACTCTCGAACTAGATATCAGCATGAGAGCGTTTTCAGATTTTCAAATATAGACTCCAATATTAGTCTATTAAATGTCCAATACTGGCGAAGATGTATCATAAAACCCTATAGTGAGTGGTCTATAACTAATCCATGATGATTGTTGATTTCAAAATATTCATCTAGGGGCCGTTGATTACATTACAGACCATTTCTTAATTTTACATTCCATGATTATACTTGTTATAATTGTATGGGTGTGCATTTTAAAAATATGTGATTATTTTTTAGTGGCTAAACCCACAACTCAATCCCCCTCATGTTGAAGGTTATTACACAGTTTTTTTTAGAGTTTTGACATGTTCAACCCACCGTTCGGGTGTTACCCTGATTGACCTTCATAATGGTGAGACATCCTATAATTAATGTTTTGTTATTTAATGAGGATTTAATAATTTCATGTACCATGTATTCTCATCACAAACCCTCCTAAGAAAAGTTCTTTGATATTATTATTAAATGAAAAATATGGAATTTAATGTTTACTAATTATATTACATGGCCTTATCAAATGGAATTAAATAAAGGTTACATGTCTGTAGCACCCCTTTCTATGTTAATAGATGGTAGGAGAGTGATCCACTCTAAATTCATATATCTTTATTTTTAATTAAGACAATATTAAATGGTCACAATGAAACATATCCTATCCAAATTAATGGAAGACAAGGCATGGACCAATAGATAAATTATTGAAACTCTAATTGACCTATCCACAACAATGGAAGGAAACACATGATTGAATTGAATTATCACATGATTAAGAAATCATATAAGAATCAGTTGTCTCATGCTCACCCTGGATTTTGAGAAGTGAATACCTTGGGTCTTTAGAGGCCCATTTCAATTCATGGATACAGTTTCCTTGGATGATACCCACTTATACACTGGTTCTTGTCTATTCCATGGATTTCCATTAAACTGCCATAGGGTTACTTTTATTATTACATGATCCATCAGATAGAATACTTGGATCTAGCATTGAATAGTAGGTTCCAAGGTGAAAGCCCATTGGGATCTGTCTTTACTAAGCCCCTTTTTACCTTTTTTGATAACCTAGGACATAACATGTGCCTTTTGTGGAATGACTTGAATTATGCTCCTTGTATTACACTCTTATCATTTAGATGGACTCAGATCATACTGTGTTAGCATTATGTGAGCACTACGTTACCTTGTTTATTAACCTTGAATTCCCTAACTGGATATCATTTTAAGGTTTCCTTGTCATGCATTGGTACCTCTACTACTTTTACAATCATGAGGTGATGTCAGTGCTGGATATGCCTCAGGTGACCTGTTAACATTAAATTGTAATTGCTATATTAGTTAACTGGGTAAATTTTTAGACACCAACAGAGCGATGTAGCAGATAATTGGGTATTTATGTAATTTTTAGTTCTTTCCTTAAATATATATGAATGCATGCACACTTCTATATTTTATTACCTGGGAATGATATTTTAGACATTTTTGGTGGTGGTCCAATGAGATTTATCTCACACACTCTCCAGGTTTATTTGTTACCAGGAGTAGATTACATGGTTATAGGTGTTGCAAAATGGAATCACATGGCTTCCATCACATGATTATTTTCTGATTAGGAATGATCATGATGGAAAATGGACGATTCAAATCTTGGGATGCTTGTAGTAATCTTTGTTTTCCATACCATGTGAAAGAGGTTATGTGTATTGTCTTATATCAATGTATTCCAGTTTTCTAGTGAAATTTTATTACATCATTATTGTTCAATTAATCGAGTTTTTTAATTAACTTTTATATATTAAAAAACTCTCTTCCACTTTTTATGTATATTAATTCAACTATTTAACATTAATTTTTAATCCTTCCTTCATGATACACACTTCTAATGAGGGTATAGTCCTCCAACAGACACACACTAGGACCTCGTTGCATGTTGGAAACCTCTAGCATTTGGGAAAATATGCTTCACAACATGCGGCCCACTAGGCTAGGAGAACCTTTTATGTGGCATCTGGGTCTCGGTCGTCACAATGTGGTATTAAAGATGGTTTATTTTCTTGATTTACTATTTGGAGATAATTTATTAGAGAATAAGAATGCTTTGGACATTATCATATGTCGTGATTGGGTGTTGTGAACACAAGTTCTGGGTAAAAGTCAAGTTACCCATAATAAAATTATTGATCTATTATTCTTATTATATTAGATGTTATTTCACCATTGGGTGGCAACCATGAAATGTAATGTTATAGATTATTACACTTTTGGGATTTTTTTTAATCCTTATCCAAATTATATGAGGGAATGGAGGATCATTACATGCATTATTATAGGCACCTAAAGCTTATATGTCAGACATTTTTTCATTCAATGTAGGTGAATTTGACTGCATTGCATATGATATGCTTGTGATTTTTGATTGATGTTGTGATATTTTATTTTAAATTTATTACTATTGGTTTTGATAGAGTGATTTTGTGTAATATTTAATGAGGTTTATGGGTCCTCATGGGTTCAAATTCATAATTTACCAAGTCGAGCCGTTATGCTATAGGTAAGTGGGTGTTGTTTCTAGTGATAAGTGAATAAGAAATAATTTGTCAGAAACAGATATCCCTTATAAAGTGAATACTAAAATCTAAATGAATTGGTTGCACATTTTTATCTATTTTTTCATGTATATAAAAGGTAAAGGATTGAACCTGATAACTAACTACAGATTTACATGTAACCTATACGTGAGAAAATACTGATATGTAGCCATCATAGAAAGTAGTTGGGGTTGTATCCATTGGGTAGTGAGTTTTCTTACATCTATCATACACTAGTTATGATATCATATGATTATATTCTTGTTCTGAGTTGTGTGTTTTCCATTTTTTGACCAATGCCCACATGAAATCCACTTATTGTTCACCATGAAGGTGGTGATGACCATGCTCCCAACATTGTTGTCCCTCATCCACCAGTATTACTTCTATTAGTGCCACATGAGGTACTACATTCAATAAACGATCCAAGAATTGATTTCCATGTCCTTTATAGTTTCTTAATTTTAGTTTCAGTCCATGCAAGGAGCTTCACGGGTTTCACCTATGATGGATCATCTAACCCATGGGTTCTAATAGTAACATTCTTCTACTTTTCAGGGGATGGAGGTTCATAGGATTCTATGTCTCCGCTAGAGGATATGATGTCTATTGTTGATTTTATATAAATGACTACATAGTGGAGTGTCATTCTTGCTACATACATTCTTTGGAATTCAAAAAAACTTTGGTGGGATGTGGATACCTAGGCTTGTCGTCACCAGGGCATATTATGGGTAGACTTTCAGATATCCTTCTATGATCTGTTCATTTCTCACGCACTGATAGATGGAATATCTAGTAATTTAATGCATATACAAAAGGTTTCTATGTCATTTATGGAATATGGTTCCTGATTCACTGATTTGCATCACTTTGCAATGCTTCTAGAAAGTGATGAACTTTCACATTATATGTGTTTTGATGATGGTCTCGAGATTCCTATATGATTTCCAGTGAATGTCATTTTCCTTCGTAGTTTTTCTTCAATAGTTTATCATTCTATTATCACTGATTTTAACTTGAGGTATTTCACAAGTATCGAGTTTAAAAGATCAGTGCACCATCAAGAAAATAGTTCTTATTATGGGAGGAAGCATTCACTCAAGGTTTTTCATCAGGGAAGTGGCAGCCAGAGTGACCGGTTTGATATCTCTATGGTGTGTCACCAGTGTGGAAGACTAGGTCATATAAATACTCAATGTAATAAACAAAATATATAGTAATGTGATGTGGCCGTATGGGTGATCGTTAGTCTTTTTCCTGACATTTCCACCAAATTTGTGTGAAAAAATAAAAAATTCTTCTTCACCTTCAGGATCATGTTCTTCTCTATTCCATAAGGCAAGGAGTAGTAATATCATCGGTATGTCTGGATGAAAAGGTGGATGTGGATATGGTAGTATGATCACTGATCACCCAAAACACTAGCTGAGCAGTCATGATCATGGTAGTCTATCTATTGCACAATGTAGCAGATCCGGTCAGTTTCATGTTTTACAGCTGATAACCAAGGATTAGGCTACGGGACCACCTATAGAATGAGGTACTATTCTATAATCCTCTACTATTGTCTCTTCTTTGCTTGTTACATGTTTTTCAAACTCATTTATTTCTATATCTATCATGGAAAGTATTATATTAGAGATACAGTATTATTACATTGTAATTTCCCTCGTCACAATGTTAGGAATATAGATGGAGGGAATATGACAGTGCATGGGATATCCACTTGAGTTAGGCAATTAACCATTCTTATTTAATCAAATTGTCCTCAAGATTATCGGCTTCGATTTTATTTTTAGGACGGACATGGCAGACTAATATCACGCCTTTGTAGACTCTTATCATCGTAGGCTTTCTTTTATGTCAGTAGATGGAGGCAGTTATCTATTCAAAGGTGAGTGGTATATCCAGTGTGGGAGAGCTAGACCAAAGCATCATGGGAAAACTATAGTGACTACCCACATTTATAAAATTTCCATGCAAGATTATGGTTTTCAAAAAAATTAATTGCCTTTATTAGTTGGTCATTTTCAGGAAGCTTTTACTAATGACTTTTCTAGATTAAATCCTAAGAGAGAGATAGTTATTTAAATAGAACATGTTCTGAGAGTAGGTTCAGTGTCCATTCCTCCATATAAGATAAATCCTTCTGAACATCAAGAGCTCAACCGACTGGTTGGGGACCAAGAGGCATAGGAAATTTTAAATCCTAGTATATCCTCGTGGGTTTCACCCACACATTCTCTAAGATGGTGAATGAAAATCACCATTTATGCATTTATTATTGAAGGTTGAACCATCTTAAAGTATTAAACCAATATCCTCATCCTCCAATATATGATCTATTTGACCTCCTCTAAGGAGCAATGGTGTTATATAAGAACGACAAGAGATCATGTTACCACCATCTGGGAGTCATACCATTCAACATAACATGTTTTGATTTCCAAAGCAGGTATGGTCTATATAAATATCATGTTATGTCATTCAGTCTTACGGATGCTCTTATTGTTTTCATGGCATGAATGAATAGGGTATTCCAACTATGTTTGGACACTTTTTCCATGGTCTATTTAGATGAAATCTTTTTGTAATATTCCACACATAAAAACCATGCCAATCATATTGAGATATTTTTTAGTACACTAAGAGAGCATCATCATTATGCAATGATTTCTAAATGAGACTTTTGGTTTGAAAAATACAACTTATGGTTCATATTATTAAAGAATCATGAATATCTTTTGACAATGAAAATGTTAGTGCTATAGTTTAATGGGAGGAACCCAAGATATTTGTTGACATAAAGAGTTTAATAGGACTTTCTTGATGTTACAATCATTTTATATAGGACATATAATGTCTTGAGTCACCTATTTCTACTGTTACCAAGAAGGGTGTCATGTTCACATGGTCATAAGCATGCCAAAAATCATTTAAGGTGATAAATGATACGCTTGTGTCAGCACTGATGATGTTATTAATATTTTCATGACTTATTATATTCCCTCTTTACTGATTTTATATGAAATATGTATAATTTGTAAGAAATATTAATGTTTTAATATTAAGTATAATTTTTGAGCATTTTTAGAAGTAGTCCAATTGAGTCAGTTTAATATTTTAATAATAACAATCACTATAATGATCTAAATTTTCTGGTTCTTGTTTTTTAGGATTCTAAATTCAATATAAAACTTTTCATTAGAAGGTACCATGAGCCAATTCTACCATTTGAAGGGTCATATGGTCCTCACAAAGAAGACCAAAAAATCTGTGAACAAACTGGACCAGCCTTGAAGATTGATTTACTGGGATCAATCCAGAATTCCATAAAACGTAACTCTCCACAATAATTCTGGGGACACAACATGTCATCCTGGATAAAACTTTCAGGGCCCAAATCCAAGTACAAGGGGACCAAATGAAGCATTGAATTCCAGCCCACCATTCTGGCCGAGAAATAACATCAGTATAGTATTCATGACATATCTCATGATGTAAGAATCCAATCAAGCTGAGATTTTTCAGTTTGAAAGATGAGATATTGGCGGCCGATGTTGTTAGAGACAGGATTCTGATTTGAAGGTATCTTCATGTTCTAAAATCCATTCACATTTGGGACATCAAAAAAGAAAGGATAGAAATGGACAGTTTACCATTGTTTAATAAAACCGCCATAACATTGGCTCCACTTGTCCAAATGACTCTAAATTTTTATATTATTCAGCCAACATTATTATCTACAACTATGAAAAAGAATATATTTGGAGATTCGGCTGTATGTATAGCCAAATTGGCGATTCAAGTGGAGGGACATATTGGGAATGCAAACAGTCCACTCCTTGGGCTATAAATACTCTCCTTTTCTCTCCTTGAGAGGGGTTGGAATTTAAGAAGAGATGATAAAATGTTGGCATGACCAAATCTTTGCTGAAGTCTTAGAAGGTCCTGCCATACTCATGTTTTTACTTGGGAGATCTTTCCTACTCTCTTTGTTTTCCCTTAATTTCGTTTTCTTCGTTTTTGAAATCTTGTAAGTCTCTTTTTTTGTAATTCTGTTTTAATGCATATTTCTTCTTCAATATATCTTATTCTTCTCCACCTTATGTATTTTAATATTAATGTTCTTAAAATAGTTTAAATTCAGTTTAATCCCCTTCCCTAATTTTTCTTCCTCATTCAATCAAAAATCCGTTTTTAAATATCATCATTGTTCGGGTGTGTGTGTTCGACATACCACTCATTTCTAATCCCTTTATTTTTATTCTATTCCTAATTTATCATCATAATTATTATAACAGGATTATTAAAGACCCAAATGGATGAGTAAATATCTAATTGGGGTGAGTCAAAATTTTGTGATGTTACATGATTGAGAGTATTTTCTCGATGAGTATTCATTAAATTAACATTTTGTATGTCGGACTTAATATGTCCTGGATTAATGACATCTTTTGTTTAGCATGTGGTTTACATAGATTATTGGAACCATAAATACAATACCATAAACAAGTACTGATTGATTTTATAATCCTAGTTAAGTTAAGTCTTGGATTAAATCTTTAACACTTAGGAATTATAATCTACGTCAACTTGTGAAGTGGGTGTTAATTTAAATGTAATATAAAGAAAAGCTAAAAGATATCACAAGCTTAACTCCCTAAAAATGTACTCACCCCAATATTTATCAATTTTTTAAATCAATCATCATCCATAAATTATTTCACAAGCTCGGCAAACAAACCCCTCAATCAGAATACAATTAATTAAAAACAAATGACTATTACAAAGTACCATCGCTGAGGATTCGACCCAAGTGCTACTATACACATTAGCAGAGCACCAGAACTTTGACCGGTTGATAGGAGACAATCAGTCATGCGTTTCAAATGGTGATGTTGTTTGGGATGGTGCTTTATGTAGTCATTAGTTTCTGGTTAATGTAAAAAAAACAAAATTTAAAAAAAATTGAATAAAAAACACAATGAAAACCCCATCTTCCTCTTAAAAATCAAAAACTGAAAAAATACAAAGAAAACCCCATCTTCCTCTTTCTTCCAAAAGCTCTCTAAATGACATGTAGCCTTCCAAAACAATCCCTTGGATTTGTTTGACCCTAAAATTGAGCGAACACTTCGCCAACATAGTAGGAACATAAGAGATACTCAAATAATTCAAGAACCAGTCCTCATCCAACCAATTGAAATTAAAATGGCCAATCCTAGGGAACAAACCCTAAAAGAACTCGCTGTCCCTGATAAGAATTTCCAACCTCTTGGTATTAAATATCGAAACATAGAAGCTGAATTCGAAATAAAATAGATTTTGATTCATCTTCTCCCTCATTTTCACGGGCTAGCCGGTGGGGATCCACATCTTCACCTTAATGAGTTCTAAGTTGTGTGCTCTACCATGAAGCCTCAAGGGGTTTCTGAAGAACAAATAAAACTCTGAGAATTCACTTTTTCCCTTGCTGACACTGCTATGTCATGGCTCTACTACCTTCTTCCTGGTTCCATAACTACATGGAATGACATTAAGTGACTATTCATAGAGAAATTCTTTCTTGCTTCTCGTACTGCTTCTATCTGAAAGGAAATAAGTGGTATCATTCAGTTCCCAAGTGTATCACTCCATGAATATTGAGAGAGATTCAAAAAGCTTGTTGCAACCTTGCCACACCATCAAATACCTGACCAACTCTTGATCCAATACTTCTATGAGGGGTTATTGGCTAGGGAGAGAACTCTCATTGATGTCGTAAGTGGCGGTGCTCTTGTTGATTAAACTCCTAAAGCTGCAAGAGATATCATAAGGAACATGGATGCAAACACACATAAATTCCATACTCGAGCACATTCTCAAGTCAAAAGCCCAAGATAATCAATCAATTGAGTCGAAAAATGACCGAGTGGATGAGTGAAATTACCGGTCTTGTGCGACAACTAGTTGTGGAAACCAAATCCCCAACCTCATCTTCTCTGAAATCAATGTTTCCTGGACCTGTCAAAAACCGTGGAATCTGCAACTCTCCATCTCATCCAACTGACAGAAGTCCACAACTTCACGAGGATCAATCTGATTCATTTGGACCAATGGAGATAATGCAGCATATGATCAGCGGAACACCAATCCTCAACTATCAGGTCAGTTTGTTAGAAACTTCAACCAACCTCACTCTGAGCCCTTCTCTTCTTCCTATAACCATGACCTGAGGTATGGTAATCCTGTCTCTCATCCCCCTCAATTCCCTCCTCAAAACCCAAACCAGTTTCAACACAGTCATGGTGTTGGTAACTTCCAACAACCTTACCCTTTTTTCCCTCATCCCCAGTGGATCAATCCTCTTATTCCTCCTCCTGGATTCCTCTATCCTAGTGAGCCTTCCCAATTCCCAAACAAATTCAATCGATTTTCCACGAACCAAAATCAAGGAAATACCAATCTGGGAGAAGCCTCTTCTTCCAAGAAACCATGGGAAACTGTTGTTGAAAATCATTCCTCCTTCACCAGTTCAAGCCTCAAGAACATTGAAACCCAAATTGGTCAACTTGCATCCCACCTTAGTCAGCATCAACCATCCAATTCTTCCCAACTCCTACTCAACCATTACCCAACCCCAAGGGTAATGTATGTGAAATTGCACATAGATCGGGAAAGCAAATTGCTATCCCTCAAGATAAGTCCTACAACCTTTCATTTAATGTCGACCAAGAAAATGAAAAGAAAACGAAACCCGAAAAGCAACCTGAAACAATTTCCTCACCTCCTTCCATTCCACTTAGGAATCCAATTCCTTTTCCATAAGCTGTCTCTACGCCAAAGAAGTCCTTCGAACCTGATCCTTAAATGATCAACATGTTTAGACGTGTTGAAGTCAACATTCCATTATTAGATTCTATAAAACTAATTCCTATGTATTCCAAGATTCTTAAGGAATTGTGAACCCACAAGAGGGATCATAGGACATTTAAAAATGTTTCCACCCAACAGTCTATTCCCATAATGTGCAAAGCTCTAGGGACCTTTACTGTTCCATGAAAAATTGGATGTTCTAACTTTGATGATGCACTCATGCACCTAGGAGCCTTAATTATTGTCATGCCCAATTACATATTCTCCAACCTTGGTTTAGGTCCCCTTCAACCAACGGGTGTTGTAATTCTGTTAGCCAATCGAAGAACAACCAATCATCAGGGAATAATTGAGGATGTCCTTGTCCAAGTTAATGATTTTATCTTCCCTGCTGATTTTTATGTCATTGACATGGATGGTGAGATGAAATCTTCTCGATCTCCCTTAATTCTAGGAATAACATTCCTCATGACTGCGAGAACCAAGATTGATGTCTATTCAGACATCTTATCCATGGAATTCGGTGACCAACTGGTCAAGTTCAAAATTTTCCTAGCCATGTGACACCCATATGAGGATCATTCTGCATTCTCAATCCATGCTTCTGAGGACACTTCTAATAGTGAATCGAACCCCAATCCACCATGTTCTTCATTTTTTAATGATAAATGATCATGTGAAATCGGCACCATAGTTAACAATGTCATAAATGGTGAAGTTGATCTGGACCTCTCATTCATAGACTCTATCATTCTAGAGGAACTTGAAAACTCACTTGAATTTCACATCAACTCTGATCTCTACTGCTCCACCTTGGACAGTATTAAGGAAAATTAATCTAAAGCAACTGATGTCCCTGCAGCCATTCCTGAGATGTCTAAACAACAAATGAGAGATGATACTGATCTAAAACCTCTTCCTGAACACCTGAAATATGCATTCCTTTTTCATGATCACTCATATCCTGTCATTATCTCTACCACACATACTGAAACCGAGGAGTCCAAACTTGTTCAAGTGTTAGAGGAAAACAAAAAAGCCTTAGGTTAGACCCTAGATGACATACCAGGAATCAACCATATCCTTTGCATGCATCACATCCATCTGGAGGAGTCATCCAAACCAATTAGACAACCAAAAAGAAGACTCAATCCACTCATACTTGAGTTAGTTAGGGAAGAGACCACTAAGATTCTTCAAGATGGTATTATCTACCCAATTTCTGATAGTGAATGGGTTAGTCCAATTCAGGTTGTACAAAAGAAGTGTGGGATAACTATTATCACAAATCAACATGGAGAGGTAGTCACAACTCGAGTGAAGAACAAATGGCGTGTATGCATCGATTATCTAAAATTGAATGCTGAAACACAAAAATATCAATACCCTCTTCCATTCATTGATCAAATTCTAGAAAGATTAGTCGGAAAGCCACACTATTGCTTTCTTGATGGATACAACAACTATTTTAAAATCCCAATCTCACCTTAGGACCAAGAAAAGACTACATTCACATGACACTTTGGAACATATGCATATAGAAGAATGCCTTTTGGCCTTTTCAATGCTCCTGCAACATTCCAGAGGTGTATGATGAGTATCGTTTCAGAATTCATTGAACACTGCATGGATGTCTTCATGGATGACTTCACCATTTATGGTGAGACATTTGAGTCATACTTGCATTCACTCTCTCTAGTCCTTCAAAAGCGTGTCAAGTGTAACCTTGTGTTAAATTTTGAAACATGTCACTTCATGGATGAAAATGGAATTTTTCTAGGGAACATAGATTCAAAAGATGGTATTGAAGTTGATCCTACCAAAATTAAATTCATCCAATCACTTCCTAAACCCACTTCTGTTCGAGACATCCGTTTATTTCTCGCTCATGCTGGTTTCTATCAGAGATTCATCCATAAAATTATAAAAATTTCCCTCCCACTCACTCGTTTTCTCCAAAATGATGTCACTTTCCATTTCAATGAGGTTTGAAAGAGAGCCTTCATTGAACTCAAAACTGCTGTCACATCTTCCCCGATAATCCAACCCCCGGATTGGTCATTACCCTTTGAATTGATGTCTGATGCTTTTGATAGAGCTATCGGGGCTGTTCTTGGTCAATGAAGAGAAATAATTCCTCATGTCATCCATTATGACTCAAAAACATTATATGAAACTCAATCTCAGTACACTGTCACAGAAAAAGAACTTTTAGCAGTTGTTTTTGCCTTAGATAAATTCCGGTCCTATCTCTTAGGTTCCAAAATCATTATCTTAACATACCATTCTTCTATATAGTTCTTACTCAAGAAAAGTGATTCCAAACCGATTCTAATAAGATGGATCCTAATTCTCCTAGAGTTTGACCTTGAAATAAAAGATAGACCAGGAAAAGAAAACCTTGTGGCTGATCACTTGAGAAGAATTATTAATTCTTGTCAATCTGAAATAATCGATCTTGAATTCCCCACTAAGCACCTTTCATATATCACTCCAAAAATACCATGGTATGCCCCAATTGTAAATTACCTGGTTTCTGGTGTTTTTCCTGATTTTTTTTCAAAAGAACAAAAAATGAAGTTGAAAAGTGATTCAAAATACTATTTTTGGGAAGAAAATAAACTTTGGAAAACTGGGGCTGACATGGTAATAAGGAGATGTGTCGATGAAAATGATCATTCTTCCATATTAGTATTCTGTAACTCACTTTCTGGAGGTGGCCACTTCGGACCACAAAGGACCTCCAGAAAGGTCCTAGACTCTGGATTCTATGGCCTTCACTCTTCAAGGGCTCACATGATTTCTGTCAATCATGTTCCACTTTCCAAAAGTATGTCACAATTTCCAAGAGAAATGAAATGCCCCAAAAGCATTTAATTTTCTATGAGGTATTTGATGTTTAGGGTATCGATTTCATGGGACCATTTCCCCCATCCAATGGATTCTCATACATTCTTCTTGTGGTCGATTATGTTTCAAGGTGGGTTGAGGCCAAACCCACTAGGAAGGATGACGCTCATACTGTTAGGGAGTTCCTAAAGACCCACATCTTCCAAATATTTGGCACACCACGTGCCTTGATCAGTGACTTAGGAAACCATTTCTGTAATAGAACCATGGAATCACTTCTGAAATGGAATGGGGTTGTACATATAAATTCAACTGCATATCACCCCCAAACAAATGGCATGGCTGAACTTTATAATAAATAAGTGAAAAGATTTCTTGAGAGAATTGTAAAACACACTAGAAAAGATTGGCCTGAAAGACTTGGTGAAGCACTTTGGGATTATCGAACTGCGTGTAAAACACCCATTGGGATGTCTTCTATTAGGCTAGATTTTGGTAAAGTGTGTCACATAATAGTTGAAATCCGACATAATTCTTTTTGGGTTGTGAAAACCTGTAATTTTGATTGTGACATATCTGGTGAAGAAAGATTGTGGAAATTGGATGAACTGGAGGAGCATCGACTTGAATCCTATGAGAATTCCAATCTGTACAAAGAGAAGGATAAGGTACTCCATGAAAGACACATCCTGAGAAAGATATTTCATGAAGGTGAAAAGGTAATTCTCTTCAATTCTCGATTCCGACTTCACCCAGGTAATCTTAATTCTTGTTGGGAAGGTCCTTTTGTTATTACTAATGTTTACCCATTTGGTGTAGTGAAAGTCCAAGTCCCCTCATCCAAAAGGACATTCACGATTAATGTACATCAGTTAAAGCATCACTATGAAAGGACACACAATCCTAGATCATCATCTACTTCAATTGGATACCCAACTTCTCCAGTCAACCCACCACCGAATGGAGACGAAGACCCACCAAATCTAAACCAGGGGGCACCGCTTTCCCTTTAACTCTCTCTATATCTTCCTCTCTCTACCTCTTTCTTCTTCTTCCTCTCTCTTTCATTTTTTACCACTTTCTTTATCAAACCCTTTTTTTCTTCTTTATTGTGTGGGTGTGTATTTTTAAAAAAAACTTAAAAACTAAAAAAACCAAAAAACACAATCACATAAAAAAATACAAAAATAAGAGTAATGCTTACCCACCAACGAGTTTCGAAAATTTGTCCAACCATTTTGGGGATTTAACAGACATGTTTTCATCTATATTTTTTTGTATTTTCATCATGACTTTGGATAAAGAATACTGTTTCAAAACCAAAAAATTTTGAATGCTCAATTTTTTATTTATAAGATGATTTTCCCCAACCGTGAGAACAAACATTTGATTTCAGGCCATGGCCACCTATGTCCTTCTTTTCAAAGTGTGTGTTTTCACCCCCATTTGTGAGTCTTGTGTTTGTGGACCTTCGAGCTGAATTTCCTACATTATTGTGCATTAATATGATAGAGGAATTTTCTGGACCAAATGAGAATCACAATAGCCAAATAGCCTCCCATTCCCCTTACATTAATCCTCCTTTTAAAAGCCCCATAAAGCCTATGAAAACATTTTCTTTGATAGCCTTATTACAAGCCCAATACCTTATCCCACCCAATATCAACATGGATTTTCATTGCATATGTTTTTGAAAATTAAGTGTGGGGGGAATTGATTTTATTTTTCGGTATCATTTCCTTAATTCCTAGTGTTTTATCATATGCTTGAGGGATAACATCCATTTTAGTGTGGGGGGGGAGGTTGTCATTCAGTGGGATTTGGGAATGTATTGTACACATGATATTTAAAAATGTTAAAAAAATTCAAAAAAATCAAAATCCAAAAAAATCAAAATAAATAAAAAATGGGTTGTGTCTTGGGTAGGTCAAAAATCACTCTTTCTAAACCTTTTATCTTGTTATCATTATTACCATTAGTGTCATGAGGAGATAAAAAATGGGTTGGGATATGAGTATGAGATCTGTTTCAAGGTCAACATTCAAAAAACAAAGAAAAAAAAGTAAATGAAAAAAATAACACTTTCATTATATTCTTATTGGGAGATGTTTTTTGTTTTGTAAATATTCATTCTTCTCATTAAATTCCTATTTTATTCCTCTATTGTGTCTTTCTTCACACAATCATTCCCTTGTAAATATGTATTTTCATTTCCTTCCATGTTTTATTTAAAAAAATGTGCATTTATTTTTCTATGTTGGTATTTTAACCCTCTTCTTCTCTCTTGGAAAATATATTCCTACCGTACCATAGCCATATAAAAACCCCTTAAAAAGACCTCTTGATTCTTGTCCACTTTGGATAGGGAGTGGAAGCTGAGAGATCTTACAAACTATATGATTTTCACTTTTGGTTGGTGAAAGAGTGATCCTCCACAAATGAATTTTATCATCTTGAGAGGTGTGAGTTTTGAGTGTCCACATTTTCCATTTATAAATTTGAGCATGAAAAAAATGAATTAGTTTTGGAACATTTTTTCTATTACAACTTGTGGTGGAATTCAAAATGGATGAGTGAGATAGTCTAAAACTCCCCTGATTGGAGAAAACAAATTTTTAAAATCAGTTGTTGCGTAAAAATGATTTTGTCATTTTTTATATTTTTTGCACATGAGGACATGCACAAAAATATGTGCATGGGAGTTGATGTTATAAATATTTTCATGACTTTTTATATTCCCTCTTTACTTATATTATATGAGATGTGAATAATTTGTGTGAAATATTAATGTTTTAATATTAAGTATAATTTACGAGCATTTTTAGAAGTAGTCCAATTGAGACAGTTTAATGTTTTAAAACTAAATATCACAATACTAATCCAAATTGTGTGGTTTTTGCTTTGTAGGATTCTCTTTTCAATATAAAACATTTCATTAGAAGGTACCATGAGCCAATTATACCATTTGAAGGGTCATATGGTCCTCACAAACAAGACCAAAGAATCTGTGAACAAACTGGACCAGCCATGAAGATTGACTTATTGGGCTCAATAAAGAAGTCCAAAAACATTAAATCACCACCACAATTCGAGGGACACTACATTTAATCTTGGATAAAACTTTCAAGGCCCAAAGCCATGTACAAGGGTCCCAAATGAAGCTTTGAATTCAGGCCCATCATTCTAGCCGAGAAATAAAATCAGTATAGTATTAATGACATCTCTCATGATGTAAGCATCAAATCAAGCTTAGTTTTTTCAGTGTGAAAGAGGAAATATTTAAGGACGAATTTGTTGAAGAAATCATTTGTATTTGAAGTCATATTCCTATTCCGAAATCCATTCACATTTTGGCCATCGAAAAATCATGGATAGAAATGGACAGTTTACCTTTGTTTAATAAAACCGCCATAACATTGGCACCACCTGTCCAAATGCCTCCAAAATTTTAGAGTAGTCGGACAAATTTATTATCTACAACCTTGAAGAAGGAGATATTTCTATATTCAGCTTTCTGAATATACAAATTGGAGATTAAATTGGAGGGACATATTGGGAATGCAAACAGTCCACTCCTTGGGCTATAAATACTTTCCCCTTCTCTCCTTGAGAGGAATTGGAATTTCAGAAGAGAGGATAACATATTGTAATGAAAAAAGCCTTGAAAAAGGCTTGGGAGGACCTTCCATACTCAAGTTTTCATTTGAGAGACCTTTCCTCCTCTCTTTTTTTTCACTTACTTTATTTTTCTTCGTTTTTGTAATCTTGTAAGTCTCTTTGTTGGTAATTTTGTTTTAATGAATGTTTGTTATTCAATATATCTTATTCTTCTCCACCTTCTGTTGTTTAATATTAATGTTCTTAAAAGATTTTAAATTCAGTTGAATCCCCTTCCCTTATTTTGCTTCCTCATTCAATCAAAAATCCTTTTTAAATATCATCCTTGTTCATGTGTGTGTGTTCGACGTACTACTCTTTTCTAATCCCTTTATTATTCTTCTATTATTAATTTATCATCATAATTATTATAACCAAAATATTAAACACCCAAATGGGTGAGTAAATATCTCATTGGGGTGAGTAGAAAATATAGGGATGTTATGTGGTTGAGAGTATTTGCTTGATGAGTATTCGCTAATTTAACATTGGGTATGTTGGACTTAATATGTCATGGATTAATAACCACCACCAAAAATACGATTTTTTTATTAATCCCAAGCGACCCCATACATAACACCAAAAACATCAAAACAAAAACAAAAGCATAACCAAACGCGGACCCCCCTACGGAGGGTGAAAATAATGTAGTCCTAGTGAATCTCCCCTAATCAGATTGACCCCCTCAGGTCTAATTGGCAAGGCGTTATCCACCCAAACTGAAATATCCCCCGGGGCTGCAATAGAGGCAAAGTAGTCCGCAACCTTGTTCCCTTCCCGCCAGGTATGAGTAACCCTTATGTCGTTCCCCATAATCACCCTGCACTGTCTGATAGTATAAGAAATCCTCCACGGCATCGTACCCTGTCCATGTAACGCATCATGTATAATCTTCGAGTCAGTCTCTATTTGCTCCACCATCAGGCCTTTGTCCAGACACACAGATATCCCTGAAAGGACCGCTAGGGCCTCTGCCTGCACCGAGCTCCCCCTCCCGTAGTGCACAGCGAAAGCCAGCAACACACTACCACTTCCTTCTCAAAGCACCCCACCACCACGCATATTCCCTCCCGCGCATGCCCCATCGACATTCAGCTTCAGACCTCCCACTGGAGGAAACCATCGAACCCACGACCCCCGCCTCCTGGAAGTCTCCTCCCCACCTCCCATCCCCTAGGATACCAATCCCCGTAACGATGGAACGCTCTCCCCAAACCTCTCCGTTTTCACAATATCAATCAGCAAACACCTTACCCTTGCCACCACCGCCCTCCCAGTGGATGCGCGCCCCTCATACCTGGATCGGTTCCGCGCATCCCACAGAACCCAGCACCCAGCATTATAAAACACTGATCGAACCTCTTTATCCTCCACGTTGCCGCCACCCCCCCTGCACCCACAAGCTCGAGAACTGCTCCCAGGTCTCAACATGCCCAGAGTACCCTATGAGGTTTCCCAAAAAATTCCATACCACTCTGGCCCATTCTCCTGTGAGAAAAATATGCTCCATACTCTCCTCCTTCCTCCGTTTGCAGCACTGACATCCAGATGCTAGACTAACGCCCAGGCGTTTGATGTTCTCATCCGAAGGGATGGCGTTTTGCATGATCCTCCACGTTAAAAAATTAATTTTCAAGGGGACCATTCTGCTCCACTCCACCCTGCTTCCCGCCTCCTGCGTCTGCTGAACATTGCAACTCCTGCGAAAGTCTTTTAGATTGAACTTACTCGAAACCGAGGGCGTGAAGACACATGTGTCCCTCTCATTGTTAATCACCACCGACTCAAAGATTCTCCATGACTCCGCATCTAGCACCGCGCCGAAAAACAGAGGGTGACGCTTTGCCTCCCTAAACGAGATCATCGGGGCTGGGCACCCTGGGAACGCATGCACACTCCCTGACCAGTTGCAATCCCAGAATCCGACCCCCCCTCCCCGATGATCCACTGAGCATGATCCCTCAACTCTGGGACAATATTACACACCTCTGCCCGCATGGAAAACCCTCTCACTGGGATGTCGGCGGAACTATCCTCGTACCTGCCACGCATACACCTGCCCCACAGTGTCTCTCCCTCCGTAATTTCCCAGGCCAGCTTCGCACGTACTACATGCACCGTATCCGCCATGCAACGAACCCCGATCCCTCCTTCTGTGACCGGTCTCGCCATCTTCCTCCAGGAGACCCACTGTCTCCTCCTCTCCCGCGAGGCATCCCAGATGAAACGTGCGAGCACCCTATCTATGGACTTAATGACCCCCTTTGGGACGTTAACCGCCACAAGTGCATGCACCGGTATCGATGTCATCACACTATTTATTAAGGAGATCCGACCCCCGAAGGATAGGAAGTGATTTTTCCAATCCGTAATCCGGGCCAGAAACCTGGCCACAACCCTGTCAAAATCCCTGTTCCGCAACCGACCAGTGGACACCGGCGCTCCCAGATACTCCATCGGTAAGGACCCTCTCCCCATGCCCAACTCCGTTCTCACCGCATCCAACCTGTCGTCTCCACACGAAGCCGCCAGATAGAAACAGCTCTTCTCCCGGTTCACCCGTTGTCCGCTCCACTTGCAGTAATCCTTCAGAAAGTCGTTAAACCTCCTCACAGACCTCATTCCAGCATTCAAAAACACAATAGTATCATCTGCATACATGAGGTGGGATACCGAGAGACGCCCCTGTTTCCTGCGGAAAGGCACTATCTCCCCCTGCCAATTCCCTTGTTGATAAGTTTACTTAAAGAATCCTGCATCAGTATAAACAAACTAGGGGATAGAGGGTCCCCTTGTCGCAGGCCACGAACGGATTTGAAAAAACCATGCGATCCCCCTAGGAAGGATACAGCCATCCACGACGAGCTAACACATCTGAAGAAAATATAACAGGCCCCGTCCGAGAACCCCATCCTTCGCAGGACTCCATTCATGAAACCCCACTCCATTCTATCGTAGGATTTACTCATATCCAGCTTTACCACCATATTGGAACCACAGACCTTCATGTTTAAATCACTCATCAGCTCCTGAGCCAGCGCCATAGCACCCTGTATCGACCTCCCTTTGACAAAACCATGCTGCACCGATGACACCCACCTCGGTAGAAAATTAGACAGCCTACTATTGATCACCGCCGCTATGACTTTGTACGGGAAATTACACATACTAACCGGCCTGTAGTGGCTGAGTGAAGTCGGGTCTTTGCACTTAGGTATCAGGACCAAGGTAGTCGCCGCAGCTACCCGAGGAAGAAAGCCCCCTCGGAAAAAATCCTGGATGGCCAGCACTAGATCATTCTTCACACAGGCCCAGCACCCTCTGTAAAAACACCCCGAAAAGCCGTCCGGCCCCGCCGCGTTGTCCGGGTTCAGTTGCCACACTGCCGCCTGCACCTCCCTTTCATCGGGAATGACCTCAAACTGTTCGTTCTCCCTCCTTGACACCACATCTGGTATCGCTTCCCATAACCTGGAATCGCCAGGTGGAAACCCCTCACGCCCATCACCTCTCGGGCCAGCCAGCAGATTCTTGAAATACTACATCGCTCTACCCCCGACCACCTCCCTCTCATCTGAGAACGAGCCGTCCTCCAACTCCAAGTTAGGCTTAACCTCCCGCCTTTTCTCCCTTATGCATGCATGAAAATAGGCCGTGTTCCTATCACCCTCCCTGAGCCATCTCACCCTCGACCGATCCCTAGCCCTGCGTTACTGGGAAAGCAGGCTCAACGCCAGGGCGTCCTTCTTCTCTGATAACTCCTCAAACACCCCCTCGTCCCACCTGTCTTCCAGACCGACCTCCAGCGTATCTATGTCTGCTTTAAGAGACTCCAGCTCCCTATCCCAAGCTGGAAGAGAACTGGCCCAACGTAAGAGCTCCTGTTTCAACCGCCGCAACTTGCCAGGAAATGCCACCCACGTGTGCCCCCTGGAAGGCTCTCCCCAAACCCGCGTAACCAGCCCAAGGAAGGACAAGTCGTCCATCCACCACTTGGAAAACCGAAAGCCCTCTGGTGGGGTCTCAGTCCTTCCAAAGGATAAAAGCAGCGGCGAGTGATCCGAAACCCCCCTCGCCAAATGGAGATCCTTCACCTCCACGAAAACCTCAGAAGCGCGGAGGGTCGCGAAGCACCTGTCCAGCCTGGCCCAGCTACGGTTCCCCCCTCTGCGGTTGTTGCACCACGTGAACGGGTCCCCCGAGAAGCCAACCTCCCTGAGACCCTTCCCCGCCATGCACTGCAAAAACGCCATGCTCGCCCGGCTCTGAAACACGCCCCTCCCCTTCTTTTCTTCCGGTTCAGCAACAATGTTGAAGTCCCCTCCCACAATCCACGGGAAAACCCCTGGGTCGAGGTCCTCTAGCTCCGTGCAGAGACCCTCCCTCTGACACGCATCACAACTCGCGTACACAATTGACATGAGCCACTCCAACCCGTTCCACGTCACCTTCGTCGTGATAACTTGATCCCCTACCCTCAACAGTGTTACTGAAACATCCCTCTTCCAGGACAACCAAATATGGTTATTCGACGGGGCTCCATGCAAGGCTCCATGCATCTTCAGTCTTTTAGAAAACTCTTGTAACCTTTCACTCCTCTGCTTGTGCTCGATAACCGCCACCAGCACTGCTCTATGCTTTCTTACTTCCGAAACAATGAAGTCCGTTTTTACCCTGGCCCCCACCCCCCAGGCATTCCAGATAAGATAGGGATACATTAAGCAACCATCGACCTGGTGTTCTCCCCAGGTGACGCAGCCCTCCGAACGGGGGATAAGGACCTCCCTCCAGCACTAAGCATCTTGCTCATCCTCCTGGTGATCACCCCGGGGCTCCCTCCCTTCAGACGCTCCCTGTCGCAAGACCGCCCTCGGGAGGTGGGGTGGCCGCCCTCCATTCTAACGGTTGACCTGTCCATCCCCCCATCCCCCACAGAAACAGGGGCAGAGACCCGACCCTCCTCCGTGATAGGCCGAGCTAGAGAAGGGCCAAGCAACCCCCCGAGAGGCCCGCCCCTCCGCCTCCTTCCATCCCCGACCAACTCCTTCTTCAAACCGCCAGACTGAAAGACCCTCTCTACAAAAGAGTCACCCCAGAAAGGCACCACATCACGCTCACCAGCCCCCTTTTCGGCCGAGGGTCAAATCCGGCCCCTGGAAAAGAAGAACAAGGGAGCGACGTCAGACCAGACAACCAGAGGCCCCTTAAGAAAGTCCCTAGAACAACCCCGGAGGACGACGCAGAATCCATAGGGCAAGACACCAGTTGAAGACCCCCAGCCACCACAGCAGACCCGCCAGCCTCAGCAAGACCAACACCCTGAGCCGCCTCCCGCACACGAGCCAGAGGCCTGCAAGCCGACACCAAGGCAGTAGAAGTATGGCTACCAGGACGAGCCCCCACAGACCGAGAGGAACGATTGCCACCAGACGTCCGAATAGAGCCCTGAAGCTTGCGGCAAGGAAGCACCGAGTGACCCTGCAGCAAACAAACCGAGCAATACCGTGGAAACACCGGGAAAACCACGTCCTGCACCCACTCCACAGTCCCCGGCACTGACAAAGTGATCTTCTCCGGTACCGGTAACGAGAGGTCCAACTCCACGCAGAGCCTAGCCACCGCAGACTCCGCGCCAGCCACAGACGAGTCCGCCACACACATGAACCCCCCCAAAGCGTCCCCAATCGCCTTTAAAAAGGTGTCATTGTGGAAAGGAAGAGGTAACCCTGGAAGACTAATCCAGACCGCCGCCTTCGGCCCCTCCCTGCCCTGATGCGCCTCCAACGACCACCGAGACAGACTGAACCGCCAGCGCCCGAACGCCCGGGGGGCCCTGCACCACGCCTGCACAAAGTCCGCCTCCGAGGCTAGCACCACGCAGAAGGAACCGCGATGCAACACCGACACCCGAGCGGCCCCCTGCAAACCCCAGGTGTCCACGAAACGACGGAGAACAATTAAAGAAGGAACGAGGAACCCAAACCTTGCCACCAGGGTCCATTTAAGGCCCGAAACCGCCTATGTGAAAGCCTCCTCCGGCGCTACTAGGGACACTGTGGAGCCCTCCCTCACCACCGAGTGCGAGAACGGCGCAATATCAGGAAAACAAGGGCGCGCCACCCCCACCCCCGAACCTCTGAACGCATCCCGAAACGACCTACCGGGACGAACAGGCGCCGAAACCGGCGGCACCGACACAGATCCCGCCGCAGGAGGAGGGGCCGGTGCCGGATCAGAACCACGTGGAGAAGCCGGGACAGGGGCACCCTACGGATCCGACGAAACAGGCGCAGCCGACGCCGAGAACGCCCCCTCCACCGGCGGAGACGGCAACTGAGAGGACCGCCGAGGGCTGGTAACGGTTGAAATTTTTCTAAAACACCCAGGCGTGTGAGGCGCGTTCTTCCGGGAACAAGAGGCCATTTTTAATGTCATGGATTAATAACATATTTTGTTTAGAATGTGCTTTACATGGTTTATTGGAACTATAAATACCCTACCATAAACATGTACTGATTTATTTTAGAATCTTAGTAAAGTTAAGGCTTGGATTAAAGATTTAACACTTAGGAATTCTAATCGACGTCAACTTGTGAAGTGGGTGTTAACTTAAATGAAATTTAAAGCAAAGCTCAAGGATATCACAAACATAACTCCCTAATAATGAACTCACCCCAATATTTATCAATTTGGTAAATCAAACATCATCCATAAATTATTTCATAATCTCTACAAAAAACCCCCCAATCCGAATACAATTAACTAAAAACAAACGACTATTACAAAGTATCATCGCTGAGGATTCGACCCGAGTGCTGCTATACACATTAACAGAGCACCAGAACTTTGACCGGTCAATAGGCAACAATTGGCCGACTCTGATTCTTCTATATCCCATTAAATGTTATATTGATTTATAAGATTCATCATTCATTTTCCATGGAGAAGTGATGATGTAGGAATATAATGTCGTTGAATAAGGATCATAAAAATTGAGGCATCAGGTGAGAAATTAGCTAATGCAGGACCTTGAGCTTGCAGTAGTTGGCCATTCCGTACATTCATTGATACATTGTCTCTTTGGTGTTCACTTTTTGGTTTATACAAACCAATAGATCCTCATGTATATATTTTATCACTGTGACATGATCCTTAGATAGCAGAGATGGGTTGAATATCTGTAATATTCTGTTTTTGAGCTTGCCTATACGCCTGGAAAGGACAATGTAGTCAATGATGCACCGAGACAAAAAAACTCAAACACAAATGGTATATGAAGCTAGTGATGAATGTTGTTAATGTCCCTCTTTTTTTAACATCACCTAGAGTTTCATGACAGTCACGAACAGTCTTACCTCTCGACCTTAATAGTTACATATTTTCTCCTTGAGAAGGTGAAGAGTAGGAAGTTTTCAGGTCCTGAAGATTAGGTTCTCTATCAGTGTATATCAGTAGATAACCCAACACTGGATTGGTTTGTGGATAGAGAAATTTAATAAATCTACATTGACATATCTGGTTATTGGAAGATATGAGATAAGAGTTGAAGAAAGAGTACCACACTTCTTAGTGGGCAGTTCATCGAGGAATCTCTAAGGTGTATCGAGATATGCGACTATTGTATTAGTGGCCAGTAACAAAATTTCAGATTGGAGGGTACATCACTAGGTGTTCCACCTGTCATCAGGTGAAGGGGGTTCTCCAAAGATATGCAATCTTGTTACAACCATTTTTATACTGGAATAGAAGTGGGATGATATAGATATGGATTAGGTAGATGTATAACATATATCATCATGGGGTAGCTATTCTATCTATGTCTTCATTGAGAAAATAACAAAATAATACCACACATTTCCTATATAGGAGACATTCTCAGTAGATGATTTGGGATGACTATATGTCTGTGGGATAATACAAATACACGGGGTTCCATCTAATATCATTTCAGATAGGGTTTCTTGTTTCACTTAAATTTTTTGGAAAGGTTTGCAGAACGCTATGAAGACTCTGGTACTTCTATGCACAAATTTTCACCCTGATATCAATGGAAAATATTAACCTACAATATATCTTCTGGAGGATATGATATGAGAATGTGTCCATGATTTAAGCGGTTCTTGGGAGAAGCATATCCCTCTCATTTAGTTCACTTAGAATAATAATTTTTAGTTTACGATTCAGATGGATCCTTTTATGGAATTATATGTTATTCCATGTTGTTCACCTTTTGCTGGCTAGATGTAAGGGAGGTATCCCTCCTTGGTCCCTGTCTCATTCAAGATACATGTGAATAGGTCCAGCTAATTAGGAAGCATATGACTAATAATCAGTCTAGCATGAAAACTTATTCAGATCATTGTAGATGAACTATTGAGTTTGAGGTTTGGGATCCTTTTTTTCTTTAGGTATCACCAATGCAAGGAAATAAATTGTTACAGTAGATGGAAAAGATATCACCTCATTACGTCATGCCATTTGAAATTGAAAGGGGATTTTCGTAAGTAGATTATTGGTTGCTTCTTTATCAAAGGTACCATGCTATGGACGACATCTTCATTGTCTTATAGCATCACCATTATCACACTGACATGTCTCAAACCTCGGCTCCTTAGGAATATGAGTTGGATATTGATGAAAAGTATAAAGAATATTCAGTATGCATCGTTTACAGAATCCTGAAGTCTCTTAAAAAAAGTATGTTCTCCTCTTATGGGTGCTATGGTAGCACAGATGAGTATAAAATGAGACATGGGAATGGGAAGCCATCGTACATGCCCAATGTCCAGAGTTGTTCAGATATAGTGGTTTTTTACCATTTGAAGAAGAACTCGGGGGGGGGGGGGTTACTTTAAGGGGGGAAGACTGTAAGAACCCATTTTTTAACTCATGTATGGATCCTTTAATTTATATAATAAATATATACATTGGACCATTTAGGGATGACTAATGATATAGTAAAGTATACAACAGTTTACCATGATTATTCCGAGCCGAGAACCCATATTTTTGGAGAAATAAACTAAGAACATGGTTTAGAGTAAACTGTGTGGAATTTTTCATGGTTTTGAAATTATGTGGATTGTTTTTTTCTAGACAAAGATACCTATCAAGGTTAGTGAATGGAAAAAAGGCCTATCCCTTTAAATGAACTTTTATTCCCCGGTAATAGTGCATGGGTTGCACATAGTTTGAAAAACTGTGTGGACCAAACCATTTTGGTAGAGCCATCCAACATGGGTGGACACAGTTTGAAAAACCATGTGAAACAACCATGAACAATCTACTTTTTATTGGTATATTTTCATATTTTTCACTTAATGATATATTAAGCCACCATTTCCTCCCTAATTCGAGTTTACATAGTGTGGAAATTTTCCTCCCTCGATTTGATGGTTTTGATGATCTTAACATAGAATCAAGAGATCTCCATTGTCCAAAATCCAATCAAGCATTCTTTCATCACAGTAGATGTGCAATGGAATGTACTCGATTACTTTTTATTCATTCTTCTTCTCTTTCATTCTCAACCTAGATATCGTCGTGTAGGAAATTCACACTTTTTCATAGATCCACTTGAATATGAGGATAATAAAGGGTTACTACCAAAGAAGAAGAATAGTAAAACCCTAAGGTGGGTGGTCAATAACCCATCACAAAAGGTCACTGATTTTGGAACATTTTTGCGAGGCCCACTGATTACATCGGGGGCCATTTCATTAATTTACCTGCTAGGATTATAATTGTTAGAATCGTATCGTTATGACATTTACAAATATGTGATTGGTTTTTCATTGTTAAATCCACATCTCAATCTTCCCCAGGTCGAATGTTTTTCCATAATTATGTTTTTAGTGTTTTGACATGTTTGACCCACCATTAAGGTGTGTCCTTTCCTAACCTTCCTAAAGTTGATCCTTTATATAATAAATGGTTAGTTTTTTAAATTGGGCTGCATAATGGCAGGTACCATGTATTATCATCACTTGACCACCTATGTTATGTTATTTCAAATGATTTTTAATTGAGAAAAGAGGAATTCAATCTATACTATGTATATAACATGGCCTTACCAAAAAAGATTGAATAATTGTTACATGTATGTAGATCCCCTTTCCTTGTTAATGGATGGTAGCAGAGTGAACCACTCTAATTGAATATGCCTTAATAGTTAATTAAGAATTTATTAATTGGTTGAAATGATACATGGAAAATCCACACTAATAGAAGACAACACCAAGACATATAAATAAATGGTTGAAACTTTACATGGCCTATCCACACTAATCGAAAGAAATAATTGAACTAAATGAATTTTAACATGATTAAAATATAAAATACTAATGGACTGACTAGAGATTTCCATGGATTCTGAGAGGAGAATAAAAATGGTCCATGTAACCACATTCCGATTCAAGTATGTGGTATTATTAGGTTGATACCCCCTAGAATCTTTTTCTTGTCTATTCCTTGGATTCCTGGTATACTACCATAGGTTCACATTAATTATTACAGGATACCTCATATATATTCCATTGATTCGGGATTTACCAGTAGGTAACATGGTTAACGCCCCATGTTCTATGACTCTTCTTAACCTCGTTTTACCTAGGTTGAACACCTTTGACTCTGTATGTGTTTTATTGTTGAATACTATGGATTATTAACCTTATATTACACTCTTACCCCTTTTCTAGACTCACATTCTAATAAGTCTGTATATTTTGAGAACTGCATTACCTTTGTAATTACCCTAGAACTCCCTAACAAGATAACATTTCCAGATTTCCTTGTCATGTCTTAGGACCATTACTACTTATACCATCACAAGGTGATGTTAGTACTGGTGATTCCTCACATAACCTATTAACATTAAATTATAACTGCTTAATAAATGAAATGATTACTTATTCAGACACATGTCGAGGGCGGAATAAGGTATCTTGGTATTTAGTTATGTTGTACTTATTGGATTACTTATATATGCATGCATACACACTGTTATATTCCATTACACATGCTAGATGTTATAAAAAACACTAATGCTGGCCCAGTGAGATTTATCTCACACACTGTTCGGGTGTTATTCGGTATCCAGAGTTGATTAAATGGTTGAAATTACTGACAAAGGGAAGTATACAGCTTCCAATGCATGATTGTTTGTGGATTAGGATGGATCATGATAGCTGATGAATGAGTTGGATCATGGGATTCTTAGAGTAGACATATTTTCATTACCATGTGGAACATTTTATGCATATTTCCATGTATCCATGTTTTCTAGTATTATTATGACATGATATTAAATCATCATTGTTCTATTGATACAGTTATAGTTTATCTCGTTTATATATTTCATTAGATTTTTTCCACTGTTTATTTATATTTCATCCATTGATTAATATTCTTTTATATTACTTTCGATGTTCTACACTCTACTATTGAGGGAATAGTCTTCCCACATACACATCCTAGGCCCTCGTGGCTAGTATATCACCTCTAGTAGTGGGGGAGATGTGCTTCAAGCTATGTGGTCTACCGGGCTTGGGGAACCTGTTAAATGGAATGTAGGTCGGGTCATCACAATAAAGTCATTGTCGTTGTCTAGATTTCAATGAATGAAATGAGTATAATTTGGATTGACTGAAATATATGTCAGTTAAATCATTGCCTTTAAGCTCAGGTGAGTGGGAGATATCTATTTTAAATTTATAGGTTCAATAATGTTTTAATCAGGAGCCATGATAGTTGGAGTTTCTGGAGAAATGAGGTATTGAAGACACTCCTATAGTGGCGAGTGACCCATAAATTATGGATATGTTACCTTCATGTTGGAATAGTTTTATTTTTTTATAACTACCCATGCATTGGTTGTCATGGAATTTTCAGGCTAGCATGGAACTGATGATTTCTGTGATTAAACTACTTTTTTAATGATAACATGATATCAATTTTTTTTAAGATCATCATGAGAAATACATTGGGATAGACATGGTTATAAAATATAATTTAAGGTGACTATGATGGAGTTGTGTCATTGTTTTTAGTAGGGAATGATATAAATTTTGGTTTAGTGGAGGCGCTAACTAGGGAATCTTTCTAAGATTCATGTCTGGAATATAGTGATCATTTTTATTTTTTAATTTATTACCATTCAGTGTAAATGAAGATTGATTAGTTGAGTCGGTGATGTGTTGGATGTTAGAGCCATGCATTGTTGAGATGATTCAAATGAGGATAGTTTGTCTTGGGTTAGCATTTTATGTGATATCATATACTTATAAAGCACATATGTCATGGAATTTTAGTAATAGAAAATGTTTTTTAGATGTTGAGTTGAGTTTTTGAGTAAAATATAGTTTGTTATTAGGTCAGACATAGAATGATGATATTCATAAATTTTATTTGGATATCTATGATAAGGACATTTGCCTCTAATGGATGATAATATCAAGGGTTTTTTACACACTTTAGGTTAAGAAACCATATTGGGAGCCCTGTTGGATCGGAAGATCAAGGTTATTTTGAGATTTTATGATAACATATATTATAATCAATGTACTATTATGTTTAGAAGTTGAAAAATACAGGATTTTCCCCGTGTATTTGATCAGTGTTTGGTAAATTTCAAACATTAAATGATTTATTTGTGTTGGAATTGATAATTCCAATCCTTCTATTTCAGTTTATAATAATTGGTGTTTGCATGCGTATTGGCCATTTGGGTGTCGTGTTTGTTATTAAGGATTTTTAATTCTCAATGAGTTTTTTGGTTAATAATTGTGACCAATTATACTAAGATAGTGTTCACAGATGACCAGTGAGACTTATAGAGGAATATAAGAATTATATCGGTGAGGTTATATGATGACATGTCTATATGAGTGGGATATTCTAGATTCCATTTCTTTATAATTTACAAAATGGTAAAATTTTTGTAAGAAGACTATGAATTAGATTATGAGAGTTATAATGCATCAATGTGATGATTTGGGAGTAGGAATGGTTCTTGATAGGTACCATGGTTATTCTGATGAGAATAAATGGCTTAATGTAATATTTAATCTGTTTTAGAGTTTTCTAGTTAGGGCACACAATATGTTGTGCCTGGCTTAAGGTAAAGAGTGTGGCACCTTGATACTCAGTTAACTATCAGTTCATTTGGATTTGAGCATGGTTATGTTATGATATTTGAGAATGGATTTATGTCAACTATAAAAGTCAAATGGGAAACCATTTGAGGTATGAGATTTTCTAATAAATGGTGGATGTCTTGCACAGACCTTCAGAAAAATATTTTTCATAGTTGAAATGTTTTCATGTGTGATGTGCATGGTTGGGGAATGGTTTTACCAAATGTGTGGAAATACCATTCATGATTTGTTCATTGATAGTTCCAACCACATGGTTGGTTCACAGTTCAGAAAAAAATGTTGCCAAACCATGAGGTTTCCTTTAATTTCATTGAAATAAGGGTTTTTTATAAAAATGTAAATATATATCTTAATCCACACAACCCCTTCAAATTCAATTGTACCCACGAACTCGATGATGATTCAACCTCCCTTCTCCCCTTATTCAAGCCTCGGAAAATAGGTGTTAATTTTGATATTATTTAGATATTAATTTTAGGTTTCTTCATCACAACCTCTCATTTCACACTTTATATGGATATAACAAATTTTTATTTACAAATTAGTTGATTTAATTATGATTCCACTAGATCATGGTGGAATTGCTCAAGGATAATTGGAATGATGCATAGAATCAGTTGAAAAGATCCCAAGAAGACATTCTCATATTGTTATGTGGAGTTTATTATGTGCCTATTCATGGTAAATTTTATTAGGTTATTCGAAATTTATTAATTTAATAACCTTTCAAACTGAAAAAATAATATTGATTTTCCGAGTAATGGTGTTGGGAGTCTGTTGTGGGAAACATATTTTAGATTTATAGAGTTTTGTAATGAAGAAAGAGAGGAGTATTTTTTTTGGAGTTATGGAATGTTGGGTTTAGTTAAATTAATTAATTTTAGTTATTATAATAGATAATCATAAATTTCATGGATGTGATACTGAGCTGCAGTGGTTGATATAACCTTTTTGGATATAAATGAGTTTTTACATGACTTGGATGGGCCTCTTCATTTGTCACATACATTGGCAATGTTATAGAAGAGTCATTGATGTGGTATTTGTTTTAATATATTTCACCATATACATGTTAACTGATTTTCATGTGTGTGTGTATTTCCTTTAAATAACAATTGTGTTTTTTTGTTCCTTGGATTATGTAATTCTTTATGGAATTAAATTGTTCTGGTCCATTTCTACATATAGTTTCAGATCAATTACTCTTTATTTAAATAGATCAATGATCACCCTTGGGTGCAGCATTTTTTATTAATGGTAAATTGGGGGTTGTAATGGGTATAGGGAATGCCTAATTATCATAACCTGATTAAACTCATTGGTTTACTTGATTTAATAGTTATGGTTTACTAGGTAGTAATTGGAATTAAATAGTTTTGAATTTCAAAAGAAAAAATGTGTTCTTATCATGTGTTATGATATTTTTAAAATCATATGACCCCATTGAAATGGTTTTAACATGGTGCATTGGGTTGAGATTTTTGTTTGGTGTGTCAAAGGGGAAAATAATTTTTAAAAAATGGTTCTTATTTTAAAATGAAGTGTTTCCCTCATATTGGGTTAAAAAATGGTATGTAAATGAATTTCTAATTTTGATTGAAAACAGATATATGTTTTACCACTTTTCGGATATAAAATGATTTTTTTTAATATTTGCGGGAAAGATAATGTTTTGACCATGTTTTATTGAAAATGTTCATAGGGACCTTAGTAAAAGATAATTATTTGAAAAGGGTGGTTTTAACTTTTTTGAATATTTATAGGGTAAAGATAATGAAAAATAGAATTTTCAGAAATGATGAAATGGTTGGAAGTTAGAATATGTTTCCTAGATTATGCAGTATACTATATGGTTAACTGTTAGAATTTTGATATAGGAAAACATGTGCATAAGATGGAAATTGATATCAAACTAATTCTCATCATTCATGGTTAATGGTACATTATTAATACTTCTTTCACTATTCTTTGAATGTTTGATTATGTTACAGAGAGGGGACATGGGATCCATTATTATGATGTATGATTAGAATTTCAGACATTGAACTCCACATTAGTAGCGATTATTTATGTTGTGGTTTGTGTTCTAGACCTAGGTTATGGGAATAATAGAAAATAATGTTTATTCATTCTTAAGATAAATGAATAAAATTCCATATTTCTTGTTTAAATAATCTATCACCCGTCTATTTTTTCATAGAAGCATATATTAGCTCGATCTGGGACTATTTAGCATGGTGGTCAGCATAAAACATAAGGGCTAGTGGGTATGTGTTGAGTTTTATATTTGCTGGATTTGTACCTTACGTTAATAGTATCAATTTAATCCACTAATTATCTACATACATTTTTCCTATAATAAGAATTTATTAACACAACACTGGAAGTGGCCTATTGTGTTTTAGTCTCTCCCGGCTTAGGACATCATTTCTTACATGTTCATGAAGATTTCGTACATTTTTTTCTCCAGAAACATGTTTTGGGTAAGGCCCACGTTCAGTTTTGTATGGAATGATTTGATATGTCAGATAGTTTTAGGTGACTATATGGTTTTGACCCATAGATGATATTTTTCCATATTATTATATTTTATTTTTAGTATTTTATTTAACTATCCGAGTGGGTGTTTCATTTTGTGTATTAAATGATACTTAAGTACTTTACTATATTTTATTTTACTACTACAATATATTGTTTTGGTATTTATACTATTTCCATATACACTTATGTGTATTATCTTGGGGTATTTACCCATAGATGGGCACTTTGAAATGATTATTGTATCTTCATAGAACCATTTTACACCCCTGTTGCTAATCAGAAACCTCTAGTGAATGATGAGGCATGCATAGGGTCATGTATTGAATCATATTAGAGCACTAAATTAATAGATCTTAGGTCAGGACATTACAGTTCCATATTGTATAAAATAATAAAATTGTGCATATGATATATTATATAAAATATTATAATTTAAATTCATAAAAAAATAAAAGTTACATTTAATATAATTTTTTGAAGGAGAAAATTAAATTTAATAAGGTTCCAATAATAAAACAAATTTATTATGTATTGCGGGATGAATTTCCTTCTCATCATAATCATATAATATATTATTCAATAAATAATATAATGTGTTCAAGTCCCTCATGGTTGGGAAAGGGGAACAGACTATGAGGGTCTAAAATTATGATGACCAATAGCATCAACTCTCAGGATATTATTACCCATTGGATTCAACCTATAGAACTTGTGAAAAAAATGCTCACTGATCCTAGAATGATAAGTAAGGCCATGCAGTCTTTTGCCTTATTACAATCCTACAGGGTATGGGATACTTTTGTGTAGTTTCTAATCAGACCACAACACTTGTGGGAAATTTTTTCTATTATCCAGGGAGTAGTTATATGATCGTGGAGAGAAATGTGATCTCTCATTGAATTTCCTCATATTATTCATTATTTAGAGACTAAATTTACTAATAATTTATTACCAAATTAAAATAAAAAATAAAATCCTCTTTACTTGTTAACTATAGTTTAATTTTTTTAAATAAAATGTATTTAAAAAATTTTCATTGTAAAGACTTCATTATTCCTAGTTCCTCTGTAACATCCTAGGTAAATAAAGAATATGAAATTCTCATATTTATAAATATTTTTTAGTTTTATAATGATTTTACATTGAACGGGATTCTATATTTGATGGTGTACCTAACATGCAACAATGCATTCCTCTAAAATCTTATATTGCATGCATGGGTGGGTCATACATAAAAAAATATAATAATAATATTATTATTTTGAAGTATAGTTAACTCCTAACCGTTCTATTGGTAGGAATGAACAGAACTAACTAAATTATTAATATAAATGTTTTCTCAATGTCTTTAAAATTATACAATAAATTTAAGAGGCTTAAAATCAGAATGAATCTGGATTAAATCACGAAACACTGTCATATTCTTTAAATGGGTGTTTTAACGTCTTTTGATGGGGATCCCATTTTAAATCTAGTTTTTGTCACTTTTATATTTTCTATTTAACAAAATAAATTTCTTCATTATTTTGGAACATCAAAATTTACATTTGATGAAATTTTGCTACTTTTTGGATAATGATCATTTTTAATGAATAGATAAAAATTCTTCATTTTAATTCAAAACTGATTTTGAAATTAATTTATTTATATAGATAGATTATAATTTTAATTTGTTTTAAACACTAATTGGATCATATTTGTTTACCAATTAATATAAGTTTTGTCATTGGATGTAACTTCACTTTGAAATTGGAATAAACCCCTGTCAATCCTTTTGTAGTTTTTACTTTTAATAAAGACGCTTTTATTTTTGGCAATGGAAATTAATTTTAAATTAATTATTGAAACCTATCTATTTTGAATTTGAAAAAATGGATTACATATTTGGAATCATGAGGTCCAAATTGAATAAATCGATTACTTTTATTTTTAGATATTATGAATAGAAATATCAGTAAGGATTTTATTTACCATTCTTAAATGGTAAATCTGGTTAATAATGGTAAAAAATAACATTATAATAATATTAAATTACCCGAACTTGTGTGTTAATCCTATTTTATAAGAACTAACCAACCATGGTCATCCTTGGGAAGATATTAGGACCCCATGGTGACACTTGTGTCTGAAAATGACATTTAATTACTTTTAATTAAAAGTTAAGGAAAATACAACATAAACATATTTCTTTTACTAAAACTATTTTTATATGTGGTTATATAAGTGATATTTTCAATAATAAATAGTCATTAGAAATACAATAATATTTTATACATCATGGTATTTCATTTATAATTTTTATAAATTAAATAAATAAATTTAATTATGATACAATGATGATGCAGTGATTCCTACGTTAAAGAAAAACTCAAAAAAATGATATTATAAATGTTAACTTAAATATAATTTGGATAATCTTATATTATCCCAGAACATTATAGATCATAGATACATGGTAGCTTGGTATTATTTATTTTTTTTCTAATTAATAAAGTTTTTATGGAATTTTAAAAAAGTTATGATATAAATTGTGTCAATATAAACATAATTCATATATAAAAATATAAAATGTTATATTAAATATTATAAAATATTAAAAAAAATTAATATTTTTCCAAATAGATATAATAAGTTTACAATGTTATTAGTTACTCTTTAATAGGATATTTATCTTCTTTTGGTATCTATTTTGAATCTCAAAATGTTTAATGCTTGATGAAACAGTAAGAGTAAAAAAGGGTAAAATAAAAAATATAAGGATGAAAAATTATATAAAACCTATATAATTATTATTTTCTGATTTTAATTCGACTTATATTAATCTGATCTTCGAACTAACATAATATGTACATCTTTATAATTGAAATATAATTTATAATAATATAATAATTCAATATATTTTGGAACTACCCATTTTTTCTCCAATGAATGGCCACAACCTCTTAAACATACTCACTTCTCTCAAACGCCCTCGGCTCGTTAAAAATCCTACAAAATATGCTAAAAACATCCCTATATTCCTTATATAACCCTTACTTTTGTGAAATGGATATTAAACAAGTCATTTTATCTTAAATCAAAAAGAGTTACCCGATTGAGGTAATGTCTTCTCTCATGATTCATTCATTTATTTTCCATTCTCCAGCCACATTACTATCATTATTAAATTATTTTATAAGAAAACTAGTATATTAAATATTATATGATTTTTTATTCCCCATATTCAATATAAAATGACACTCACTTCTATCTAATCAATTTAGAACATACTGTTTTATTGATGGCGAACTAATGCCTCATGAAACGATGATTGTACAATAATCTCATACTACATCTCATGGTGGAAATTATGATGGAAATATATTTTTATATGGTATATATCATATTCATATTTCCTCTATACCTATGTATTTTTCATATATATCATACCATTATGATTTCTATAACACTTAAATACGATAATGTCATTTGAGAATGCGTGGACTACCGCTCACCCACAGTGATATGACATATTCATGATATACATGGAATGTATAATAGATGGAATTAATGAAATTATGTGACATATTTAATATATATATAATAATTATATTATAATATACATATGTAACATATAGTTTGAATTACATTAATAATTAAAAATAAATGAAAGTAGCATTCATGTATACGTATGACTTACCATCCCCATGAATTGTTCATTTCAATTTCATATAATAAAATTTTATGGACTTTTAAAATAAATATATAATTGATCTAAATACATATATAGTTAATATATATAATATTTAAATCTGGAATAAAATTATGATGATAATTGACTTTTGACCACATGGACAGTTTGTATTTATGACATATTTATTTTTTAAACAAGTATCAAACATCGACAAAAATAACGATAAGAAGTTGAATAATTATATGAACTTTATATCAATGTAATAAGTAGTATAAATATAATTATAAATTTAAAAAGTTTTTGAAGCAAGTAGAATTATCATATGTTTATTATTCATGGAGATAAAGAATGAACAAGACAAGTCAGACCCAAGGAAGGGGGACTTCTTAAACCAATTTCCATTCTATGTTTTAATCTTATACTTTTTGATTATGTCTTGATATGATTATGTAATAAATAAATTTTTAGTTAAATATTGTATTTATACATTAATTATGTGTTCTTAGAGTGAATATACATAATCAATACATTTTATTCACAAAATGATCCATATAAAGTACTTCATCTCAATCTCCATTTATTGATGCATACATTGCTTTATATACGACGTTCCATTATACAATGTATAAACCCCTTTGAATTTGGTATTTTCCTTGAATGGGAATATTTTTACTATGAATCATTTTACAAAATGACAAGGACAATGTTTCTTTTTAATCTACATGGTGAAAATAACCTATCCACTTCAATGAGCATTTTTTGATATTTGTCCTCCATAATGAGCCATAATGTTTTTAAACGGAAAATAAATATTGTATAATATTTTTATATATTTTGGTATGGAAAATATTTTTGAGAATGGATTAATTTTTTCAATGTATTTAAATGTTATATTTTTAATTCAATGTATAAATGTTATATTTGAATTATAATTGTGTTCTGTGTTATGATTATGTAATGGTTCATGGGCGTTGTTCATGTATATGGGTGGTTCGGTGCTAAACCTAGGGCGGGTGAGCCTGTGATTACAATTCAATGCACTGGGTAATGTAACTGAGGAAGATATTAGTGTTTCTCCAATGATGTTTAAAGAATTTAATCTGATTTGTATTCCAAATGTAACTTCATTTGTAGCTATGAAATCTACAATGTAAGTATGATATGGATGCCACAAGTGACCTTTATGATTTATTCTTACTTTGTGTTATTCTTAAATCATATGAATTCATGAGGTATGTTAATGATCTTATGTTTTTTGGGTACTGATGAACTAATGTTTTCTTTATTTATTTTATAAACCTTACAACGATATTTATATTCATCCAAAAATTTTGAAATGTTTTTTCATAGCATACAAGGGCGGGTAAGAGAAAGGACGTATTTAAGAATATTTAAAAAAAGAAATGAATTTGTAATGACCCGCCAATTCTAATTGGCTTGAGAGTACAATAAGTCGTTACTAGGCCATAAGTGACATCCCCAAGATGCTAAAGGCTAGAAATAAATTCTTAAGGGTTCCAATTCAAGTGGGGGACGATATACTCTTTTAAAAAATAAACCAATAAACCAACCAACCATAACCAAACATTCACTACATGATGCATGATCAACTAAAAGGCAACTAAACAACTTCATTTATGTCAAACCACATTAGAGTATACAACAGTGGATGACCAAACCATGTATAAAAGTCCACAACAGATAAAAAACTCAAGACTCTCAATGACACTAAGACTTTGTGCTCCAGAAGTTCCAAGCTTCACAACATCTCCCAAGCATCACCACGAGCCATAGAAATAAGATTCTTTTCCATTAACTTTGTCCTAGAATATGACATCTTCAAAAGCACCAACATGCCAAAGCAGGTGTGAGTATAAAACTCAGTTGGTTTTCCACAATGAAATCGCTACTCATGCCACTAGGACAGAAGAGTTAGAAACAATTAAATAAAAACAGTTTATATAAAATATTTTCTCAAAAGAAGTTTATAACTAAATATAAACAAGTTTATAAATCCGTTTTTAACCAAAAGAATCCAATATTAATTGAAACCAATTTTACAGCAAGTTATTTTTCCTGTAAAATAACAAATCCAAATTTAGAACCATTTCATAAAATCCCTTTTTGGCATACCCAACCATTTCACAATCTAGTGATATCAACCATGCATGCTACGTTATGACAGGTCCATACTAATGAGTGATTTGTCGTCGATCTACCATGTTTACATAGGGTAATTATTTCCCATGTTCCATTATCCCTTTAGCACCGATCATAGGTCATATTTCCACAAAGCCCCGAGAATACATTTCCATTATCCCTTTGGAACTGAGAACAAGGTCATATTTCTACCAAGCCCCATATTTTCAATATGAACACACACCACGTCTTCCCACAATCATTCCAGAACAACCCTTTCAATAAAAACAAACTTTTTATTGAAAACCATTTCCGTCAAAACCATATAAATTCCAAACCATTTCAATTTCAAACCATTTAAATAAAACCCAACGTTTATTGAAAACAAGTTCCATCAATGTTATTTCCATAACAAACCATTTCAATAAAACACCCTTTTTATTGAAAACCCATATTCCATCAAACCATTTACAATTCCAGCAAATCAACAATTTAAAATCATCATTTTAAATTCAAGAAGCCAATTCACATTGCACAAAAAATCTCCCAGATTTTACAATTTCATAAAAACTATAAATCATCACTAAAGAAGATTTATTCCATGACTTTCACAATCAAATCCATTCAAACTAACCAATTTGAAACCATTCTAGTCAATTTTAACAAGAGGAGTATAGAGTGAAGCCTCCTACCTCTAAGGTTTTGACGAAAACCACAACGAACGGACAACGCACAAGAAAATCGGGTTGATTCTCCAAGAATTATCCTTAGATCTAATATCCTAACACAACCATGACCAAATATCATCATATTTGACATCCACACACTTATATAGACCCATAACGAGCACAGATCTGTGAAACCAAGAGAAGAGGAGAAGTAGATCTAATTAGTTCTATGAAACTGATCATGAATGGTCACATACCTCAATAATATTGCTTCGATTTGCCAAGTGAAGCCTTCGTACTGCCTTTAGAATGATGGGAGAACCCTCTATGAACTTAAGAGAAAAAAAATCCTTAGTTAGGACCTCTTAAGAGGAAAAACGAGCTATATAGAGGCAAAAATTCATGAGATCCACCATTATAGGATCTTGTTTATGTGGCCGCACAGTTAGTTCACACAGTTTAATAAACTGTGTGCTAACCATGCATTAGATACTGCTCGACCACCTTTCTCGCATGGTTTGGTCACAGGGTCAGACAAACCGTGCACCGACAATGTAGAAGCTACTACCCCCAAGAACCACTGTGCATGGTTTGGCCGCAAGGTTTTGCCACACGGTTTAGACATACCATGCGACTTCCCCATTGCCTCAAAACATCATTCCAAGTACCCCCGACTCTCGTATTCAACACCCTTAACTTTAAAACCCTTAAAAAAATCAAATAATGGTTACAAACAAGAAAATGTGGGTACTAAATTCTCTCCATCATTGTCCTTTTCTTCTTCATAAAGTAGAAAACCATCACCCACCTGAAAGAGTTCCGACCATTGATCTTTCTTTTCCTTTTCATGTTCACAAGTCTCTTCCTGAATCTGACCATGCTACCATAATACCCACAATAGACCGACGCTTTTTTCATGATAGACTATCTATTCAATATACAAAATCCATACTAGGATATGTATCATCGATACATCCAGATCTATGTCAACATGATCCCATCTGATCACTTTGTCTTGATCAGGCTGATACTTTTTCAATTGAGATACATGGAACACATTATGCATCGAACTAAACCATGTGGGTAATTCAAACAGATATGCCACCTCTCCATCTAGTTCCAATATCTCAAAAAGTCCAATGTATCTAGGAGATAACTTTCCCGGATTCCTGAAATGACAATGTCCAAGACTTGGGGAGATAGTCAAGAATACATGATCACCCACATAGAAAAACAACGGTCTTTGATGGTGATCTGCATAAGAATTCCGACGACTCTGATCTGTCTAGATCCACTTTCTAATAAATTGAATCTTCTCCATTGTTTCTTGGACAAGGCTCAGCCCCACTTGTATAGATTCACCAGTTTCCACCCAGCATAGTAGAGATCAACAAGGACTCCCATATAATGCTTCAAACGGAGCCATGCGTAATAAGGCTTGATAGCTATTATAGTATGAGAACCCCACTAAGGGTATATGATCTTCCCATGGGACACCAAAATCCATTACACAAGTCAAAAACATGTCTTCCAACATTTTTATTGTTCGCTCAGATTTCCCATCCATCTGAGGATGATACGCTGTGCTTATAGTAAATTGAGTTCCAAGGGATTGCTGTAATGAGTCCCAAAAACGAGATGTTAACCTCAGATCTCTACCTAATACTATAGACATGAGTACACCATTCTTCTTTACCACTACTCAGATATATATTTTTTAATGATCTTATACTGTATCAGTTTCATGAATATGGATGAAATTGGCTGACTTGGTTAGATGATCTACTATCACCCAAATGGAATCGTCTTTCTATACCATTATTGGAAGATCTATAACAAAATCCATTGTTATCTGATCCCTTTTCCACACTCGTAGAGGTATATATAGTAACATACTAGTTGCTCTTTGATTCTCTACTTTAACATGCTGACAAGTTAAGCACCTTGAGTCGAACTCGACCACCATATTTTTCATGATGTTACACCAAAACTGCACCTTCAATTACTTATACATCTTCTGTGTACCTGGGTGTAAAACCCATATTGAGTGGTGATAAGCATGAAGGATTTGTTCCTGACAAACAATATTTACAACCATCCTATCTCTAAAAAACAAAATTGATCCCTCATCCAGTTTCCATCCATCAATGGTCTCTCCACCATTGTGTTTTGAATATAAAACTAGACATATTGAATAAAATGTTTTTGATTCTTTGATCATATTTACTAAATGAAGAACAAGTGTAGCTGAAAAGAAAACAGAAACATCACCTCAGACTTTACATTCAACATGCATGTCAGCTAAGACCGACATCATCTACAATTCGTTGGAATCTTCTTTCACCAACTGAGCATATGACTTTCTACTCAATGCATCTGCCACAAAATTTCCTTTTTCAGGTTTTTAAATCATGTCAAAGTCAAACGTCTAGATATACTCCATCCATATAATTTTCCTGAAATTCAAATATCATTGTGAGAAAATGTGTTTCACAGTTTTTTGATCCATAAACACAGTAAATTTCTCACTAAAGAGATAATGCCTCCATGTTTTCAATGAATGGAAGACTATAGCTAACTCCAAATCATGTGTTGGGTAATTTTTCTCATGCACCCTCAACTTCCTTGAACCATAAGTAACCACATGATGTCTTTTCATGAGAACACAACCCAACCCTGATCCTGATGCATCACAATACACTACATTCCCCTGTCCTGGTTCTGGCAAGTTGAAGATAGATGCCGATGTAAGCCAAATTTTTTTTTCTTGAATGGATTTACAACATTTGTCCATAGATTGGAAGAGAGAATTATTGTTAGTCAGAGCTGTCATTGGTGAAGCTAGTCGTGAGAAATCAAGCACAAAGTGTTGTAGTAACCAGCAAGACCAAGAAAACTGCGTATCTCGAACACATTTTTTGATGGCTTCCAAGAGGTAATGACTTCTATCTTTTCAGGATCAACAGAAACACCTTTAACTGAAATGACATGGCCAAGGAAACATACTTCTTGTATCCAAAAATCACACTTCGATAATATGGAATAAAAACGATGTTCTCTCATGATTTGTAACACTGTTTCTAGGTGCACCTCGGGCTCAACCCTTGTATTTTAATACACCAAGATATTGTCGATAAACACCACACCAAAAGAATCCATATAACTGTGAAATATCAAATTCATCAAAGCCATGAAGACCGTTGGTGGATTCATTAGACGGAAAGGCATGACTACGTATTCGTAATGGCCATATCTGCTTCTAAAAGATATCTTTGTAAAATTTGCCTTCTGAATTCGCAATTGGTGATATATTAATCACATGTCAAACATGGAGAACCACTGATATCCCTTTAATTTATCGAAAAGATCATCAATGTGTGGAAGTGGATATCTATTTTTTATCATATCTTTGTTAAGGTTACGATAATAAACACACAGCCGAAGAGTTCCATCTGCCTTCATCACAAACTACACCGGTGAAACCCATGGAGAAGTACATGGTCGAATGAAACCCTTGCTTTCTATCTCCTCTAATATCACTTTCAATTCTCGTAACTCTGTTGGTGCCATCCTTCAAGAAGGAACGGAAATACGAATGGTCTCCAGAAAGAGATAAATCGTAAACTCCACTTCCCTTAGAGGTGGTAACCCTGAAATTTTTTTGGGAATGACATATAGAAATTGATCCAAAATAGATAGAAAACCATCTCTCTTAATCTCTTCCATTTATGACGAAGTCAATAATACCAGTTGGTAAGATATTGTTCCCACCATTTGATCCAACAATCTCTGTGCGCCTTTCTTTACCACCCCCTATCCTCTGATGAGATGGTCGATGTCGTCTTCGGTCGTGAAACTAACTATTCTATTATAACAGTATATGTGACACTTAATCATTGTCAACCAATCCATACCCATGATTACATCATAGAAATCCATGTCCAATATTGAGAAGTTCCATTTTAACTTAGCTCCATAAAGAGTTATAGCACATACTCTACACACAAAGTCATGGAATTCTTTTTCACCAAGGGGAGTTTTCTGTTTCAAAACAGAAGGAATCATTTTCAGTTTTAAACATAGCAAGTCAACATCACGAGAAGCAATGATAGAATGGGGAGCACTCGTATCAAACAAAAAACTGATGGCTTAGCATTAAAATTCAATCACAACATCTATCACCACATTTTTTTCCAAAAAAAATATTTTTACATGTTCATCCATTTTTGAAAATATTAAGAATTCCTTTTGAAAGTCAACCCATTTTCAAAACACATCAAATACCATGTATTCAAAATCGTTTTCTTGAAAATAATTTCATCATTTTTTAAAAAAAATCACCATGCCCAAAATCCTTACTCATTCCTCAAAATGAGATATTAAATCCTAGTGGGACATCATTCCACTATAATTCATGTAATGCTCATCTCATTGGCTAAACCCATGATAATGAGATTACCAACATTATAGAATTGTATCCAAAGAACTAATGTACCCAACAACTTGGTAAATTGATGTTCAACATAAACAGGTTAGCTACATCCTTTAAGGCTATACATTTCAAGTTTCGAAAATCCTACTCTTGTCTAATATTTTGACCCAAGGAATATACAAGAATGAATTTCAATGCCATGACCAATAACAATGATGACTACTTGTTAGGAAAGGACTGAATGAAGCTCATACCATTTGTAATGACCCACCAATTCTCATTGGCTTGAAATTACAACGAGTCATTAATAAGCCTTAAGCGACATCCCCAAGACTCCAAAGGCATGAAATAAATGTCAAAGGGTTTCAATGCACACGGGGGATGATTTAACCTTTACGAAATAACCCAGTTAACCAACCAACCATACCAAAACATTCACTACATGATGCATGAACAACTGGAAGAAAAAAAACATCGTTTATGTCAAATCACATCAGAGTACACAACAGCAGAAGACCAAACCATGTATCAAAGTCCACAAAAGTTAAAAAAAAACTCAAGACTCTCAATGATAATAAGACTTCGTGATCCACAAGCTCCAAGCTCCACAACATCTCCCATGCATCACCACGATCCACTAGCAATAAGATTTTTTACCTTTACCTATGTCCCAGAATACGACTTCTGCAAAAGAACCAACGTGCCAAATCATGGGTGAGTATAAAACTCAGTAGGTTTCCCCCAATGACTTCCCTACTCACACCACTAGGATAAAAGAGTTAGAAACAATTATATAAGAATAGATTATATAAATTTTTTTCTCAAAAGCAGTTTATAACTAAATATAAAAAAGTTTCCAAATCATTAGTAACCAAAATCATCCAGGAGAAATTGAAACCAATTTCCCATAAAGTTATTTTTCTAGAAATATAACCAATCTAGCTTTAGAAACATTTCACATAATCTCTTTTTGGAATACCCAACCATTTCACAATCCTGTGAAATCAACCATGCATGCTATGTTATGACAGTTCCATACTCATGAGTGGTTTCTCATCGATCTACCAAGTCATCACAAGGTAATTGTTTCCCATATTCCCTTATCCCTTGGGCACCAAGCAGAAGGTCATTTTTCAACCATGCCCCAAGTGTACATGTGCCATTATCACTTTGGAACTGGGAAGAAGGTCGTATTTCAACCGTGTCCCATGTTTGCAATATGAACAAACACCATGTGTTCCCACAATCATGCCAAAATAACCCTTTAAATAAAACACCCTTTTTATTGAAAACCATTTCCTTAAAAACAATTTAAATGCCAAACCATTTCAATTTCAAACCACTTCCATAAAACTCCTAATTTATTGAAAACTAGATCCATAAATGTTATTTCCATAATAAATGATTTCAATAAAACACACTTTTTATTGAAAACCCATATTTCATCAAACCATTTGTAATTCCAGAAAATCAATAATTTAAAACCATCAATATAAATTCAAGAATCCATATCACTTTTCACAACAAATCTCCATGATTTCAAAATTTCATCAAAACCATAAATCATCAATAAAAAGATTTATTCCATGATATTCATATCCAATCCATTGAAACAAACCAATTTGAAACTAATCCAATCAATTCTAACAAGAGGAGTCGAGAGTGATGCCTCCTACCTCAACTGTTTTGACGAAAACCCCAAAGAACGAAGAATGTACAAGAAAACCGGGTCGATTCTACAATAATTCTCCTTAGATCTCTTCTCCAAACACAACCAAGACCATGTATCATCATATTTTGTATCCACAAACTTAGAGCTACCCATAATGAGTGTAGATCTAGGAAATAGAAAGAAGATGAGAAGTAGATCTAAGTAGATCTAAGAAACCAATCAAGAACGATAACATACCTCAAGAATACGGCTTTGATTCTCCAAGAGAAGCCTTAATATCAACTTTGGAACGATTAGAGAACCCTACTTGACCATAGTAATACCAAAATCCTGAGTTACAGCTGCATACGAGGAAAAAGTAACTACATAGAGGAAAAAATGCATGAGATCCACCTTTATTGGATCTCATTTAAGTGGCTGCATAATTAGATCGCATTGTTTGAAAAACCGTGCGATAACCATGCATTAGCTACTACTTTGACCACCCTTCTCCAATGGTCTTGACACATGGTTATACAAATCGTGCACCGACCGTGTAGATGCTACTTCCCCCAAGACCCACTGTGCACAGTTTGGCCGCACGGTTTAGACAAACCGTGCGCCACCCATGCACTTCCCCTTTGCCTCAAGAAATCATTCCATGTTCTCCCGACTCTCCTATTAAAAACCCTTAACATTAAAACCATGAAAAGATTCATGTAATGGTTATATACCAGAACCCGGGGTACTATTAAACTCTTGTTTTGTTTAAGAAGATTTATTATTGTTAAAGAATTTGGATAGAGTATAAGTGTGTAAATTGAAATTCTTCGATGTAATATAATAATTACAACATAACTCTCTGAAATTATGTATTTGAAAATACCCTCAATGTGAATTGTTGACATAACTCCAGATTATATAATTTTTTAGGATGGGGTCTTATAGTTGGAATGAATGGTCATTTTAGACAAATTTACTAGTTAGGATATTTATAAATTAGTATGCATAAATTAATATTTTGTAACATTGAAATCGTATAGAATTTATATATTACCATGTTTATTTACCTAAGACATTTCTGTGTTAAGAATGGTTTTACGTATAGGAAACTGAACTGCTATGATGGGACGACATGAAGGGGAAAATGACCTTCCAAATAAGAAACCTAAGATGGTTAGGATCAGAAGTGAATTTTTTTCAGTGATAATACAATTGTATTAGGATATAAATGGTGTTGGTATCCATGCACAAGATCAGAAAGATCAACCAAAAAAGAACATATTGATAGTGGATCTTTTCATGAGGAAACGACCTTCGTCATTCAGAGGATCATCTAACCCAGTGCTAGATGAATGGTGGATTAAAGCACTGTATTTTTTTTATGTCATGGGGTGTTCAGAACATCCAAAGGTTATTCTTTTTGATTACTATTTTGATGTAGAAGCCGATCAAGGTTGGACTATTGTTATAAATATCATGGAGAGTGAGGAGATTGATGCTCTTTATTGGTATAAATTAAAAGGAATGTATATTGAGAATTATATTCCTATGGTGGTTCAAAATTTCTTGGAAAAACATTTCCTAGAATTTAGGTAGGAGGATGACTTAGTGGTTACTTCTGAAGAAAAATTTACTCGGCTGTCAAGATATGCTTTAAATTTTATATGGGTTCCTGATACTAAACTCAATCATTATTACTCAGGATTATTGACAAATTTTCTAAGGTAACGAGCTTCTTGTGATTTGAAAAGTTATGGAAATTTTTTTTGATGTGTGTAGAAGGTGGAAATGGAATTTTCCTATGATCAGGTGTTCTTTCAAAAACAACAGAATATGAGGTTGAGGTGGCCGACGATAGATGAGAACTATTAAAAAATGTCTGATGGTAAGATACAAAAGTTTATAGTTTGTGAAAATTGATGTAAAAATCACATAGGGAAATGCCTTTTGAATTCTGGTAAGTTTTTCCATTGTGGTAAAATGAGACTTAATTCTCGTAATTTAACTACAAAAGAAATGTGTAATGGTATGGAAATGTATGATGTATAGTTAGTAAATTTTTTTATGTGAAATGAAATGGAGAATTATGATGATGAGTGTGCAACAAAGAACTCAACTGAAGCAATGCAGTCCGACTACATGTAGAAAGTGGTGGTGAATTCATTTTCAACTACATTAGATGATTTTGGTCCATCCAATGAAGTAGTATCAGGTACAATTTTTGTTTATTGAGATTATTCCAATGTGTTTTTTGATGTAGGGTCTACACATTCACTCATTTATTATTAGTTTTTTTAGTAAATTGGGAATTCCAACACAAGATATGAATCATAAACTAATGTTAAAAACACGGGGAGGAAATGTTGAGATAAAAATAAATTATAACAACATTCTTGTCCTTGTGTGTGGAAGGAATCTACATTCAATCCTTATTTTTTTCAACTACAACAATTTGATGTTATTTTGGGTATGGATTTCCTTTCTATTTATCATGATAAAATTTGCTGTAGAGATAAAGAGGTTTATTTTCAAACAGAATTTTAGTTTGTGTACAATATTGAACCCGTACTTTTTATAACATATCAGGGAGATGAGAAACTAGTAAAATATATAAATTAATGCTACCTTTCACATATTTTTGAAAATAGAGGAATTGCTCATATTAATGAAGTGCGAGTGATAAATGAGTTTCATTATGTTTTTTTGATGAGTTCCCTTGTATGATACATGATAGGGAAGTTGAATGTACTATTGAATTAGTTTTGGATTTTACTCCAATTTCAAAACCACATTATAGAATGGATCAAATTGAACTTTTAGTGTTAAATAATAAATTAAATGATTTATTTGATAAATGATTCATTCGACCTATCACATCACCATGGGATCGTCCTGTCTTGTTTGATAAAAAGAGACATGGTTCAATGATACTTTGCATTGATTATAGAGACTTGAATAACATAAAATTTAATAATAAGTGCCATTTTACTTATATCGATGATTTTTTTGATCAGCTCCATAGAGATCAGTATTTTCTGAAGACTGACATGAGATTGAGGTACCATAAGTTGAAATGAAAAGAAGAAGACATTCTAGAGATAGTGTTTAATAATATATATGGCCATTATGGATTTTTACATATGCATTTTGGGTTTAAAAAACCCCCTTCTATAATCATGGATCATATAAATAAAATTTTCAGTGGATTCTTGTATAAGTTAGTGGTTATGATTATTGATGATATTTTGTATTATTATAAAAGTAAATTAGAGCATGAATGTCATTTGAGGCTGTCTTGCAATATTTAGTAGAAAAGAAACTGAATGGGAAATTTAGAAAGTCTTTGTTTTGGTAAAAAAAATCTAATTCCATGGACACATTGTTTTTAACGATCTTATACCGATATATCCTGTTAAAACAAATGTTTGATAAATAATTTCCATGACTGAATAATATAACAGAGATTCGTAGATTTCATTTTTTGTCATTTATTACATGAGGATTTTTGAAAAATTTTCATAGTAATCTATCCCATAGACAATGTCAACTCGAAAAAGTGTTATGATCATCTGGACAATAGAATTAGGTGATTGTTGTCAGGAATTGAAAATATGATTGGTGAATGCTCTAGTTTTGGAATTGCCTTATAGGAATAGTGAATTTGTTATCCATAGTGATACTTCATTGAATGGATTTGGTTGTGTCCTGATGTTGATTGATCAAGTAATTTTTTTTCTTCAAGTCAGTTGAAAACTCATGAATTAAATTTCCCTAAAAATGATTTGGAATTATATGTTTTAGTTCATTATTTAAAAAGTTTGAGGCATCATTTGGAAGAGTAAATGGTGAAATTTATACTGAACACAAATTTTTGAAATATATATTCACTCAAAAAGAATTGAACATGAGACAGAGGGGATGTATTGAATTAATCATGGATTATGATTTCAAAAAACATTACTATCCGGTAAAATAAAATAAAGTGGATAATTCTTTATGTCTTAAAAGTAAGGTCACATTAACCATGTTATCATTGGTACATGATCCTTTTATTGGCTATTTGATGAACATTGTAATAGTAGTTGTTGGTGAAGGAGATTCCTTTGTTTTGTTTCAGGTTTTAGTAAAATGGTCCTAGTAGACAAAAAAAGTGTAAAAAAATAATAGTGAATTGTAGAAAAAAATAGAAATTATTCATAAGGGTTAGTTACCAAAGTATAACATTGATAGAGTCTATTTTTTTGATTTGTAAATAGAGTATGTGCGCCTTGTGATTCACAATTGAAGAAAGATATATTAGGTAAAGTTCATAGTTCCCTATTTTTAGTCCATTATGGAATTACAAAGATGTATAAATATATTCAGGTGTACTACTAGCGGGAAAGAATGAAAAGAGATATCACTAGATTTACCTAGAGATGTTTGATTTTTCAATAGTTTAATGTAAATTGGCAGTTACTGAAAGGGATAATTCAGCCTTTCCCAGTGCCAGAGTGGAAATGGGAATACTTATCTATGAATTTCATTCTGGGAATACCCAATAATTCTTTAGGTACCAATGTAATATGGGTTATTTTTTATTAATTAACTAAATCAACTATTTTTTTCAAATTCAAGTTACTCTATCTGTAGATCATCATTATCATTTGTATATTAAATAGATATTCAAGGTACATGGAATTGCCCTCTCCATTGTATGTGATCATGATCCTTGGTTCACTTATAACATTTGGAAGGGCCTTCAGAATTAAATGGGTAATGAATTAAGTTTTAGTACAACATTTCATCCACAATCAGATGGGCTGTTAGAAAAAAATATTCACACATTGGAAGATATGATAGGTGTTTGTTCAATGGATTACCTGAGAATTTGAGACCAATATCTTTATTTGGTGGAGTGTTCTTATAATCACAATTTTATTTCTAGTATACAAATGGCACAACATGAGGAATTATATGGAATGTGGTGCTGAACTCTATCATTTTTGGATGATGTATGTGAAAGGATGTTAATGGGACCGGAATTGGTAGATTATATTAATGAAAATGATTATCGAATTAAGAAGAACATGCGAACAACTCAGAGTAGGTAGAAAACATATAGGGATAAATGGGGAAGGATATTTCTTTCTAGGATGGTGATCATGTCTTTCTAAAATTGTTTTCACTATGGAAGAGTGTGATGTGTTTTGGTAAGAAGGGAATGATGAGTCTGGCGTTTATTGGAAACAATGAAATCCTAGAGAATGTTGGATAACCTGCCTACATAGTGGATTTAACTCCATGATTATCCCAAGAACACAATGTTTTTCATGTTTTAATGATGAGAATGTATATGTCAGATCCATCACAATTTTAAGACCAAAGGTAGTTCAGTTGGAAGAGATTCTATCTTATGAGGAACAATTAGTCCATATTCTTGACTGAAGAGAGAAAGTGTTGCAGAAAAAGTTAATTCTTCATGTAAATATTTTTTTCAAAAAACCTTTTGTTTGAAGAAGTAATGTGGGAATCTGAAAATTATATAAAGGATAAATACCCCCAATTATTTGATAAGTGAGTAGAATTGTAGGAATGAAATTCCCAAAATAATGGAAGGATGTAACATCCTAGGTAAGTAATTAATATAAAATTTTCTTATTTATTAATATTTGGGTATTAAATATTAATTTTACTCTGAAATGGATTCTATGTTCGATGGCATACCCGACAAGCTAAAATGGGTTTTTTCTAAAAATTATGTTGAACACAAGGATGAGTCGTACTGAAAAAAGTATTATTATTATTATGTTAAATCATAGTTAACACCTAGCCATTGTATTAGAGAAAATTAATAGAACTAACAAAAATATGATTATACATGTCTGTTAAATATATTTACATTTATCCATTAAATTTTAGAGGCATAATATTAGAAATAAATATGATTTTAAGCATTATATACTCTAATATTATTTAAAAGGCCATTTTTCTACCTTTTGATGGAAAATCCATTTTAAATCTATTTTTATTAATTTTATATGTTCAAATTGACAAAAAAATTATTATTTAAATGTAGAACATAAAAATTTACATTTGATGTGATTTTGGTATTTTTTTGATAAAGTTATTTTTTTATTTATTGTAAAAAGATTGTATTTTAATTCAAAAGTGATTTTTAATCTAATTTTTTTATATAGTTTGATAATACATTTAATTGATTTTATTGTGTAATATGACTATATTTTTTCAACTTAATTCAATTTTTTTATTGTAAATAATATCACCGTGAAATTTCACATAAACACAAGTCTATCTTGTTGTAGTTTTTACTTTGTAAAAATGTGTTTTTAGTTTTGGCAATGAGAATTAATATTAAATTAAGTACTTGTAATTCTGTGTTTTTAAATTGGAAAAAATGGATTCCATATTTGGAATCTACTGATTCAAATTTTGTAAATAGGTGACTTTTATTTTTCTACCATATGAATCGTAACATTGGTAAATATTTAATTTTCATTGGTTAAAGGGTAAATCTAGAAAATAATTGCAAAAAATAAGATTATAATAATATTAAATTACCCTATCATGTGTCCTAATCCTATTAAATGAGACATGTCTGACCATGGGTATTCATGGGTCGATTTTAGGACCACATAGAGCCAATTGTGTGTGAAAATGACTTTTAATTACTTTTAATTTAATTTTTAGGAAAATATAACATAAATAGATATATTTTACTCAATAATTTATAAGGGCTTATATAAGTGATATCATTGACAATAAAGAGTATTTATAAATCCAAAAATAATTTATACATTATACTAATAATGTTTTGACATTAAGTAAATAAATTTGATTTTGACAAAACGATGATGTAGTGATTGCTTCATTAATAAAGGATTCAATGAAATGATATTATAAATTTTAAAATAAATTTAATTTGGTTATTTTGATGTCATCCATGACATAATTGGATTTTATTTACATGTAATCAATGTATTAATGTCGTTTTTTTTAATCAATGAAGATGCAATAGATTTTTAAAAAATTCATGATATGAATAATGTCGAAATTGACATAAATCATATTTTAAAATATAAAATATTTAATTAAATATTATAAAATTCCAAAATAATTAATATTCAGTCAAATAGTGAAAAAAAATCTAAATGAAATTATTGACTCCTTAATCTGAAATTTTCATGTTTCGGTTACTATTTTCATTCTTAAAGTCTTAAATACCTGATAAAATTGTTTTATTAATAATGATTAAATAAAAAAGAATAAAATTTAAAAATATACAAAACCTACTTAATTATTATTAGGTGATTTTATTTTGACATATATTTATCTCCTATATGAAAAATTTTAATTTGGAATCATTTATAATCAAAATAAAATTCATAACAAAATAGTATTTCAAGATATTCTTATAGTTCCCCTCCTCCATCCTATAAAATGCCACAAACACTAACCCTTACTGACACCTCTCAAGCCCCCATGTCTCCTCCAAACATTTCCAAAGGATGATACCAAAATCTCTTTATTTCTCCTAGAGTCTTTACCTTGTACATAAGGTAATTCATGAAGTCATTTTAGCTTAACTCAAAAGGAGTTACCTGATTTGAGTTTATGCCTTCCCTTAGGGTTCTTTCATTTATTTTCACTTCTCCAACCGCATAACTCTATGTAATAAATTATATTATAAAAACAGCTGTATCGTCAATATACTTGGATGTTTTTATTCCTAGAATTAGTCCTACACTCACACAAACCTCCAACTAATTGATTTAGAACATTCTATTTATTGGGACGATGAACAACTGCCTCACAAAACTGTGATTGTTCAATTATCTCCTACTTCCTCTCATGGTGGATGTTATGATAGAACTATATTTATATATGGTATATATCATATTTATATTGCCTCTATTCTTCTTTATTTTACATTTATATCATACCATTATTCTTTCCATAACACATGAATCTGATAATTTTATTTGAGGAAGTTTAGACTACCGCCCCCTCAAATGGGTATGAATGGTAAATGCTTTACATGTAATGTATAAATGATGGAATTAATGAACATATGTAAAATATATAAAATAGTTTTTATAATGTAATTATAAAATACCTATGTATCATTTATTTTTCATTCCTTTAGAAATAACAATGAAATGTAAGTACCCCTTCATGCGTTCGTATGACTTACCATCTCCATGAATGGTGCATTTCATTTTATTATATAAAATGTTATTTTATATTATAAAAACATATATAGTACATTTAAATACATATACACTGGATATATATTGTATTTAAATAATTAATAAAAGTCTATGGATACTGGTCTTTTGACCACATGGATATTTTGTAATTATAACAATTTCATTTTTGACTCAATTACCGAACATCGAAAAAATAACAAAATGGACTTGAATAATTATATATATGTTATAACGAGGTAATAAGTGAAATAAAAGTATTAAAAAAATTATATAATTTCTATGTCATGTCAAATTATCTTAAGTTTATTATTCAGGGAGATAAATACCAAACATGAAAAGTTGGAAAAAAGGTAAGGTGACTTCTTTATAAAAATTTCCATTCTTTGTGTCACCCTTATACGTTTTGATTATGGAGTGGTTTGATTTTGTACGAAATAAATTTTTATGTCCAATATTGTATTTATATATTACATATGTTTTATTATAGTGAATACACATAATCGTTCTATTTTATTTAAAAAATGATCCTTGAATGGGACTTTGTCTAAATCTCTTTTAATTAAGGAATACATTGATTTATACACGACTTTATTTTATATGGTGTATAAAACACATTTGACTTTTAAATTTAATTAAAAGGGAATATTTTTTCTATAAATCATTTTAATAAAATAAAAATTGATTGTTTTCTTTTTAATGTACGTATTGATAATGACCATTCCACTGCTCCTAGCACTATTTGATATTTGGATTCCGTAACAAGATGTAATGTTTTTAAAAGGAACATAAATAGCATATACAATTTTTTCATATTGTGTTATTTAAAATGGTTTTGAGAATGGATTGATTCTGTGAATATATATAAATGTTATATTGTGATTAAAATGTTGAAATATTTTCTTTCCTTTATACATGTGTTATGTGTTATGATTATGTTATGGTTCATGTGAATTGTTTACATATACAGGTGGTTACATGATAATACTAGGTAGAGAGATCCCAAGATAGATCTCCAATGATTTAGGGAATGAGATTGTGGTAAATTTTAATGTTCCTCTGAATGGATTTATGTAATATAATGGGTTGGTTATTCCAAATGTAACTCCCTATATAGCTGTAAAAGATACAATGTAAGAATGATATTGATGCCACAGGTTACCTTTACAATTTATGCTTACTATGTGTCACTTTTAAATATTATGATTTCATAACATATGTTACAGAGATTTTGTTTTGTATTTATTGATGAAATAATGTTTTCTTACATTATATTATAACCCTTAATAATATTGTAATGCTCATACCATGTTTTTGAAATGTTTTTCACTTGGTATAAGGAAGGGTGAGAGAAAAGAAGTATTCAAGAATATTTATATAAAGAAAAGACCTATTGTTTTATTTAAGGAGTATTATTATTGTGAAAAAATTAGGATTCATTAGAAGTGTCTAACTAGAAATTATTGAAATGAAATATAATAGTTATAGCCCCATTCTATAAATCTCAAAACTTGAAATGATAATCAATGTGAATTATTGAACTAACTCAAGATTATTTAATGCTTAAGGTTGGGCCTTATATCATCACAATGGGATGGTTAGGTTTTTTTGTTACAATGAAATATTGTTCCATAACAATTTTCATGGATTATGTGGTGTATTCTAACATCACTAATAATAAATAGTCTATGTTACCACATATCAATGACATGTTTTATGTATTCTATGGTGATCAATATATGTGAATATTTTCTCTATGTATGGGTACAATTAGATTAATGTGATGGGTAATGATATTAAAAATTCACTATTTCATACATGATTTGTGAATTGGGAGTTTTTTTAATCCATTATGGTTGAAAACAATGGATCTGTATTTGTGGCACATCAAAATTGCGTTTTCCCTGAGTTTATGTATTATTACATGGTTGTATTAAATTATAAATGAGTAGTTTATTTAAAAAGTCATTAGAATCATTAGAATAAATTAATTTATGTTTTTTATATCATTAAGGAAAATAATCTATATAATTTTTTTTGTAAAAGTTAATTCTGGTTTCAATATATTTTCATCTATGGAAATATAAGTAATAATAATTGATTAATTATTGATCAAGAGAATAATACTATTTTTTTATATTGGGATATATGTTTAAATTACAAAACCATTCATAGTTTTTATGGATTATTTGGTTACAAGGTATGGTTTTATTAAAACATTAATCTATTATATATCCCACAATCATTGTAAAAAATAGAAATGATTAAATTCATATGGATAAAATAAAGAGATGAATGTTTCAAGGAATTAAAAATAAGAATAGTAAATGATCATGTTATGTCCCTACTATCCAAATATGCTAATATGTTTTTATAGAATTATTTTCATTTGATGTGAAAAGGATATATTATAATACAGATTGATCTTGTAATTACTTATGATTCGAATCAAAATAATCATCATCATATATATTATACTACACTTTACATTGAAGTATATGAAGTTATTTGTTTTACATTAAATTTATTTAGAATTCATTTATATGTATTTAATTGTTATATATTTACCTATTATAAGATTTTAAAGTGTATATTCGCACAAAAGGAGATAAAAATGAGTTAGTGAAGATGTATTGAATTGATAATTGATTATGACTGCACAACTCATTAACATCCAGGTAATGAAAATACTATAGTATATTCTTTAGGTTTGAAGCAGAATTCATTAATAACCATTTTAGATTTGTAACATCACCATTTGATAATGATTTGATGACCGTTTTCATAAAAATTATGAATTTTGGAACATCATATATTTTTTTCCATGATTTTTTATAATAATATTTTTCTAAAAGAATTATGATATATTATAAAGAATATCCTAACATTCATGAAGTCGTATAATTGGTTATAAAGGTGATTTTTCTATATAATATATTAAAAAATGAACTTTAGATATCTAGAAAACTGTTATGTATTTATTGTGATCACCAATTAAAAAGAAAAGTATTATGTATGACTCATTGATCTCACCATTTGATTCATTGCATTTGATTAATATTATATAACAACCTTTAACAACATTTCATGTCAGTGGGAATGAAGAAAGATATTTCTAATTTCATGATGAATGGAATGAATTTTAAATAGGATAAATCTTAATGAAATTTACCAAATAGGATAATTCATCCTTTACCAATGCCAGATGGAAAATTGGTAAATATATTGAGGTATTTTTTTCTTTAATTAATAGTGTATGTTAATGTAATAATTTGATTATGTTTATCATTAATCATTTAACAAAATATTATCATTTTCATACCATTATAGATAATATGTTTTTATTATAATTATTCACATGATGTTAATGATTTAATTGTGTTAAATAGAGTCCCACGTTCTATTTAAGATGATCATGGTAACTTTTCCTCATCAAATTAATATAATGGAATCATATATTTATAGTTTACTTACAGAAATTTCAAAAATGAATTTTATCATACCTCTGATGTGTAATTAGTTTGTTTAATTACAAAATTATAGTATACTCCACATTATAGATGACTATATGAAAAGCTAGGTGTTGATAGGAAACATTTGTTTTGATATTTATTATTATAATAGTTTTTTCAATATACAGATAACACCTTTTGAGGCATTATATTATAATCAATTTCAAATTTCAGCAAGTTTAGTTGAATGTTGGGTAATAAATTTTTTTGGACTAATTTATAGATGAAATGGTTGATAAAGAGAATATTTTTCAGTTTAATTTTATTATTGATCAATAGAGGTGGAAAATATATACATATAATTCAAGGATTTTTATTTATTTAAATATAGGTATAATTTTTTTGTTATGTTATTTTATCAGAAAAGGTATATGTGTAATTTTTAATTAGTTAAGTTATGAATGCGATTCATTCGAATATATGAAATATTTATGAATTTTGTATCAGTTTTCAATCATGTGGAATCTCCAAGTAGTTTATTTCATATTCAGGACATATTTTATATTTAATTATATTAAATATATATTCCAAATTCAACTCTTACATTGATCCCTAATTGGTTAATTTTGAAAAAAAAAATATTATAATAGGGGACAATGGGTATATATTACTTACGATAATAGAAACGTTTTATTGGATTGGTTCAATTATCAAGTTTTTGTTTTTAGAAAATACTACATGATTGAAGAAGAAATATAATAATCGAAAAATTCTATGAAGGAAATATATAACCACATTTTTAATAAGTGAATGAATTTTTAGGGTGAAATTTGAAAAATATGAGAGAATGTAAAATATTAGGTGATGATAATAAGAATAAATGTAATTCATTGTTAATATCAATTAATTTGATTATGTATAGATATATTAACTAAAATAATTAAATATAATTTTTATATCAAAATAAAATAGTTTCATTTTTAATATGTTTTGAACATATATTAGATGGATTTATTTAAAATATTTATTTGTAGATTTTACAATTTTATTTTAAGATAATTATAATAATATTTTAATACTATCACTTTAAAATTATCTTATAGTAACATTATTTTAAATTTTCTAACAAAATAAAATTTCTTATTTAATAATAGAAAATACATATTTTATCAAAATAATATTTTAAATTTGAAGAAGTTGATAAAAATAATTTTTTTAGAAAATTATTTCAGGGAAAATTTATTATAATTATAAAATAAATATTTCAAATAAGATCATTTCAATCAATTTTCTTTCTTAATTTTGAAATTGATTTATTTAATACTTAAGAAGTCATTTTTTCCGTAAAATTTTAATCATCGTCTTTTTCTAGTAAAATAATATAATAAATTTTCAAACATATATGAATTTATTATAATTTAATTGATTCCATATTATTAATCATAATAATTAAAATACATTAATATTTTTACCATAAATATTGATCATTCATAATTATAACTATATTAAATATTCACCACCTTGGTAAAAGAGGTAAAATTAAGTTAAAACCAAGGGGTAATGCTCTAAATCATCTCTTAAGACATTCATTTATCCTGTAGCATGAGTAGTACATGAAGAATGATATGTTTTTGAAGTTATTTAATTTATTGTATATATTTATTATGAATTTTGGAACATAATATTTTCTTTTGTGGAGATAAGTTATATTTTTTTACAAATAAAAAAATATTTTTAGTTCATTTCATTTAGATTTACTTTTACAATATTTAATTAGGCTTGAAATTGATCCAAAAATATAACTATTTCTATTGATTATTATTTACACAAGAAATCATGGAAACTAATTTACGATGTTTTTTCAATTTAAAAAAAATTTACCTTTTAATCAAGTATTTTCTGTAAATTTCATTCCATATTTTCATTGTTCTTAAATTACATGTAATTCATTCTATTTATTGAAAATTATCCCAAAAAAATGGATTTCAATTTTGGGGGCATCATTTCAAGATATTTCACCACCTTTTACATTTAAAAATAAAAAAATATCATAGAAAAAAATAATGTTATCAAAATTAATTTAAAATTTATTTGGAGTGATTTAGGTATGGGATAAAGATTATAATGTATCAAAAAATTTCTTAAATGTTACTATTATAGCATATTTATACCATTTCAAACATTGTATTAGACTATATAGTTTTTTTCTATATTATTTGTTTATGATATATATATATATATTAATATTTTGAAACAATCCATATATGTCCTCTCCAATACTTATATAAGGAAACAACTAAACAAACCATTAAATACATGAATAGTCATTTATGTCAACAAATGACGTTAAAAAATTAAATTAAAACGTCTATAACCTTATACTATATAAAATATATTGGGTATAATTTCTAATATATATCGATGAATGTGTAATGACAATAAGGTTTTCAGAATAAGTTGTATAGGTTTTAATTGAATATATATTTTTAATAGCATCTCCTACATATTTAAAAATACATATAACCATTTTTATTTAAAAACATTACTATAAACCATATACATATTAGTAATTATGATTATTTCTATCTTTTATCCATCAATTTCTCCAATTAATGTAGAACAATGCCATCATTAATGTGTGTGGGGGACAACAACAACATGATTACAAGTAATTTGTTTTCAATCAACGCATTTTATAGAATGTAATAATGATCAATTTAAAGTATATAAATGATATTTATTAGATATTTATAATTATATAAATATAATTAATCACTCATTTTGTTATCATGTGATACATTGAAATATCATAATTTCAGTCTTTCGTATATGTGCACTAACACATCCATAGAGAAATTTGAATCTTTTTTTGTCACTACTTAAAATGGATAGTATATATATATGTGTATTTAAATATGTAGTGTTATATTTTTAATACAATTAATATTTTATACAAATAAAATGATATTTCACTTCATTCCCTTGTGTTCATTGACAAATGGAATCATTATTCATGCTTAAGATGAAATATCTTATCCATTATTGCAGCATAATTAATTTTCTCTAATCATATTGTACTTATTTTATAAAAGTATAATCAATGTATAATAATGATAATGAATATGTGATTACTATTTCGAGTATGATGGAATAATGATATCATGACCATGTTCATCCTACAACAGCTATTTTTGGGATTATGAACTGAATATCCTCAAAATGTTCAACACACACATAGCTAAGGATTCCACTAAATAAAAAATGGATATAAATTATATAACATATAAATTCATAATGGATTTAACATGAAAATAATACATATGAGATTAATTTATTAATTAATTTTTATTATAACTTATATAAATAACATAAGCGACAGGTCAGTATTAGCGTAAGAGAAACATAACATTAAAAAACATTTTCAATGTTTTAAAGACATATTTTAAAATATTTTCCATCCATTTGCATATTAAGAAAAATATATTTTTTATTTATTTATATTAACACATATTAATAATAGATGATAATTTATTGCTCTGTTAACTTCCATTCAATGCTTTTCAGAAGTAATATTTTTATACATATTATATACATTGTTTTGAAATTATATTCAAAAGAAAAAATTAATGTTATATTTTAATGTATATGAAGTTTATCTCATTTTCCTAAACCATTAATTTTATGTAATTCTTTTATTCCTTTATAAACAGCCATGATTCCTTAAATGAATTGTCTTTATTTTATATTTATGGGATTGTATTTACGAAAATATTCTTTTAAAGTATATGGATATGTCGATTTCAAAAAATTATTTACTTATATTATAAATATAATATTTTTAGTAATTTTATAATGTAAATAAAATAATATAACTATTTATGGGATATTATGGTCCTAAAATACTATTTCAAAATGACATGGGAGTATAATATACCTATAATGATGGATTCATCTTATATATATCCCCAATGCATTGGGTAATGGTAATATTATCCATATAATTATATTTTATATCTAATATTTAGGTTAGTTTACGAGTAAGGGTTTTTGTAAGTTTCATATTTGGATTATTTCATTAAGTACATCCATCCAACATCAGATTTTTATTTCTAAACAAAATCCACTATTTCGATAAATTTGTGAAACCATAGGAGAAAACAATGTTATTGATGGAAAACATAAGCCTATTGGAATGTTTATACATAAAAAGATTCCATGAGAGAGATATTATCCTTAAAGAGATTCGAGTGTGAATGTGCATAATTATGTTTTCTGGATTTATATTTATTTTTCATAGATTTTTTTTGTAAAATGGTTGTATAATTATGTTTTGATATCAATCAATTATTATTTAATTTTTTTTGTGAAAACTGTATGTTTATTAGAAAATGTTTTTAAAATTTATCTTGTATTATATGAAAATATCATGGCTATTATTTATTTCATTCTATATTCATATAACATTTTTTTAAAAAATAAATTTTATTTCTTATGTAAATAAATATTTTCTTCAGACCAATGTTTATTATTTAAATGGATAAATATATTATGTGATATTATCATTTTGAAATAGTCTAATGCTGTTATTTCATTCTTTTTATATTTACCTAAATAATTTTTTTTCTAATCATAAATTCTCATATATTATTATAAAGATGAAGTATGAGTAGGAACAGTTATGAATTTATCGTGGAAATCATGATGTTTTTTTTGTGATAATAAATTTTTTTAGTTTTAAAAAAATATTCATGTCAAATAACTAGATACTCTAAGGATGATTCGAACATGTAATTTATGTTGTTTCTAAATAGGGGTTTTGATATAATGATATAAAACATGAAGCCCGAAAATAAATTCGGGAATGCTATAAAATGAATATTGGTATAGAAATGAAATTTGGGTTAAATAATGATCATGAAATTTTAGTTTTCTACATATATTCAAAATATATTTCATTTGGGGCATGAAAGGGTGGTAAAGGATTATCACACACCTCCATCAGACCCAGGATCAAATTCGAATGGGAGAGTGTTTCTAGAGTTGGGTGTTGACATAGGCATGATGTAGACAAGTAGTGACACATGAAGGTGGTGATGTAGGAATGACACAAGCATGATATATGCCTCATGACACATGAAATATGATGTACGTATGATGTTTCATTCGGTTTCTGAGATTGTTTCATGGCCTTGGAGCCACTTAATGGGTTTCATTATCACTAGGCCTTTAGATTGTGTATTGAATAAATAAGGTTTGATTGGTAGGATTTCTATTAGGGATGATATGACCTACCATTTCTATATAGTGTGTCCGATGTGTGCATGATGTGAGTGTGTTTAATGTAATTATACCACCATGAACCTAACATATAATCATAATATATTATTTAAGATATATAATTTCAAGTGAATCTAATCGTATCCAAAAGGATAGTATATACATAAAATTCAATATATTGAATTCATTTAATATTTTTATCTAGAAAGTATGATTTTAATTTAGACAATATATCTTCTATTTCATTGTTCATAAAAAATATAGTGTTACACATATGATTTTTTACAGATTCAGGTGGATATACTAGGTTATAAACATTGTTACTGTATATAGATAATTTTCTACATTAAATTTATTTCCAACATTTATATGATTTTAAACTCATGATATTTTCTTTGTAAGATTCTAGATAACATTCAATGATTTTTACACAACCTTCATCTGAAATGGGTAATTAATGTCTCTAAAATTAATAAAGAATCTAAAATAACATCATAGTGATTTTTCATATCAAATATATTTATTGGTTTAGAACACTTTTTTATTCATAATCAATTATCTAATATCTAATTTCATTTTGTTCATTATGGAATTCATTATGTTCAAAATTTATTTGAATAAATAATATGAATATAAATTCTTATCATTTAAATACAATATGATAGTGAATAAGTAACTTTTATTATAATTAACTATGGAAATAAAAACCCATTATCTCATTGGTATAATCATAATAATGAATATAATTTGACTGGGGTTGTATTTTACATGAGACAATGTTTTTAACATATTACTCACAAACAAAAACCTCATATAACACATAATCTGATGTTTTATAGTCCACATATATTGTGTTTTTAATAATAGTGTTATAGAGAACAAAATTTAAAATTAATATTATATTTCATAGAGCATAAACCAATCACTACAAAGTATGGTATGCATGACTCACCATTGATTAACTCATGAAGAAAATTGTTTGCTTCCTCCAGTAATGTAAAAAATCTAGTAATGGTGTTCCAAATGGAGTGAGTTGTGAAATTTTATAACCGTGTTTAATATTAAAATGATATTCTTGTAGAAAATAATCATTCCATGATCAGATCAAATTGACTTAATATTTTTTCTATGTTGATTTTTTATATCATTTTAGAAAACATTGAACATTTCAAAGGATTTGTGCATATGTTTCGTAAGATATATGTACCAATTACCACAAAATTCAGTGATAATGTTATTGAATTATTAAATTTGGTCTTCATATACAGTACATATAGGGCCTTATGCATGATTATGAATAAATTTTTTTTAAACATTAGACCGTTTTCCATTATACATAAAATAATTATTTTTTTATTTTTTATAATAATAGAGGTTAACATTATTCAAATGATTCATAATCAATTTAATGAAATAATTCTACATTTTGATTCCATAATTTATTACTGTTATATTTATTCTATTGTGGAAATGTCAATGATTAGATTATTTCTAATATTTTTTTCCAATGTATTTATTTATATTATATATGTAATTTTTCATATCCAATATGTATAATCCATAAAAAATATTCAAAAAACATTTTTATTTTCGTTTATGTAATTCCAAAAAACATATGATCATTATGAAAAAATAAATATCAACCATAACTCAAAAGGGTAAGAAATTAGAAAAAATTAATATTGATGGTATACGATTTTTGATATCCACTATTAATGTTTATCCATTAATAAGAATTAAACTAATAACAACCATATATAATGAAAAAAACCTTTTATCCCTTCACAAATTGTCAGTATAGCTCTCACATTTTCATAATGTTTTAATTTTTTAAATATAAGAACATTACCAGAAATATAGGATGACTATCTAGTAATATATACGAATAATTTAGAGATAATGAAACTAATTTATATAGAAAAAATACCTAATATTTTTATAAAATCACTTTTTAGTCCCTTACTTAAATATTTGTATTTTGGATAATTCCACTTGAAATTCCCAATTTTCTTTAAAATGAATCATTGAAATTCATGTTCATTTTTTAAATAACAATTATTTACTATGGAAATGAATATTTTAAATTATTAATGTTTATATTCATATTATTTTTAATTTAACATGTATAATTATCATAACCATTATAGGTAGTTTCCATTTCATGTAATTTAAATCATTCAAAATAAATATTTCATGACCACATCCTTCAAAATATTCCCTTTATGAGATATAAAAGAAGAAAGAGGGGTAATAACCCCTTGAGTCCTGCCTCTAGTAGGCCTCAGAGTGGATACCAGCACCATGGGTACAAAAATATCACAATAATATGTGGAATTTTCCTTTTTTTGGAAAAAACAATATCAGTAGATAAGATGTATCAACCTCAATAAACACAAACTCATATCTAAATGAAATCCAATTTCTAACCAACAAGAATGTTTAAAATGAAACTATTAGAAATCATATAAAAATCAATGTACCAAAAATATGGCTAAGAACCAACATAATAGGTGTCCCAATGTTTGATATAGTAATTCATAGCATGACCTACATAGTCCTTAGAGAAACCTATGATATGTTTTATATATGTAGTGTAAGAATACAAGCATACATAGTTGGAAAAACCTATGTCTTTGAGGAAAACATTAAAGTTATCCTACTAATGCCCCATGTGAGAAAACAAAAGTACCAAACAGAATAAAGCAATGTATACTAGTCATCCCATTATCCCCATTGAATTATCACCATGTAATATAAGTCAATTTATATAATATATTAAGCACATAAATGATATGGTATCCCACAACATATCACACTATTTTATCCACACAATCCTAATGAAAAATGTCATCGTACTCCCACCTCTTCTAAACAAACCACGTCACAACCCACCCGCACACACATAGGGCTCACAAACCACATTACATCTGACCTGCACACACCTAAGCAACAAACCATATCACATACCTTATGTAGACTCTTGGCCCATAATGCACAAAAAATTAAACCCTCAAATAGTTGGGCCACAAAACCAACCACATACCATCTATAAACACCTAGACCTCACTAACCATATCTCATCCCAAAGAATCCAATGAAATCAAAAGAAATATCTTCCAAAAAACAATGGGAATTAACAACACATCTAATCATGAAAACACCTATAAGGCACAACACATATCATCCCAAAAACACCTCGGAAAACACTACATTCCCACGCACACCTAGTTCTTGAATACAATGACATAGATGAAGAATCTTGTGATATCCTCACATGAAAGAGGGAGCATGGATGAGAGGGTGGATTGATATCCATCCCCTGACAGGGATGTCTTGGAATAAAACCATGCCCCATAATGATAGGGGTGGTCATCATATATTTCCCAACTAGTGTGGGGTGAGTATATAAATCACAAGGTCAATACAAGAATATAAATATATAATACCAAAAACTCAATCCCGACCTATGTGTAATCAATAATCACCTTTCTCATAACACATACATCATTATCGCTACTTCTAAATACCAAACACTACACAACATGCCCCAAACTTTTTCCAATTTCAGTCTAATTTAATTAACCATTTCCATTCATTATTATGAACCCATTAATTCAATCTATAAACCAACCCCACCCAATCCAATTACAAAAATTGTTTTAGAATTATGTTTTCATTTATTCCATTTATATCATTATAACTACCTACCACAACACACAAAAAGCAACACAAAAAAATTAAGACATACAAGAATATGGTGTGAATAACCATATAAGCCATCACCATCCATCCTCGAGTTCATTCCCAAAAACCCATCCACACACAACCATAGCCATCTACAAATTACAGAACCTCCAATTCACTACCTACTATACAAAAATTCTCATCCCTTACATACTCAAATTATTTCTCATCTTGATATTCCATTACATGGTCAGGTAGATATATCATCTACAAGTTCATCCATAACACTACCTAAACCATCATACAACACACACCAATTATTCACAGATGTACCACAACACAAACAAGAGAGTACCCACACATCAAAACATATCCACTTTTTATCCCATCTATACTGCTCATACAACCACATATATCTCACAAAACACATAACCCCACATACAAAAGCATAACACAATTCCAGATTTCTTAAGACATCCTTCCTTAAATTCACATTTTAATTCAATGGTTATCCTAGATACTGGGTAATCCTGGGGTATTTGTTTGTTATCCAACATTACATGATTTACCAATTTCTATACACAATTGTACAAGCAGAACCAACCATCATGATACATGTTTAATACAAAAATAAGGACCACCAAAAACCACAATTTTAAAATGACATTTAGACCATAAAATTAAAAATATAAAAAATAATAACAAGGTTGTAATGACAAGAAATACATACACCCTACCCTTTTCAATTTCTTTTAGACAATTTATATCACTGGTTAAATTTTTCACAAACTAAATATGTTGGTAGAAATAAAAACAAAACTCTCATGCTTGATGAACTAGTGAAGTGTAACATTATAAATCCCCCCTCAAAGAGGTTTCATTGTTCTTGTTGTGTAAATTGATTAAGAAATGGTCCTCTTATTTTTCTTATAAAAAGATCTATAACCATCTAAGGATTTCATGGAACCACTGCATTGAAATCACCCAATGAAAAAATCCATTCAGAAATATATGAGTACATTCCCCACCACTTGAAAATAAGAAAAAGGGGAAAGAGAGAGATCAACCAAAAGTGAAATCACTGAAACAGGTGAATAATGAACCCTAGATTAAATTTGGATAACTACAAATTGATGGATATAATCTATGAATCAGTCTCTGACAGAGGAATCCTCAGGATAGCGGAGAGGGTACACATGGTCATCTTGGCTCAAGAATGTATCACTGCATCCATAGGGTTTAATAACCCATGTGGATGAAAAAATGTTCCAACCATTACAAAAATGGGGTATTAAAAGATCTTCAATACCCTTCCATGCTGGGTAATCCCTCGATATTGAATTTCACAGAAAACCCATATCCTTTCAATTTATTTATCTTTTTTAATAACCGAAAAATTTTATGTCGTGAAATATCATCGACAAGATGTAAAACCAATAATCATGCTGTGAAATCTACATACACTTCTTATAATACATGAAACAACTTTATTTATCCTCCTAATACTACAAAAACTCTTGGAATAGCCCCTGAACATCCCCAAAACCCAATACATGAAATTTAATAGATTGGGGGGGACATATACCATTACACCATATACTTTTCAAATGATTCTCACCTTCAATAATTAGATACCAAGAATAAATTTATAATGAGTCATCTGAACACCCCCCCCCTGACATACCGCTCAAGGATCTCATGAATCCTCAAGAACTAACAATAATCGAACACAAAAACCTAGACAACCACAATGACACAACCACACTAACACTGAGAAACATTATCAACCTCCACATAACCCAAGTCAACAAGCACTATATCTAATGAAACTCAATATACAAAAAACACATGTTAGAGAATTCCACGCTCCATGTAGAAATACTATCCACTTTGGTGGATAATGACTAAAACAAACGGGTTGAATGAAATCATAGTTAATGTTTATTGATTAGGAATATTGTCCTCCATTCATATTATGTTAGTAGTTTAACACATACAACACCACAAACATCTCAATCCAAGGGAGAAAGTAATCATATATAAAACAAAGTTCAAGTGTTTCATCATAAAACAAAAAAGGAAAAGGTAAAACTTAGAACAGCTAAGGGTACTATGAATGAATGCCTCTTGTTCCCAAGATCTCTCTTCCATGCCACCATGCACCGACATCATGAAATACAAAATATTGGTCCATACACATAACACCTTCTCTCAACGATCCATTATATCAAATGGCTGCTCCAAAAACATCACATCGTCCTTAATATCCAACTCTCCCCATTCAATTACAATGAATTCATAATGTTGATGATAAAGGATATATTATACATGGAAGAAATTGTGCATCCTCTCTGACCATGGTGGAAGCACAAAATATTATTCCACCTTGACAACTCCCTCCAACACCTCAAAGGTTACATCAAACCTGAGAGAATGATTACTCCCTCAGATTTACCTTCACTGCCCACCTCATGGGGAAACCATTAATAACACACGGTCCCAATCCATAATCTTCATGGGACTCCTCCTAAAATCGATATATGAAATCTGTTGGACCTATATAACATTCATCATTTCGTTGAATAGTTAGACATTCTCATTTGTACACTTCACCACACCTGGTCAAAGAATATCTATCTCCATAACATCCATCTAGCATAATGGAGAAAGATGTGATCTTTAAAAAACACATCAAACGAAGACATGTAGATTGAAGAGTGATAGAGGATATTGTATGATAACTCTACCAATGTAAGGTATTATACCAAAGTCCCATCATATTCCAATAGGTACTACCACATCATATCCTCCAACAACTAGATAAACAGCATTGTCTACCCGTCATTTTGGGTGTAGAAATTAGTGTTGATACATAATTGAGGGGTCAATATCATACTAAAATACCTTCTAGAATCTCTAGGTAAACCAAAAATCCAAATTTTTGATAATGGTCCTTTTGAGTCCATGAAAATTCACCACCACATCTACAAACATCTTAGACAATGAATCCATTTCCCCCAACTTCTTTATCACTATGAAATGGGCTGATTTTGTCAACCGATCCAAAACCACCAAGATAGCATCATAGCTTCCCTACTATCTAGGTAAAATTATGATGAAATACATTGATAATTCATAAAAATTTCACTTGGTTATATATTTGTGTTGTAGCAACCTAATGGGAATATGGTGCTCAGCCTTAACCTACTGAAAAAAATTCACTTCGCCACAGACTCCTCCACTTCATATTTCATCTTGTGCCACCAAAATGGCACCATAAAGCCATAATACATCTTAGGAACTGAAGAGTGTAACATTAAAGTCAATATATGAAACTCATGAAGTAATACCTCATGCATCACCACTACAATGAACATATTTTCATTGAACAAATTCTTTTTTCGGCTTTCCTCTGACCATCCCTCCGGAGCATCACCATGGCCACGACGACCATGCGCCACCTCCAACTATGAGTCTCCCCACTAAAAATAATCCAATTACTACATCATGGAATGAAAAAATATCACATAAAACTAACTGAATCTAACACCATCCACCCATTCATTTATGTGATGGGATACTAACTCTTCTATCCCTCTACAATAATATATAGACTTTTGAACAACCACTTTTTGTGTCTTTTACACAGAGAATAATACAAAAAATTCGCGTTTAATGAGTTATATGATTTTTTAAAATTGTAATCAAAATAAAACTCCTTCCACCTCCACTCTCATTAGTTCATATCCTACTGGGATATTATATACCACATACTCTTGTGGTATTTGAAGACCATAAACTACTCCCCAAAGAAGTAATGCCACAATAACATAAGCGTGAACATTAATTATTCCATCTCCATAACATTGGTGGCATAGTTGAACTTGTGGGGAATTAACTTATTAAACTCATAAGTGGAAAATACTCACTATTGCATCAGCAGATATCCCCAAATTCGATAGAATGCATAAAAACACCACAACAATCACCCCTTCCTCTAGGAATTGGAGCACTCGAGAACTGAGTGCTACCTGGTACTTCCCACACAACATGAAATATTTTTCCATAATAGTAAAAGATATTAATATATCTGAAACTCTTAATAAATAGGACCCAAATTTATAATAATAAATTTAAAGGTAAAAGAAACTACAAACATCTCCCACATTTTTGAGTGTAGCCTAAGAAAAACTGTTTTAATCATTTACGGGTCGACTGCCACACCCTGCAAAGACACCAATTGCCTGTGAACATTATCCTCTGATGTCCAAAACATACACTTTGAAAACATTCCATAGGGATGGTGGTGTTTAAGAACAATAAAGATAGCTCTAAAATGCTCGAAATGTTTCTCCTCTAACATCAAGTAGATGAAGACATCATTGCCAAATACAATGATGAAATAGTCTAGGAACTCATGAAAGTCGGAGTTCATAAGCCTCATGAACATTGTTGGTGTGTTTGATAACACTGAAGGGCAGGTATAGAAATTCAAAATGCTCATACCATCTTCTAAAATTATTCATATGTATATCACCCTCCTTCACTCTCAAATGGTGATATCCAAAATGCAGATAAATCATAGAAACCCGACATTCCCCGAGAAGCTAATCGAAAATATATTCCATCCATCAAAGAGGTTAATAGTTCATGGTTTTCAACAAATTTAGGATCTTGTAGTCTTTTCAGAACCTCATACCACCATCTTCATTCTTTATAAACAACACTAGATCACCCCATGATGATACACAAGGTCGAATAAATCCATTCTTCGTCAATTAAATTATATGATTGATCAACTAATAAAATTGAAGGTTTTATTCGATAGGTATCCATCGAAATTATAGAAGAACCAGGATATAAGTCTATCATAAACTCATCATCATGTAGGGGGGTAGCATCATAACCTCTATTGTAAAAACATCCAAAAACTACCAAATTACTATGATAACCTTTACCATTTAGGCTACCAATTATTCTATTGATAACTCAACAAAAAATGATATTGGTCTTGACAAGCCGACTACCCACCTGAAAACTCCTCTTTCCATGATAAACCACACTATTTCAATCCACATATGTCAAAAAGTCTCTTTATAATGCAGTCAATAACATCATGTATATAGTACTCAGAACACATCAATCCAGATGTTCTACCCTTGGACTATAATACTCAATTCTAGGGGCATGGGATGACTCTATAAGCCACGTCATAGAGAATTTCCTAGATTGGGTGCAATAAAGGAGTTTGGATCTCCAAAATCAAAAAAATCACAAGAAAGCATAATAAACAAACTAATTGTACCTCTGATGATATTAGGACCCATTGGAACCTCTTCCTACACTATTTGAAACTAACCACGACAAGCTCCTATGAACATTTTCTAATGATGGCCTCCATAATCATGCCTAGGTTGAGGTCCATAAGGATCATATTTAGGTCGAACCCTACATTATCCATCTCCCCTCGGTAGAGAATGATCATGTTCTCCCTACTGCTAAAATGTCATAAATGACAATTGTTCTGTGGATAGAAGTAAAATTTTACACCTCCACCATATTGAGCATGAACAGATGTTGGGCACTAATTATGAATATGACCACAGACCCCAGAAATATACCACTTTAGTCCCAAGCTCATACAAAATGCATGAGGACCAGATGGTCAAAAAGGAAGCTGTTATGGTCAACTCACTATTAGTTGAAAGACTAAAAGTTAAGGAAGTTGAGACATGTCACTAGTATCCCTACCTATTAGTGAACCATAATTTCTCTCTTCCAATTGATAAACCTATTTGGGAGTGCATCTTCTCAGTCACCTCTGCCATTATCTTATCCTCGAAGTACATCGGTAGCATATAAGATGTGATCAAGTACATGATATAAGGCTGATGTGACACATCTAGAAGTTTTTCCTGAGACTCCTCATATAGAATGTGATATGGGAAAAAACAAAGGACATCCTTGAACATGACCCCCAACTCCCATATCGATAAACTCCCCTATTGAAGGAAGTGTAGCTCATAACTCATCTAATCCATCATGGTTGAGGATATGTATTCCTCTCGAAACTCCTTTTGAATGTAACCCATGAAACATCAACTTACATCCTCTCCCCAAGATAATGTACTAACCACTAACATGAAACTCCTCAAATCTGATTCCCTACAAATAGAACCTATTACTCCTTCGGGTCTGAGTAAAACTAAATTTGATCAAAATATACTTGAGAAAGATATATCTCTCCATTATTAAAACACTTACATCATACTTTTCCCATCCTTCCACTAGAAACCACACAATTTCCTCTAACATTGTTCATCCTCCTCAACATGATCAACACTCCATAGATCAATCAGATCAACCTATTGTACCTTTATGGCCATAACAACTTATAGATAATGATTGTGATCTATAACAGATAAGAAAAACATATATTTCCTAAGATCATGTATTATAGACGTTAATATTAATTATAACTTGTTTAATTCGTTTATTTAATTGTTTCATATTTTTACCTTCCCAATGCATCCCAATTCATACAAGAAAAGAAGTCATTATAATTTATGTAACATTACTAGGTCTCCACCATGAAAATAGTGTAGTCTCACTTGGTTAATCTGTAGGCCAAGAATATTTACATTAGATCAAGAGGGGTACTAGAACATTTTTTCCTAGCCAGTCTTCCTTGGCATATGTCATGCACCAACATCACATAAAACTATTTCCCAACCAATACATGTAATCCTCACTATTTTTAACACAAAAATCCATCATATCTCTCAAAAATCACCTTTGATAACATTTTATCATGACCCCCTCCCTCCAATGATACCCCTACATTGATGGTAATGATTAAAGAGATATAAATTACCCCTATGTCTCACCTGTAGTAGGCCCTATTGTGGAGACTAGAACCAAGGGTTTAAAAATATGACAAAAATTGGAGGAAATAACTTTTTTGGAAAACAATATCAGAGCATAAGAGTTATCAACCTTAAAAATCCTAAAATACAAAACAATTCCAAAATCCACCGCACATGAATGTTTAAGATAAAAATTTTAAAATGTTCTAAAATTCCATGGGTAGTACTAAAATTAAGGAAATGAAGTGACAAAATAGTTTTCCCAATGTTTAATCTTGTAACCACCCACATGGCCCACATAGCTGTCCAAAAAACATGAAAGTTGTTTTAAATGCGTATGGTGAACATAAAGGTACACGCAATGGGGAAGACCTATACCTCTCATGCACACATGAAATGATGATTAATAATGCCCCTCCGAGAGATTACAGAATAGAACTACACCTAAAAAGGTATAATAGTCATACCATACTAACCATGTTATGCTCACGATGTAATGAAAGTCATGTAATTTAATATAATAAGCACATCAATCTCATGGTACCCAAACACCACTTCCCACTAGGTTAGCAGCACTTTCCTAATGGTAAACATCCTCGTTATCCCGCATATACAAAAATAAAATTTTTTTAACCCTCCCTCACATACTAAGGACTCATAAAACACATCACATACCTCTAGTACACACCTAGTACACAAACCACATAACATCACATACACAGATAGCTAGGCCATAGAGCCCACCACATCCCACCCACAGAAACTTGGGCCACACTCCACAATACATCACTCTTTCTGAAACATGTGACTCATAAACAAAATCTCATCCCAATGAATGCTAGGAAATCATAACACATATCATCCTGGAAACACAAAAGAATTGAAAATACAAATCATTATGAAAACACATGAGAAACCACTTAACATATCATCTTAAAAACACCTGGGAAAACACAACTGACCCACAAACACTTAGACCTCACATACCACAATTTTCTGGAATAATCATGGTTTATCACCACCTAGAAGAGTGAGTAGCGAAGGGTGGGTGGCTGACCATCCAACCTCTCACCAGGATTTTTGGGAAAGCATAGGATGCATGATTTCATTCATGAGGATCCCTCCAATAGTCACATCTAAATATGTTGGTAAAATAATACTTCGGTGGACAGTTCTATGGAGGATGAAAAAAAAACACAAGGGGGTCTCAGGGGAATAGGTGCATCATCATGTCTTTTATCTATGAGATTTGTGATACCCAAAATATGCAATCTCTATGGTGTGTTCTGTGTTCTTTTGATCCTTGAAATCTTTCGTGGATCATCAGGCATGATTTTAACATTGTTGCGAGCCCTGAGGAGAGGAAAGGTTGGGGTCCTTTTCCTAGGAAGGGAATCTTAGACATTGTTTAGCATATTCATGAAAAAGACCTTATGGACATGGGGTTTTTTGGGGAGCAGTAGAAATATTGTGATAACCCAAAGGGAAATCGGTGCTCCTGGAGCCGCATTGATTGCATCCTTGCTAACAAGAAAGCCATCTCCATGTTCGATGATGCCAAGGTAGATCATTTATATTGAGGGCTCTCTGACCATTATAATCTTCTAGTTTCCCATTCTTATAGACATGATAATAATTACACGTTTAGATTTATCATCACTGGATCTCTCAGCCCGATTTTCGTTATCTGGTCAATATGGTCTGGGAAGTCCCTCACTAGGGTCATTCATGGATTTCTATGCATGATAAACTCAGAATGATTAAGAGGGCACTCTAGGTTTGGGCTAACTCTTGTCCACCCACTGGAAAGGGTCTTGATGAGCATATGGATGCAGTTAATAGACTTGAAACCAGCCTAAAAAGGTTTGGGAAGAATGTGCTTTTGAGGAGTTAGTTGTGAATAAGGATTCCCTCTCTGATATCATTCTTGGGCAGGAAAGAGTGGTAAGGTAAGAATCTAGTATTAAATTTTTATGGCAGGTTGTACCGCCCGAACCCCAGTTACCAATAGTTAGTGCGTTATTATGAACATTGGCATGATCACAATAGATCACGTCTTTAAAGACCGAATAGTTTAGTTTCCTTAGAAACACTAGATATATTCATAAGTCTTACATTACATCATAAAGTAAAACAAAACTACAACAACATATTGTCTTCATATCCCCACATACTATCCATGTAGGTCATTCATAATAAACTTCTTCACAACCTGGAAAAATTAAATCATTAGAAGGGGTGAGCTCAGATGCTCTGTAAGGATAACAATATAGTGGAAGCTTTCATAAATATACATTAACATTTAAGGTAATGTATAACTAAAACAAAATCCATTTAAACTTGAACATCAGCATAATATGGAAAAAATATAATTAAATAATTCCATTTACTTATTCACATGGATATTCTACTAGTAGAATAATCACATTCAATATCAATAACCACTTTCATAATGATGGAATGCATAATGCCTTACTATCATAGCCATGCAGCCAAGGCCTCGTGCCAAGACTAAAAATATGATTTTGTCAAGGCCTCATGCCAAGACACTATTTTGTCTCATGAGACCTACCAATGCATCGAGGAGCTATAGCTGGCTCCACCTATCACTTATTAATTCCAATGCATTCCTTATATGAAACGTTTTAAACATATCATAAACCATAACAAAATCGTATTACATAAAACATGCATAAAGGAAACATTACCATTCCAAATTTCAATCTCACGATATCAACACAACACATTGATATAATAAAACCATTTTCAATACCAAAATAAAAGAAAAGTAAAACATGGTATTTATTTTTCATTTTAAAAAAATGTTAAGGCTTGTAGTGGAAGACGAAACTCAAATAATGGTCACGACGATGGAGATGTCATTGTCACCGCATACATAAGCAAAAACATTAATTTTTTAGTTTAGTAAAAATTCTTCATATAAAAAGTGTCCCTTTGAATAAAAGTAAAATTCAAAGGGGTTTATACACAGTATAAAAGAAAGTTGTGTACAAAACAAAATATGCCTCAATGAAATGAGATTGAGACAAAGTCCCTTACAAAGATCATTTTTTAAATAAAATAGATCTATTATGTGTATTCAATATAAAAGCACATAATGAATGTTAAAATAAAAGATAGGACATAATAATATCATGACATAATTTGATAGTAGGAGATTAACCCAAAGAATGGAAATTGGGATAAGAAGTTCCCTTACCTCGTGTTCGACTTGTCTCGATCGTTCTTTAACCTCCTAAATAATACACTAGAGTTAATTTCTACTTTCTTAAGAACCTTTTGCATGTTAATTATTCCATTTATATCACTTATTACCATGTTATGAACATTATGTAATTATTTATGTTAATAACGTTCGTTTTGTCGATCTTTGGTACTTGAGTCAAAAATAAACTTCTTATAATTACAAATTGTTGATGTGGTAAAATATCCATTATATACAGAAATATATTCATGATTTAGATATCATATATATCATATATATCCATCATATAAATTCGTTCATAATATTACATAACATTTAGAGGTAAGAAATGAAATGGACCGTTCTTGGAGGCGGTAAGCCGTATGTACTCATGAACGCTACTTTCATTTCTATTTCAAATTTAATGGAATTAAAAATAAATGAGATATATATATTATAATTATAGTATAATATATATGTTATATAGTTCACATAATTTCATTAATTTAATTCTTTATACATTTCATGTATTTCATGAACGAGTCACATCACTTGAGGGGCAGTAGTCCACACTTTCTCAAATGAAATTATCGCATTTTCACAACATTCAAAGCATAAAGGTATGTTTTAATTGTAAAATACATAAGCATAGGGAGGAAAGAAATATAATATATATCATAAATAAATATATTGTCATCATAATGGCCACCATGATAGGAGTTAAATAAGAGATTGAATAGTCATCATCTCGTGAGGCATTAATTTGCCACCCACAGAAACAATATGTTCTTTAACCATTAGAAGAAGGTATGTGTATGTGTAAATAAAATAATTCTCATGAAAACATACTAGTATATTGTAGATAGTTGTGTTGTTATAAAATAAAGGAATAAAAAAAGAGTTTAAGGGGTTGGAGATTCAAAATAAAACCAAATAACATAAAAGAAGACATTAACTTAAAATCGGGTAACTCTTTTTGATTTGAGCCAAAGGCTTCCTTGGGAATACTTTTGCCCAAAGTGAAGATTATAGGAGTAATAGAGGGACGTTTAGAGAGTATTTGGGAATAGGTTGGCCAAGCCAAATGGCTTTGATGGTGTGAATAAGGTGGTAGAGGTGGGGTCCTTTTATAAGAGGAGAGGAGGGGCACTATTGGAATGTCATGAAATGTTACATTATTAGGAAATGCGTTTAGGATTTCAAAGGTCCGACAATTATATATTTCAAATATAAGGTGATAAGGGTTCTAAATATACCCATCCAATAGGTTGTTTACATGTTTATGTCTTAGATTTTACATTATCTTTTCATTTTATTTAAATTGTTAATTAATGAGGTAATCGCCACATCATCATGGTGTGATAAATAAATTTATTTATTTACTGTCTAAAAATTATAGAAAAATTACCATGATTTGGAAATATTTTTATCTTTACAATGAATTTGTATAGTCAAAAACTTATATAACCCCATTTAATAATTGTTTAAGTAGAACAACATATGTTTGTGATAATTTTATTTTTACTTTAAATAAAAAGTTATTAATGTCATTTTCATACCCAAGTGGGTCCATGAGGTACCTATATTGACCCATGGATTGAATTGGTTAGACATGACTCACCCAATAAGGGTAGGACATGTGTAAAGGTAATTTCATATTATTATAACATTATATTTACCATAAGTTACACTAATTACCTTTAATCGCATTTAATAGAACTTAAAAGTTATTTTTCGCCAAAAAATTATTTTAATCCCATTGAACAACATTTTACATCCTAATGACAACCATGTATGTCGGAGTTTTGAAAATAAAATCATAGAAGTGGTAATTTTTCATTTACAGGAAAAATTTGTTTTTAAACCACCACTTAGTGGTTTCACTATTCATCAAAAATTGATGTTTTTTAGAAAAATATCAATCAATATCCCAAAGCTATAATTGATATTCTTGAATTCAAAAATTTTGTCAATTATACAAAATTCCAAACATATAAGTTGCATTAATTAATTTTATAATTAATTCCCATTGTCAAAAAAAATATCGTGTTCTTAAGAAACAATATCAATCAAAAGATTGACAATTGTTTATGTCCATTTTCAAAGTGAAGTTAATTGTAATGACCACCATTGGATATAATGGTAAAATTATATTCTAATTATAATTTAAAACCACTCAATAGTATAATTTGTCACTATTAATTGTTTTGATTAATATAGTTTTTTTTTAATTAAAATTTAGTAATTTTCACTATTCATCAAAATATAAAAGTTATCTGAAAACTTCTTAAATTTCACCCTAGACTAAATTCGTTATTCCAAATCCAAAAATGATGTCCATTTTGAATGATAAAATTTATAAAATTTCAAAAATTAGGTATTATTATTCATAACGGCTAATTTGATTGGTTGTGGTGTGTTAGAACTTGAGGTTAGGTACAACACACGCTACTCTATTATTCAAAGAGAAGCGTACCATGGAATCTTGGGGTGTTACATTTGCCCCTCCTTCAATAAATTGTGTCCTCTCAATTTTAAATTTTTCATTGAAAATAAATGGTTGAACATAGAAAATACCTTTTTGGAAAACCAACATCGAAAATAGGGTTAATAAAAATATAACTTTAAAAGAAATAAAGAAAAGTACAAAGATCACCTGAGATATCCCATTCTAGGATTATATGAAAATATGGATATGGAGGAGAAACCTACCATCATGTTCTGATGGAGAGTTGTAGAAACTAGGATTCAGATAATGATTAACTACAAGAAAATCACAAACTTGTGATTGGTTAACCGATATTTGATTCCCCTGTAGGAAAAGTTAACCGAAAAAGTTTTTGTTTTAAGCTACCTTTCATAAAGTTGAGAAATTTATTTAGGAGATTTACTAAGAATGCAAGGAAATATACATACTTGTCACGTATACTTCCATTATTTTATAAATTTTTACTACAAACCCATCTTTCACTCAGAATGATAATAGAACTCGAAAATATTATATTTATCCTAATCGTACATGGTTCCAAATAATAACACATACCTTTTATATTAGGAAAAATATTTTGTAATAACCAGGGACATCATGGAGGATAGTGGTAGGTAATAAAGGCATGTCGCACTATGGTTGTGGGTTCGATTCCTACAGTTTTTTTCGACGCAACGAGTTATCCCCCAACCTGCAGGTTGTCTTTTTCATAAAACTATAGTATTATAATATTCCAAAAATAATATTCATAGATGTTATAACATTAATCAATACTATCAAAATTTCAAATTAATCCATTCCAACCATTATAGTGAACCAAAATACATGTGTCCAGACTTTCTCTAAACGGTATCTAAATTCCAAAATCATATGTATCATCAGATTCCTCAAACAAAGTAAAGTTTCTATTATTGTCACATACAAAAATATGATTACATTAATCATAATAAAACCGTAATGAAAACAAAAAGTTTTGTAGTAAAATATTTATATATATCACATTATTCTTATAACCAGAATATAATCCTTGAGTCCAAAATCACCACAACATTAATTATTCCACTTCCACTATAGTGATAGAATAAGATTTTCCTTGACCCCTTGGAATTTTTTGAGGTATGTTTCCCTGATGCTTAGGAAATTAATTTGAATAATTCCCCATTTACCTACAATTGTAGCATTAAACATTAATAGCCTCTTTCTTTCCTTTGCAATCTTGAGCCTCATGACCTTTTTCTCCACATTTATAACAAACTCCCATTTCTTTTATGTAAGTACATGGGTGATTCTTCCCACAATTATCGCATAATGGAAAATACTACTTTACCATTTTCCCTTTATCTATCTCTTTTTACTCCATTCTATTCTTCTCTTTCTTTACTTTATTGTCATAATATTTAGAGAATTTATTTTCTATCATGATAGCACCTGAGATAATATCTTCGTACGACGATAATGATTGTGAGACTAATGCTCGATGGAGAAACAGGTTTAACCCATCAAAGAAATGATCAATCTTACTTCTTGGGTTACGTATATAATCTGTTGCATTCCTTGCTAACCATGTTATGTTAGCCTCATAATTTGTGACATTCTCATCCTCCATTTGTATCAGACATAGAAATTGTCTTTCCATATCTGATCGATGGTCATGAGAGAATTATTTTTTCAATAAAATATCATTGAACTATCTCTATTCCATTCCTGATACTTTTAAATCTTCCTTTGTGTTTTGAATCAGTGACCACCATTGATCGACATCTCCAGTGAGGCGGTACACTTCCATAACAACCTTCTCCCTTTCGCTACTCCCCAAGGCATGGAATATTTTCTCTAAGGAGTTTATCCATTGCTCAGTTACTAATATATTTGTAACCCCATTAAATGTTGGTGGTTGTTTCCTCATGAAGTGGTCTAACATTGATCCTCCACGTTGCGGATCAGGGTGCTCCATACGAGTAAGGTTATTATTCATAACATGAGTGAGTTGTCCCATTATGGTGATAAGTTGATCAGCACTAGTAGTATCACCAGATCCACTATAATTATCTTGAGTAGGATGGAAATCCTTTCATGGAGTGTATGCATTGATACAGTTTCCATTCCTTCTACTAGGAGCCATTTCTAAACAATGTCATAAACTAGATTAGTTTCTGAATCGAAATACATAATCCATAATCATAAAAGTGATTTATTTGAGGACGTATATACTCATAAACCCTTCATAATGGTTTGTAAAGAAAATTAGATTTATCCTAAGCATATCCCCCGGGAGTGTCATAACAAAAAGTATAGTAAGGCCCGTTGTCGTGCACTAGTGCCCGTTCGAGTCTATCTCAAAGCAGTGTTTTCAGGTTTTACACCGTGGTACATCTGTGCTATAGCTGCCTCTACCTTCTCATATCCAGAAAGAGATGTATTGCTCAGAAAACACAAAAAATCTCTATAATACCAAAATTCTAGGAAGTTCATCTATATTAATCCTCAAAGTCTATCATAGGGCTATGTTCCCTAATCAGAGTTTATCTAAATCTAGCTTACAAGGTTAGTACTAAACTACCACTGATACCAACTGTAATGCCCCGACCCCAGTTAACAAGTGTTAGTGTGTTATTACGATCATTGGCATGATCACAAAAGATCACGTCTCGAAATACCGATTAGTTTAGTAGCCTTGAAAACAATATATACATTAATAAGTCTTACATTACATCATAAAGTAAAACAAAACAACAACAACATCTTGTTTTCATATCCCCTCATACTATCCTTGCAGGTCATTCATAATATACTTCTTTACAACCTAGAAAAATTAAAAAATTGGAATGGGTGAGATCAGATGCTCAGTAAGGATAACAATATAGCGGAAGCATTCATAAATAAACATTAACATTTATGGAAATGTATAACTAAAAAAAAGGCTTTTAAACTTGAACATTAGCATAATATGTCAAAAATAAAATGAAATAATGCCATTTACTTATTCACATTGATATTATACTAGTCGGATAATCACATGAAATTTCAATAACCACATTCATAATCATGGAATGAATAATGCCATACTATCATAAACACGTATCCAAGACCTCGTTCCAAGACTACAAATAATATTTTGTTAAGGCCTCGTGCCAAAACACTAGTTTTTCTCATGAGACCTACCGATGCATCGAGGAGCTATAGCGGGCTCCACCCGTCACTTATTAAGACCAATGCATTATTTATATGAAAATATTTAAACATATCATAAACCATAACATAATAGTATCACATAAAACTTGCATAATGGAAACATATTATTTCCATGTTTCAATCACAAGATATCAATACAACACATTGATATAATAAAACCATTTTCAATACCAAAATAAAAGAAAAGTAAAACTTTGTATTTATTTTTCATTTTAAAAAAAAAGTTATGGATTGTAGAGTAAGACGAAACTCAAATAATGGTCATGGCGGTGGAGAAGTTTTTTTCGCCGCATACGTAAGGAAAAACATTACTTTTTTCGTTTAGAAAAAATGATTCGAATAAAAAATCTTCCTTTTGAATAAATGTAAAAGTTAAAGGGGTCTATACACCGTATAAAAGAAAGTTGTGTAAAAAACAAAACATGCCTTAATGAAAGGAGATTGAGATGAATTCCCTTACAAAGATCCTTTTTTAAATAAAATAGTTCTATTATGTGTATTCACTATAATAACACATAATGAATGTAAAAATACAAGATAAGACATAATAATATCATGACATTATTTGAAAGTAGGAGATTAAGCCAAAGAATGGAAATTGGGATAAGAAGTTCCCTTACCTCGGGTCCAACATGACTCGATCATTCTTTAACCTCCTGAATAATACACTAGAGTTAATTTCTACTTTCTGAAGAACCTTTTTATAGTAAATTATTGCTTTTATATCACTTATCTCTTTGGTACTTGAGTCAAAAATAAACTTTTTAAAATTACAAGTTGTACATGTGGTAAAATATCCATTATATCCAGAATTATATTCATGATGTAGATATCATATATATAATATATATCGAGAATATACATTCATTTATAATATTACATAACATTTGGAGGTAAGAAATGAAATGCACGTTCATGGAGATGGTATGTCGTACGTACGCATGAACGCTACTTTCATTTCAATTTCGTATTTAATGGAATTAAAACTAAATGAGAGATATATATATATATTATAATTATAGTATAATATATATGTTATATAGGTAAAATAACTTCATTAATTTCATTCTTTATACATTCCATTTGTTACATGAATGAGTCACATCCCTTGAGGGGGCGGTAGTCCACAATTCCTCAAATGAAATTATCACATTTTCACAACATGCAAGGCATAAAGGTATATTTGAAATGAAAAATACAGAAGCATAGAGAGGAAATAAATATAATATATATCATAAATAAATATATTTTAATCATAATATCCACCATGAGATGTGTTAAAAGAAGATTGAACAATCATCGTCTCGTGAGGAAGTAATTCCCCACCCACAGAAACATTATGTTCATTAACCATTAGACGAAGGTATGATTAAGTGTAAATAAAATAAATCTCATGAAAACATCCTATTATATTGTAGATAATGGTGTTGTTACAAAATAAAGGAATAAAAAAGAGTTTATGGGGTTGGAGAAGCAAAATAAAACAAAAGAACATAAGAGAAGACATTACCTTAAAATCGGGTAACTCTTTCTGATTTGAGCCAAACGCTTCCTTGGGAAGACTTCTGCCCAAAGTGAGGCTTCTGGGTTTAATAGAGGGAAGATTAGAGAGTATTTTGGAAGATTTTGTTTGAGTAAAATTGCTTTGATGGTGTGAATAATGTTGTAGAGGCGGGGCCCTTTTATAAGAGGAGAGGAGGGGCACTCTTCGAATGTCATGAAATGTTACATTATTATGAAATGCATTTCAGATTTCAAAGGTCCCAAAATTATATATTTCGAATATACGGTGATAAGGGTTCTAAATATACTCATCCAATAAGTTTTTGAAAATTTTATGTCTTATAGTTTACATTATCATTTCATTTTATTTAAATCGTTAATTAATGAGGTAATCGCTGCATCATCATGGTGTGATAAATAAATTTATTTATGTAATGTCTAAAAATTATAAAAAAATTACCATGATGTAGTAAATATTTTTAGTTTTCCAACGAATATTTATAGTCGAAATGTTAACTTATATAACCCTATGTAATAATTGTTTTAGTAAAACAACACATGTTTGGGACAATTTTATTTTTACTTAAAATAAAAAGTTATTAATGTCATTTTATTACCCAAGTGTCCCCATTGGGTCCCAAATTTGACCCATGGATTGAATTGGTCGGAAATGACACACCCAATAAGGTAAGGACAAGTGTAAAGGTAATTTCATATTATTATAACATTATATTTACATTAAGTTACACTAATTACCCTTAATCGCGATTAATAGAACTTAAAAGTTACTAATCACCAAAAAATTATTTTAATCCCATTGAGCCACATTTTAATTCTTAATGACATCCATGTATGTCAGATTTTTGAAAATCAAATCACAGATGTGGTAATGTTTCATTTACATGAAAAATTATTTTTTAAACTACAACTTAGTTGTTTCACTATTCATCAAAAATATAAGTTTTTCAGAAAAATAAAAAAAAATCACCCTAAGCTATAATTGATATTCTGAATTCAAAAATGGTGTATATTTTACAAAATTCAAAACATATAAATTTAATTAATGAATTTTATAATTAATTTCCGTTGCCAAAACAAATTGCGTGTTTTTAAGAAACAATATCAATCAAAAGATTGACAATTGTTTATGTCCAATTTCAAAGTAAAGTTAATTATAATGACCACCATTGGATAATATTGTAAAATTATATTCTAATTATACATTAAAACAACATAATAGTATAATTTATCACTATTAATGATTTTTATTAAAAATGTTTTTTTAATTAAAATTTAGTAATTTTAACTATTCATCAAAATATAAAAGTTATCTGAAAAGTTCCAAAATTCCCCCCTAAGCTAAATTCGATATTCCGAATCCAAAAATGAAGTCCATTTTATAAGATAAAATTTATAAAAATTCAAAAAATATGTATTACTATTCATAATGGCTACTTTGATTAGTTGTGGTGTGTATGAACTTGAGGTTGCGTACAACACACACTACTCTATTATTCAAAGAGAAGTGAACCACTATTCAGAGAGAAGTGAACCATGGAAGCTTGGGGTGTTATAGAGGGGAAAAACACTAGCTTCATCCATGCATGCATCAAGGAATAGAAATGTCATTTAGACCCCTGCAATTGTGCTGGATGATGGCACCTCTTTGGTAGACGATGATGTTGTGGGGTATAACACTCATTCCTTCTTATATGATCTTCAGGAAGGTCCAAATCTGCGTATGCCTAATGGTTATCTAGGGAGGAATGAGGACATCCTCAGAATTATTCCTAATTTCATCTCTCCCCATATAAATGATATTCTTGGTGTCATTCCAGATGATGATGAGATTCATGCGTCTATGTTCAACATTGATCCAGACGGTGTGCCAGGCCATAATGGTTTCCCAGGTTCATTCAATAGAAGTTCAGGGGATGTGATTAAGCATGATGTCCCTACAGAAATTCATGATTTGTTTAGGGGAGGGATCATGTCATGGGTTGTGTCAGCTACAACTCTTGTTCTCATCCACAAGATCAAGAACCATTCCTCCCACGTCGACATCATACTTTTCAGTAGGTGTAACATGCCATACAAAATTCCGGCTAGTATCATCAATTCTAGGATTGAGGTTCGCCTCCCGGAATGGGTTTCCCTATAACAACACAGTTTCATGAATGGTAGTTGCACCCAAGGTGCAATCGCCTTGGCCCAAGATCTATTTATGGCCCATGATATCAAAACACATGGATCCAACATGTCCATTATGATTGATATGAATAAGGCGTACAATTGGATCGAGTGGAGCGTTATTAACATGGTCTTGACAGGTATTGGGTTTTCTCCTGGGTCTATTGATTTTTTTCTTCATCTATTTCAGTTCGTCATGGATTGCAGAATCTTACATGGGTATAATGCATGGTTTTTTCAAGGCCTCCAATTACCTAATATAGGGGAACCCCTTGTCCCCGAGACTCTTCATCCTAGCCCAGAATGTTTTGAGTCAGCTCATCAACATGTGTGTGTCGATCAACGAGATTCATCAATATTTCTAGAGGATGTTATCTCTTTATATTACACACCATATGTTTGCGGATTACACCACGATATTAATAAATTCCAGCAGGTGATCAGTTAGAGGATTCACCAAAGCTCTGGAGAAATATTTCTAATCGAGTGTCTAGAGTGTCAATACAGCTAAGAGCAACCTTGTTATCTACAATAAGTGCTCTGGGTGGTGTGCCTAGTATTTTTTCCATTACATTGGCATGTAGAGAGGTAGTTTTCCAATGGACTACCTGGGTGATCCCATTTCCTCTAGCAGGCTCTAGTTTCAGGACGTCGACCATGTGGTGAGTATAATTGTTAATAGATTACTCAACTGGAAGAATTAGTTTATTTTCATTGCGCACCAGATTGCATTGGTGAATAGAATCTTGTTAGCCACCCCTGTTCATGCGCTTTTCTTAGTTCATGTTCCCAAATGAGTTATTTCCAAAACATATGGGATCCTAGTAAGATTTTTTTGGGATGATCTCTAGGAAGGAAAAAGGCACTATGCCTCATGGGATAAAATGGCCCGTCCTATCCAGCAGGATGGTCTCAATGTTAGGAGCCTTGATGACACAATCTGTTGTATGGATGCCAAATATTCCCAGGTGTTCCTATAGCTTCATTCACTTTGAGGGTATTCTATGGAAGGACGATAGAGATAGGGTTTGGCTCGGGACAGATGAATGGAAACTCCCTTCTGGTCTATGATCCTCTCTATTATTCCATATATTCAACCCTTTACCTCATGGGTTGTGGGGAATGGTGTCGTATCGTTTTCGAACAAGAAATGGGATAAGGTGGTAGTTGGTTTTTCTAGGTTTCATACTCCTAATATAATGTTAATGAAATGTTTCATGCATCCTTCCTTCATTTCAACGATTCTATATAAGGAACAGAAGGTACTTTTTGATCTCATTGTTTTAATTGATAAGGAGAACATGTGTGTGTTCACTCCGTCCTGCTCAGGAACCTTCTCATTCCGGGACTTTTCGGGACACTCGGCCACACAACCTTCTTCAGATAGATTGTATGAGAACCTATGGTGTAAGAATATACCAACCAAGAATAACATCATTTTCTGGCGGATTAGGAACAATGCGCTTCCCTCAAAGGAAAATATCAAGTGATGATGAATTAGCATGGTCTCCAAGTGCTATGACTATAGGAATAACTGATAAGAGACGGTGGCTCACATCTTTTTTGAGGGTTCTTGGGAAGTGGAGATGTCGATGAATTTCCATTCGTTTACTAATTTTTCGACTTTGCCTCTATCCGTGGCCTCTTTCCTGGATAACTGGTTCAGTGGCTTAGGTGTCTCTAGTGCGAGATGACAAGACGCACGCTGGGGATACACTCGGCCATCTCGTGCCTTTGGTAGGATCAGAATAAACTAAAATTTGAAGGATCCCAATCCTCTAGTATATCCATCGTTGCACGTATTAGGAACCTGTTGATGGATATGGTCATGATTTTTGATGAATGACGGGCTGCCCCTTCCTTGAAGCACCTGACTCCCAATTTTCATGTCTCCAATATGGCCAGTAATGTACCAAGATCCCTCTGGATGCATTGGATTCATCCTACTTGTGGTCTAAAACTTATTCTTGATGATTCATATAACTTTGGAACCATTCCTGGAGGTGGGGTTTTTTGAGACTCCCAAGGTGTGGTCATTCCAGCCTTCTCTGTATTCTTGGGATGCGTGTATTCGCTCCAGGCCGAAGCCAAGACTGCTCTTACTGGCGTCACATGTTTCCAACATGCCAATATCTGTCTCTCTGAGGTTGAAACAGATTACCTGAATTTTCATAATTAACGTAAGGGGTTGGGTCCATCCCATAGTCAATAACCTACACAATTAGAATGTACTTGGGAATGGTTCCCAATAACAATATCAAAGTGCTTCACATGTGGCG